>KB722779.1:0-80131 GCA_000349905.1 Volvariella volvacea V23
AATGGTCGGCTCATACATCGTCTTTCAGCTTGACATCCCAGCGACCCTGGACGGACTGGACACCGAGCAGGTCCTTGATCCCACTCTGCGTAGTCTAGCTCAACAAGCACCGCGGAGAAAATACGTCGGGTACGTCGAGCAAGTGAGTGGCCCTAGGCATTTCTTTCATGGCCCGCCACTAAGCCGCACTGTCACAGTGCCTTACGTCCGATCTGTGGAGTCCGTGGCGCGCTTTCCGCATTCGTCCCCTCAGCCGAGGGCTTCCATACACCAACAACGCACGATGCATAACCCCCGATATGTGTGTGCCCGTGTACCCGACCACATTCCATCCGACTTCGCGGCGGCCGCTTCACCCGACAAAGCCACTACCGTGGCAGGACGCCTACCACCACACCTGCACTCCCGATATCATATGTCGAGTGCGCACAGCCTATGCCTCGGCCTCAACAGCAGCGGAGCTCCCAATAACTGATCGCAAACGCTACCAGATGCTTAGGGGATTTGATTCCGACAGACGCGATAAGAAGCTGATCCGACAGCGACAGTCTGTTGCGACGTATCACTCTGATTCAATAAACATCGAACAACTAATGGCTACGGCGGAGGCAACAAACTTTGAGGGATTCGACTTGGATGACGACGACGAGTCGTTATACTCCGATGACGAGGAGGATGCTGACGGATTCTACCACGTCAAATCAAAGGGCATCTTTAGTGATTGGATTTACAACGACTATAGGACAGACGGAGAGAAGATGCAAACGCTGCCCGCAGTGGACGTCTCATACGACGTCTGGAGTGTTTCACATATGCCGGATCCAAGCAACCTTCAAGAGGAATTCAACTCACTTATCCGGTAAGCTCCATAGTGCTTCACGCTTGTTTAACACCGACCGAACTTCGTAGACTGGTGGATAATGTAACACGTTCGACCGCAGAGTCGCTTCCATCCCCAAGTAGAGCCACAGAGAGCGACAAATCAGAATACGGTCTCCTGAAACCCAAAGATAAGCACCTGCACAAGGCTCTCCCCGATCATCAACAGCACTCGGCAGGTTAGTCAACTCCTCCCATCTCCGCCGTCAAAGCCCCCCTTCCATCATTCTCCGAAACTGATTATAAATCCCTTTGTTGCGTCCCATAGGTTGTCTACCCCACACTATTACCCGTAATCGATTGGTCAGATACCTTCGTCGTCGTTTATCAAGGCTTTCGACATCGTTTAATTCTGGATTTGTGTATCTTCGGTCACGGGTTTCGCATCGGTCAAGAGCGTCCTCGTCTACACGCTCTCTGAACACACAAAGTTCATGACACCCCGAGTAATTGGATTACAATACATGGTCCCCTTTAGTCCCATCCACCTACTTGTCCATGCTCCTCCGCCTCTTTTTCTTTGTAATTGGATGATTTTGGTGTACCGCTTTCAAATTCGCTTCATCTTGCTACTTTGCACGTTCCATGTACTTGTTCGCTCCCCTCCCTTCCCCCATGCTTTTTTCGTTCTTTGCACCCATCCGAATTACTCGCACCGCATCCCTCCCGATTCCGGTCTTCCGCTATGGGTTATGGATTTTTTTCTTTTCGCTTTCATGTATATGCTCTTCTTCCCTTTCACATTCACCCCCTCGATTAATGTGGCGCTTTTACAGTATTGGTGTCACTTTGATATTACCCCGTCCATACACACATTCACTCACATGCCAGTGTACCATTCCGACCATCCGATCCACCGCAATCCACAATCCACAATTCGCAGTCCGAAATCAATCGTCCATGCTTTAATTTCATCGCTGAGACCCCAAGCCCAAAGTCTCCGTATCTTGCTCTCTTCCTAAAAGCTGTTCGATCATCTCGCAATCGGAGCACGCACATGCGTAAGGCTAAAGGGACGATTTAATGCCGGTCTATATCAGGAGCCTGGGCGTGCTTAAGCTATTTGAATTGAGCCATCGCTCTGGTTTGCCGCCAACGCCCATGATGGACGAATGAGAATTTTACAATATCAACTCGAAAACGCCCGGCGGGGGTTTTCGGTCCTGTGGCTTATCTCTCTCGCTCCGTCATAGGTCATATTGCATGTGTATGTGTATGTACAGGTCAGCGGGTGCCCGCGCAGTGTCATGCCGGTGGATGATGTGGTGCTGTATCATAATATGCAGTATATTTGCGATGCCCAGATGACCTTTGGCATGATGATTCTTGGACGAGATAACGTCAGCCCGTCCCTGACCATGGAAGCTCGATGATTGAATGTCGAAGCCACAGCATCATCATCGCAAATGTCGAGATGGCTTGATGATTGTGCTTCTGAATTTGAATCCGGGATTGCCACTGTGATTCCGAGAACAACGTGCGTCTGTGGTACAGGCGTTAGTGTTGGCGTTCGCACGTTGTAGGGGTTGGTTGGACGCGTCCGGGTGGGTCATGGAATCCGAGAAGCAGTGTGTTCAAAAATCATGCTAAATTACTAGAGTGATATCAACAAGCACTCTTGCTCCACTGCATGGCTTAAGGTCCTAACGACAGAAACAACAGCGACTCAAATGTATCGTCTCCCTTAGGGGTATCCGTACCCCAAGCACCAACGCCCCTTAGCAATTCATCATCGTCCTCCGGTATCCACCACAATTGCGACTCGGGGCGACGTTCCGCAACAAACAAAAACGTCGCGTCGTCCGCGGATTCCCCACCGGCTCGTTCCCAAGTGGGTTCATGGGGATCAGTTTGGACGAGGACAGGGCGAAAGGTGAAGTAGAGACCGAAGGCTGACCAGAATGGTGTCTCTTTTGCGAGGCTGCGGATTTTGTAGCAGATTATGACTTGAGGTGTGGTATGAATAGAGGGTTGGGAGTAAGTTGTTGAGGTGAGATGTATGAGTGTGCGAAGCAGTGGAGCGAGAAGTTCAGGGAAGTATACCTGCGGGATATAATAAGTCGACGATGTACAGTCAAACAGATGACCCTACCAGATCACTGCACACTATATGTGTAAGCGGAGGACTTGATGTGTGGAAGAATTCATTTGCAATGGCGGTTGCATGCCACTCATTTCCCCAACTCAGGGGTCTAACCGCAATGACGCACCGATTTGGGTGGAGATGAAGGTTGTCTTCGAGGAGAGGACAGACCTACAAACATTAAGCGATCAGACCAAGCAAAGAGGATCTCAGGGTTAGTTGGACTTGCATTTGGTAAATCTGTCTCGATGATGAGGTCCAAATTTGGCCTCATCACGTCGGCAATTGCAGCACCTATTAGGCCCACACCCGACCCGAGCTCGATGATCCTAAATCCTTTGTGATTACCCTCATCGAGCGTCCATGCCTGATCGTGGATAAATGGTGGATCATACGTCCAGCCAGATGGTGGGCGTATATATTGATGCAAAATATATGCCGCCTCCCTGTTTCGAGTAAATGGTGATGCGTTGGTATTCTTGAAGATCGCAGGTGGAGGGCGTTTACCACACGCGTCCAGCTATGCCATACTTGCGAATCGCCACTTCTTGTGCATCATGACCAAACTTGGATGAATAAAGAAAGCCAATGCAATGTCCGCTAGCCGAGCCTGTGGATGGGCCAATATCTAGATTATCAGGGAAGTTTGGGTCTTTCATCGTCCTAATCGACGTACGATTCGTGATGAGCGGCTTTATTTGCACCAGCTTATTTCGCAAGGCAATAGACTGTTTGGCCCTGTTGGTGCGGAATTTCATGTGATCACGCGTTACGTCGGCAAGGACTTCATGGTGGAAGCTCCGGCTTACCGTGAACCCGGTTTTGGCCCTATTCCGAGCCCCAATCACCCCTCGTCAAAGATATCCCGGCCATAATAATTATTTGCATCCCTTCCCCGCTTTCCCCACTCCCCACCTTTCCTTCATACCGACACGACCAGACCCGATGGCTGCCCAGTCAAAACCACAGCAATTGACGCCGTTCGGCGCTGCATTGGCTGGTGCACTTGGAGCCTGCTTCAGCACTGCGTAAGTGCTTCCCAATGCTCGAAAGCGATCTGTACTTGACGAGCTCGATTGTCTAGGGTTGTCTATCCATTAGATGTGTATGTCGAATTGCAGCTTCGAGCGTATGCGCCGTTGGCTAACCTCACACGACCATCATAACACAGAGCTAAGACTCGCATTCAAGCTATGCCTTCTGATGCGAAAAGAAAGAGCAAGGCCGACCTATCAATGTTCAGCGTCCTGCTCAAGGTGTACAAGTCGGAGGGTCTGTCAGGCTGGTATAGGGGCTTCACTGCAACCATGATCAACACATTCTCCCAACGTACGTGCTCTAAGTGTAAAGTACCGGCCAACCAACTTACTTCTTTACGATTTGTTCACGATGACCAACAGAATACGCTTATTTCTTCTTCTACTCCTTCGTCCGGAACGCTTACATCAAAAGGCTGACAAGCAAGCTAGCTCCGGGTGCTAAGCTTGGTCCCCTCTCAACAGCAGCTGAACTGCTCTTGGGTGCTTTTGCTGGTGCCCTGGCGCAGATATTCACCATTCCCGTGTCTGTGATCGCCACTCGTCAACAAGTGGGCCGACCTCAACAATCCCGCCTTCCTTCTCCCTCAAAATCCACCGTTCCACTTCCCTCTTCAGGGTCCAAGCCTACCCCATCAAAATCATCTGCAGATGAGGGCGATCCAGATTCGTTCTTTAACGTCGCCAAGGAAATTGTAGAAGAGGAGGGTGTCGGTGGACTGTGGCTGGGATTGAAACCCGGCTTGGTTCTGACTGTAAACCCGGCAATTACATACGGTCTATTCGAGAGAGTGAAGAGCGTCGTCTTGTTGGCCAAAGCCAAAGCCAGCTCCCTGGGCGCCAACGAAAAGATGTCCCCATGGATGTCATTCTTGGTTGGAGCTCTGAGCAAGTCGCTGGCTACAGTGGTGCGTATCCTACGTCTCTTTTGATCACTGGCATGTAACATTCTGCTGTTCTTGATCTTCAGGTCACCTATCCTTACATTATGGCAAAAGTCCGCATCCAAGCCCGAAGTGCAGATGTTGAAGACGCAGAAGAGCATCATCGCAATCCTCCCGCACCTCACACTTATCACCACCAAGATAAGAGTAAACACGTCGGTGCATTGGATATCCTAATGAGGGTCTGGAGAAGAGAAGGGTTCTCTGGATGGTACCAGGTCCGTACTTCCCTGTCTGTGTAACACAGTCCATTCATTAATTCATTTGCAGGGTATGCAAGCACAAATTACAAAGGCTGTCATTTCACAAGCTCTGCTGTTCATGTCCAAAGAACAGTTCGAGCAATGGGCGTTGCATATTATGGTCTTGTACGCTCAGTTAGCCGCCAGGCGTTCCGCCGGCGCAATTGCATAATGGGTGTAGACACCCAAGCCCCCATGACATCTATCTGACTTGGCTCCAAGTCACCCCGAATCTGAATCTCACTGGACGTGTTCTGGTATTGGGTTTTTTGTGATATAGACCTGCTTGATTGTAATGTAAATTATGCACTCCGTGTTACAGTTACAATCATACATTGTAATATACAGTTTTAGCGCTGTTTTCCGTTCGAGCGTTGGACAACATTTCACCTCCTTAACACTAGAGGGTGCGGTCCAGCCTCTTGACCTGATCAAGGTAAGGTTTTGCCGACGAGAAAGCAAGCTTCCCTGGCCACAGATCTGACCAGGGATCACAATGCTCCATAGGGTCGGGGCGTCATTTTCAGGTGAACAAGGTAACTTAATACTCTGATATACTTACATTTGATTTTGCCTCTCGAAATCAGACATCCGACGCGAGACTGATGAAAACGTGATATATATAGTATGTATGTACCTAAAAGTACCACTTTATGTACACGCTCCTAATTCTAAACAAAAAATATAGATACAATCGAAGGACGAAGTGTTGAGGATAATCCAGTGCGAATATCAAAACCCGCACCAGACAACCTATTGCTGTAATACATTAAGTCTTGAAATGTAAACATAACCCTAATGACAGAGGATGTTGCCTGAAAGTGAAATGCAGTAGAGCCCAAAGTTACGGAGCAGGAGGGGAGGGTAACTAGTAAATAAGTAGATCATGAAAGTGGTATGTAAGATGATATATCGTCGTGAACGCAAGTCGATGTCAATGTCAATTCGTGTGAGTGTGAGTGTAAACGAAATATTGTACGTCCCTCACTGGGTCCGTAAATTCATAGCGGTGTGAGATGAGAAATTGAATCATGATGAGTGGTAGTAAGTTATCGTAAAAAAATGGGTGTTGGGCAGCCAAGTCATGAAATAATAATTGGAGGTGTAGTATGAATTACGAAATGGGGGAACACGCGAACGTGATCTAATCACAGAATCGTGATAGCATGAACCAACCAACGGGAACGTGAAACGGTAGTACAAAAAAGAATCGTGGAGAATGGGTATGAATGGTGATGATTTGGGTTTTTTCGCAAATGGGGATGGCGTGAGGCTGATAAGGCGGGGTTTCTGGGAACGCCAGGGCGCTGAGAGGGGGACAAAAAGGGTGACCATCAAGAAGACGGCGGGGAGCTCGGGGGACGAAATGAGTACATGAGAGGGCGGGGCACGGGTATGCATGCGAAATCAAATATGAGATAGCGCAGAAGAAACGAAGACCACAAGGCTCGGGATGAAACGAAGCAATAAACCTCGAAACCAAAATATGAACATTCATAGTATCAATAATGATGGCAACAACGTCGAAGAGAACAAAAAGAGTAAGAAGCGCAAAGGGAGAAGAGCGAAGACGAAGCGGTGTAGAGAAATGAAGCTAAACCCAGAACGTCAGAACAAAAAAGGCGAACCCCCTTACTACGTCGTGCGCCGACATGACCCTCGAAATGCAATACATGCCACACCCCCATGCCTGGTGTTGATTATGTCGAAGCTGCAGGAACAGGCACAGGATCCATGATCCTCAGCATGAGTTTGTTAGAGTCCGTTCCATATGTTACCAACTCCCATTCATCCTGTCCATTGACGACCTGCACATCGCCATCATCTTGCTCGTGACCCTGCATCCCAAACTCGTCCGTATGGTTCTGGAGGACAAAAGCGACTATGAAGTTCTTGTCCAACGGCACGCCTTCTTGCCCGACGAACTTATTGTAAATGCGCTTTTTAATTTCGCTGAACTCTATTTCCCGTGATGCACGCAACGAGATGATGGACGTATTGTATGCGACCTTGAAAATCACGATGTCGGGAATGTCATAACGAGGTGGAGGGACACCAATCGCAGATGTCGAAAATGTCGCTGTTGCTGGCGGCGAGGGTGAGGGTGCTTTGGATACCATAGGTTGTGTTTGCGGTACTGGATTCGGTGTGTCGGCTTCAGGGGACTTGGGTTGGGACTGATCTGCTGAGGGAATTTTAACCCGTGGTTTCAGGGGCTTAACAATAGGCAAGGAATCAGGGACGCTAGAAGGACGGGGTTGCTCAAGCTGGGCGATAGGGGTTTCTGGGCGACTCTCAGGCGGAGGTGGGATGTAATCTGTTGGCATAGGGAAAGCGTCTGTCAAGAGATACTGAATTAATAAAATTCTTGCGCGCGTGAAGTAGGTACTCACCGAAGATAGCCATGTCGATCTTGGACTCGACGTCCCAATTCTCGTTGTCTTCGATTATGGTCGTCCGACGAGAATCACAAACATCTTGGGGAACCTTGTCGCTATCAATCGGCGCTGGGGCTGGTCGTGGCATGATGGCATCTGCTGAGTTCTGTGTCATGAAGCTCGCAATACTCCCTCGGGTTTCTCGGTAAGTCGACTCGTCAGGCGGCAAAGTAAGATTCAGGTCTCGCAATATTGTCGAATTGGAGTCAGTCGTCTGCCACGATTCACGGACTGAGGAACGCTCTGGGCCTAGGTAATGGTAAGAGAGGCAAACTTAAAAGACAAAAGCGTATACGTACCAGGTGTCAGTTGGTCGACTGGCAAGTCCAGAACCCGAGGTTCTGAGGGACTGGACGGAGGTTCAACATAAATCTGACATGACCTGTGCGGGTGTTCTCCTACTGAACCCTTTCTTCCACGTTTCACTATGGGTGTTGTGATGGTCTCCTTTTTCACGGGCGCAATTACGTCCTCGGGTAAAGCCTCCAGAATTGAGGTGGGACGATCCTCCCTTGGAAGGTGAGGGTTGTGTCCAAATAGAATGGGAACTTCATCGAGAACGACCGTCACAGTCGAGGGTGCAAGGCTATCATTGCTTGTTGTTGACTGCGCAGATGATGAGTCGGTTGACGTTGTTGAGACAGCCCGTCGGCGACCTACAAAAGATGGTGTTGCCGGGGTTGAGCCTGATCGGACACGTGGAGCAGTGTGGGGGATGGCCAACAAAGTATCCGCGGTTTGTGGGCGGACTGTCGACCCTGAAGAAGTAGACGGGCGGGAGGATACAGTTTGAGAAGCGAAAGTCCTTGTCGACTGTGCGGAGGGCGTTGATGACCTTTCGATTGCACCTGTAGAGTGACTTGAAGGGGTGGGAGAGCGGGGAGAGCGGGATGATTGTGATCCAATCGAGAATATACTGGGCGAGCGCGTCCTATGGGGGGACGATACAGGTGAACCCGAGTCGGAATCGTGTAGGCTCGTTGTCGAGGAGGAGAAATACGCAGACAATACGCTGCTAGTGACGGAACCACGCGGCTTGCCTGGCTTAATTTTGGATTTCGTCTCCTTGTCCACCAAGTCCTTATCGCGTTGCCAGTAGCCGAAGAAGTCGCAGATGAGACGATTGCACATGAGTTCCTGAACCAAGGCGGGTTGATCTGGGCGCATTAGTGCCTCGACCAGAGCACTTAGTTCTGCATGGCGTTGATCAATCGTGGCTTGACTTGGACGAAACAAGGTGCCCTTTTTCGTCAGCTTGGGGAGGTACTCATGGATATCGCGAGCAACGGAGTCTGGGTCGGGACCTGGAGGCAGAGACTCCCAAGAGGACGCGGCATCCTTTCGCATATAGACACCATTTTTCTTGACACCCTTACCCTGTTGAAGGCGTTGTCGCTTTGCGCGAGCTGCACGACGGTACTCCATCTCCAAGACGTCCTGGAACCACAGGCAGTCCTCCCATTTGCGCCATATTTCGTACTCAGTGTTGGTAGACGAGGATGTGAGTGATGACCGTCTCCCTCCTCGCGTGGGGGATATCCGGAAACCATAGTTATAGCTCCCACCTAGGCCGACAAAGTCTATGATCCGAAAAAGTTGTTCAGACGCATATACGCACCTTTTTTCGAGGGTACAAGTGGTTCAACGAGGAAGTGTGTTGGGGGTGGACGCAAGACGGCGCGTTTCCATTGCTGCGAGCGCATAAGCAGAGAGTGGGCGGAGAGGGGTCGCTAACTTACATCTGGTGCAGGAATGCCATCCGGGTTAGAGAACCCCATCTACGACAGCTCAGTATTCAACGCTACCCTAGAGGGAGAACAGGCTTACTGGATGTTCAATTGCGGTGGCCATGACTGTTGGGCGGTTGGGCGAAGATTATAGTATGTCGAACTGCAGATTTATCAGTAGGGTTTTTGCCGCGCAAAGTACGGACACGCCTACAATTCTATATGTTCCTTGAATCAAAAATTGATGAGAATACGAAAGGACCGGGCGTAACGTAGTCGTGGTTAGGCTCTGGTCAGGTATTTAACAAGACGAAAAAAACGGAAAATCGAGGCGGTGGCGGGAGGGGGGTGGCTCCTGCGTCGTGGTTGCGGTAAAAAAGGATTGGGCGGCAGCATACGGCGAGGGCTGAGGCATGGCTGAGCGTTCTTATTGTTAAGAGGAGCACAACCAAGAATGGGATGATAAGATCGAGGAGCCACGTGATGTTGCAAGTGTGACAATTGGCCAGGCTCGGCTACGACAATGCAACATTCTCACCCACATTATTGTTCTCCCCAGCCCATTTCATCATCGCCCTTCCCATGCTCCGAACCCTAAAAGAGCGTTTCAGCGCCGACTACGGTGACTATATGCGCCCCTTTCCTTCATCTTGACCCGCTAGCGCCGACTGGAAGGCATCTGTGGGTCCCAAGAACCTGACCGCACCCACAAGGAATCGCACACCATCCCCGCCTGAAACCTACATCCCGGTTCTCTATGGGGTAGTGCCCAGCCAGCCCCAACACCGCCTTCTTATGGGTTTGGCGGCTTCCATCGAATTCGAAATTGCACTCGCCTCATGGGCTTCAGTCGTGTGTGATGGCTTTGCAGCTAGTGCTGGGCCTGCAACCCAATTGTCCGCCGTCGATGCAGGGTTGGTTGTCGTTTTCTACGGACGGCCATCCATCTTCTGATTAGCTTCACACCCCTCATTCCCAGACTATGGAAAATAGTATCCGAGTACTAACATCACAAATACGCTCAATTGAGGTAGCACATACCCACGTCATATCCTCATGTTCGCGTACGTCAATGCTATTTGTCGCGATTCACGTCCTGAACTATTATCTGGCACAAAAGAGCTTATGTGGTTCAGAACGTTCCAACTCGATATGTGAGAATTGTTTGATATCTTGTGTGCACTCCCAATCATCAGAAAACGGCGATTTCAGATCTAGGGGAAGTATGCTTAACGCCTGAGTTCTGGGCCGCGTCCAAATCATTCTGCCCTGGAGCTATTCTCGCGACATTACAACCAATACAGGAACGCTCTGCGTTCCATGAATAGGTGCAAGTTTTTGCCATTGTCATCCTCGGGCGTTCTCACACGTCGTAAATATATCGCCTTATCGCTTTCCCATGTCTATACCTGGCTATATGCGCATCCAGCAGCCTATCTCTTGTCCTCTATGACTGCTCAGACCTCATGTACAATGGTCGTTTTTTCTTCACATTCTCAGCCTTGACTTTGACGGTTGGGTTTGAACGCTATAAATGCCAGAGTGTGGGGCTAGGATTCTGCTTTGGCGCTTCTTTGCTTTTTTCTTCTCGATGCTACCCCGGAGAGCCAAGGACAGCGATGCCGTGGTGTCAGCCAAAGAGGCTGAACCAAAAACCATGAACGAAGCCTCTAGCCGTGATGAAGAGAAGCACGACTACACTTCCAGTGAGGACTCAAGTAGCGACATTGGAATTTTGGACAGCGCTCGAGATATTGCCACACATGTCATCAGCGTTGCAGATGACCCGACACTCAACCCTTGGACTGTGCGGGCCTTTGTCATCGGTATTGGTCTATCTGCTTTTGGTGGAGTATTGGGTGAGTGAGGCACCATATTAGGTCAACTCTTACGGTAATTACGCCTCTGCGTATACAGCGGAGATATACTACTTCAAACCAGTAAGCGACAATTAGTATCAAGGACAGGAGCTTAAGCTTAAATGACCCTGGCGTTAGCAAACCGTCCTAGTATCGACAATGTTCCTGGCCATTATTTCGTATGTCCTAGGCATATTCATGGAGACTATCATTCCATCTCGTGGAATGTTCCGTTACCTCAACCCCGTGCGCAGTTTGCCTTGAATTTAACGCTGGGCGATTAAACGGCCACGTTTTTCTAGCATGCCTTCAACAAGAAGGAGAATGCATTCATTGTCATCATGTCTAGTGCTGCTGCCAATTCTGCACTAGGCACAGAGGTCTTGGCGGTTCAACGGCTGTTCTACAATATTACTCCCAACGCTGGTGCCGGTATTTTGTAAGTTGCCTATCTGCTCATTGTCAATTAGCGACTCCTTAATCGTGTACACAAGCCTTTTATTCTCGAGTCAACTCCTCGGTGAGTTTACAACACCTGGCATGATTACAACCAGCTTACATGTCCCTCAGGCTATGGGATAGGAGGACTGTTTAGATGTATGTTTTCTATCGAGCCCCATGAACTTTCTCAACTTGACAAACCCCCCTTCAGCTGTCCTACTCTACCCATCCAAAATGCTTTACCCAGGAGTACTTCCCCTACTCTCGATGTTCGATACCCTATTCAAAGACTCGACGGCCACAACCACGGCAGGCGCCTCGCTAAGAACGAACAAGAAACTCAAGCTTTTCTGGATTGCATTCACTGCGTAAGCCAGCCCCTGAATCTTTTCTTCATTAGGTGTAGTCTAAGGGCCAACGAACAGGATATTTATCTGGGAGATCTTCCCAGAATGGATATTTCCATTACTGACAGGGTTCTCGATCTTTTGTCTCGCCAACCCTCGTTCGCAAGATTTTACTCGCATCTTTGGTGGCACTAATGGAAACGAGGGCTTGGGATTATTGTCTTTGTGTTTGGACTGGCAATATATTTCTGGTGGTAGGTTCGTGTGCACCGAGTGTGTGGATGCGATGGGTTAATGGGTTGGTGTTCAAGGTTATAACCCTATGGCGATTCCCCTCAGGGCTCAGACCTCCAATTTTATTGGCTACATTCTATGCATGTCAGTCGTATGAACGCTCCCGTCTGCGAGACTACTAACGCGCTCGACCTATCAGGGTAGTATTCTGCGGAGTGTACTACGGCAACATATGGCAGTCTAAAAGCTTCCCATTCGTACGCAGCTTCCCCTTTCCGCTGAGTGTTTTCCTGACCTGGAGTCAAGCTATCCCAAGAGTTATTCTATGCGAACGGCACCGTTTACGACCAACTTTTAATTTTAAACGACAAGCTCGAGGTTGACCCTCAGCTCCTTGAACAACAGGGGCTAGTACGTATTGAATATGCCCAGTCTCGTGATTGACGATCTAACCCGCACACAACACACAGCCATTCTACGCAGGGACATGGGTTGTGCAACTCCTCACAACCAACCTCGGGATGGCGGCTACGTTTACCCATCTCCTCATTTGGAATTTCGACGATATCAAGTCTGCATGGAGTTGGATGACACCTTCCTCCATCAAGTCCAAGTGGCGAGAGTTTGATTGGAGGTTTTGGAAACATGATGGTATGAGGACTCAGCAAGAAGGCCAGGTGAAGGATTTGGACCCACATTATAGGGAGATGTTGAAAGTAAGTCAGTGGTTCGAATTGCGGGATCTAATGCTTAACCAAGTCTCTTAGTATCCGGATGCCCCTAATAGCTGGTATCTTGTTACCTTGTTAATCTCTATGGTCGCGTCGCTGGTGATCATATACAAGACGGACTCGACGCTCTCGTGGTACGTCGAAACTTGCCTTTTCCCCAAGCCAACCTGACCTTGTCGATGAACACTAGGTGGGGATTTATTATATCTATTCTGCTGGCGACAGTTTCTATTCTATTTTTTTTGGGACATTGTATGCGATGACAGGCTTGGCATTTATTATTCAACCGTTTGTCCAAGTGAGTCGCATTCCATTTGGGTGCATTCATGATGAGTGAATGGCGAGCTCCTTTTGTAGATGATCGGAGGGTTCATCCACCTGGGCAAACCCATGGCAAATATGTATTTTGTTCTCTTCAGTTATAGTAAGTACTTACATCAACTGAATGCGCAAGCCGAAATAAAGTTGAACATGTGGTCAGACTCTGTTACTCAAGCGCAGCTACTCCTTCGTGACCTGAAAATTGCGCAGTGTAAGTTTAGGTTACTCCTTTTTGTATCATCACCTGACAAGTATGTTGCAGATGCCAAGCTGCCTCCAAGAGCTGCGTTCACAGCTCAGATTCTTGGGACCCCCCTCGGAGCGGTTTTTAACTTTGGTATGTTGAAAGGCATCACCACCATTAATATGAATCTCACCCTGTCACATCATCAGTGCTCATGAATTCGATCATTGATAATCAACGAGACATTCTACTTTCCGTAGAAGGAACAAACATCTGGTCAGGCCAACAACCGCAACAGTACAACTCTCAAGCCATCGCTTGGGGCGGCCTAAGGTCCGTCGCTGTCCCGCATCGCTCTTATATAGAACTAAACAAGCTCTCTGATGTAGCCACGAGCTTTTCGCGATCGGCAAGAAATACCAATTTGTCGCTTGGGCTTATGTCTTTGGATTGCTTGTTCCTATCCCGTTTTGGGTCATTCACAAGTTATGGCCTAAATTAAGGGCCGACTACCTATACACACCTGTCATCTGGTACGTAGCACAATCCCTCGTCACGTCTTTTTTGACCTCGATCATTTCTTGGTCAGCTATTACATCGGATGGCTGTGCGTCGGCATTAATTCCTCCATTTTCTCCTACTTTTCGTTCGCGTACTTCTCGCAATGGTGGCTGAGGACAAGATACCCGAAATGGTTCGCAAAGTATAATTATATTCTGGCAGCCGCTCTTGATGGTGGGACTCAGGTAAGACACGATACCTGTCTACCTCGCGTTGCTGCGCAGTTCCATTCCCCCCAACTCTATTTCTGGTGGTGGACTAACCTAAATGCGTTGCTAACGACCGCATCTGTCGATTATAGGTCATGGTGTTTATTTTATCCTTCGCCGTGCAAGGGGCTTCTGGGGATTCCCATTTATTCCCGCAATGGTGCGTTGCGTGTTCTTGTCAGGACCTGCTTTATCTGAACCTTAATTGTGCCTTTCAGGTGAGGTGCTAATCAAGCAGGTGAGTCTTCATGAGCCAATATCAGGAGTAAGGTTGAACCTTCTTCTAGGAAATTACGACCGTTGCGCGTTCATTGATACCTCAGGTTAGTGGGGCCGTACATTACGCTTCAATGATGTGTATTAGGCATTTTATGTTTGCCAGATTGCCTTATTCGTGCACCTACTCGGATTGTGCCCTAAGGTTTAAGGTGTGATCATTGTATACGGCGTTGGCACTCGCCTTCGCTTCCAAGACCCCAGTTTGACTGCTTGGAGCGCGCCAGTGTGTGGTATACATTCACATGCTCCAAGAGTCTCTCTGGCTCCGCTACCTCGTGCAAGAGCCACTGAATACTAACTCTCGCATTCCCAAAAGTCAGACTCCGAGAATCGGGTAGAAAGTCTCGATGGAGTTCCTAAAATGGTGGGATTCAGTGGATATTCTTGCTTGCTCCCTGATGGGGTAAGATAAGCAAGCGAGGTTGAAGGATGTCCAGCTCGGAAGCTCACTATCGTCAAGCGCGAGGCGCATGCGATTCATGTCTATTGAGCCACAGTGGTGTCGAATTCTTTCATGCAAGGTAGTCGATGGTCGTTGACAGTTATGTACATTCGAACGACGTCATGGCCGCCAACGCTGATATGTCCTAATCAAGGGCGGGTGCTACATCAAGCATCCACGCCGGGCCGCAGGAGGAGTATATGCGGAGGCTTATTACTTCCTACCATGACAATTCAAGGAATCCAAACGCACATGGAGAAGCTGAATGGAAGCTTTTACACATACAGAATTATATATATACGATCGTACCGCCTTCTCCAGGGTAAGGTTTTTGCCTCAGTTTGTTTGGATGACGGATACCCATACATCCCGCATTGATGCCCTCGGGCGACCAAATCCATATTGTGGATCCTGATCTTGGATTTTTGGATATAATTGAACCCGCGACGATGATCGCGATGGGCGGATGGAGTTGCGATAGCATCAGGAGATCGTCCATCTCACATCGACGAAGGTGCCTTTTGTTGGTAATTCTCCTGCCAAAATTAGGACATGCCGAGCTTGCATTGGATAAATCGGTGCTTATTCGATTGCGACCTGAGCACCCTGACCACCTAGCGCACTTGCAAAACCCGAAACTACGAATTTTTTTGCCTGCAGCGCCTTGACAAATCGAGCGCAGTTTTGTTGTACATCACACTGGAACATTGAAATGACTATCTTATAGCTGAACTTTTGATAATGGTGTACAGCGTTTACCAACATGTCAGGGGCAGCAACGTCATCGAAGTTACAAGATAAGATGTACCTCGTAAGCCCCCGGGGCCCATCTCCCGTGATGTTCAATTCACTGTCAGTGAACCGACAAAAGCCACCGTGGACGCGGAATGTCAATCGGGCATTGACAGTTATTATCCTATCTCCATGCACTTCAAGGTGTTACAATACAATATCCGTGCGGCCTTAGTACTTATCTGTCAGTGCAAAGAAAGTATCCCCTAGGCCTTCGGGCAGGGGAGTCTCCCAGACACTTCTTGTAGAAATGGTGCCGTAACCAAGAAGCTATTCGGAAGGATTAGGATACCCAACTTAGTGAGATAAGCTCAAATATCAGGAGAGCAGTGCAGATTAGGATAGCCCATCACCCCCGGTTCCTCGATCGACCGTTCCCATAGAACAATCGCTGGGTGATAGGTTATCGTCTGGCAATCTCCTGAGTAATTTAGATTCATACTTTCCTGCTTAACGTCGCATTCAATATAATTAGAAGAAGAGTTTATACCATTTGAGGAGCCCCGCAGATCGCACAGATGGCATCAAAAGAATTTCAGTTGGGCCAATCGCATTTGTCCTTGTTCCTACACGATTGCAACTCGCTGCTCCACCGGAAAGATGGCAACTGGTATATCGCGAGGAGTCGCAACAACGGCTCGCGTGGAGCACAGGTTACAATTCTTTGGAAACGACTTGAGCTACTGGACCGGACTCCGGCCCAAAGAGCGGATGCATTTCTTATTTCCACTAGTCATTTCCAATAGTCCTGGATGCATTTAGGAATCTCCTCCACGACTTTCAAGACAAGTACATAAATGGTCTGCTTTTACATTCTAAGGATGGCCGCCCGTGGGGGATCCACATGAAGAGACTTACAAAGAGCGTGAATCATCAATGAACTCATTGTTGGGGGTGGCTTTGATACCGCCAAAGTACTGGCCCATCCTGCTGTCCCGGGGCTTTGCGACATGGCGACGACGGGCACTGTGTTCCCGGCTTTCGCAATTCTGTTGATCCTGTGCTGTAAGACAGCATGCATATGCAAACCTGTAATCTTGTTATTCATCCATTGTATTATCCCCGGTCCGACAGCCATTCCAAAGAACGTGCCAAAACCGTCCTGTATGCAACGGCCTCATTCTGGTACAAATGGAGGTGAAAATGTGATATGCTTCAATGATGAGCGCACCTTCACGGCAGGGCGTGCCAGTGTGTGATAATGGAGCCATTACAAGAAGCACCTACACGTTGCCCAAACCATTGTACGGCTCGAAACACCCGCCAATTGTTCGGCGTTCCGTGATGTCAAGAATAAGGCTCGGGCTATGCCGCCTTGTGAATAACTGTGGCATCCAAAAGGAAAAATGGGGGGAGCCTTGGTCCCGGTATTAGCTACAAAATTTGCGATTAGAGCGGTGTGGCGAGAAGCAATACCATGCACACGGTGGACTAGGAGATGAACATACTTCTAAAAAAGTCCGGTCGTTGTTTTTAATATCTGATAGCAAGTATGTATGCATAAATTCATGCTGAACCTCGGATAAACCCAGGGGTTGTATTCTGGCCGAGTCAGCGACCTTCGGAGGTTATGCTCATGCTATGGTTCGGGGTTAAGCCCCTTGTTACGGTATCAAGAGCTTCGTAGGTCCTGTCAGAGGACAGAGTCCGCATCCTGACTGCAGGAGAGCTGGGAAGCGAAGCAACCCACAGTGCTGGTTATTGAGAGCAGAAGAGACGCACAAACGTCTGATGGTGGAGAGCTTCAGCATCAAGCTTATCTTATCATTCACGTGACCTACACGAAACAAAGTCCGGATGCTATCAATCCTTCTTTCCAAGCCATGTCAATGTCCGAAATTCCTCAAACCGATGTATCTCGTCCGTCAGCACTGCCTACGGCCAGCTTGTTACACCGCGCAACTGTAACCCAACCCCTGATAGAACAAGATTCTGCTGAGTATCTGGATGCTATTGAAGAGGAATGGAACAAGAAGATTGACGTTGAGGTTGAAACTCTTGTTGACGGGATGGTCGATTTGGTCAGTCTGGCCTCGGTAAGCAGAAAGCCTTTTGCAGTGTGTGTTGCTTCTGATAAAGAGAGCGACGCCTATCTAGATAGGCGATAAAGACAAATTCCGAATCGCACAGGAAGCGTTTCAAGCGCAGTCCCGTGCCGAATCTATGGTGCATCTCTTGTCGCTGCATCACATCGTGTACATGAAGAGGCTTATTGTAGCTTAGGTCCGCGCTGCGAATACCCTGCTTTCCATTACCCACTCCATGAAGCTCTTGTTACTCCTCTCCGACGAGTCCCAAATCACACTTCGCCGAGACGCGGAGTTGAAGAAAGTGCAGGAAGAAAGAGAAGAAGCGCGACAGAAAGTAGCACAGCTACTCGATGAACTCCTGAAGCCACAGCATGAATGAGGATCAATAGGTCCCGATTGATGCAAGAAAGTTTTTTTGCATAATTCATCATCACTGGCTTCATGGCGCATTACGGCTGTCGATAGCATTTCCACACCACCACTGCGATTTGATTAATTCAATCGCCTTAATCCCAGAATCTTGGCGACCCCTCTTTCGTAGTCCACCTTCCTATATCGTACTGGGTGGGCTCTGAAGAGCGATTCCATATTCTTGTCATATTCAATATCACACAATACATTGTCACAGACCTCGGTCAATCTCCGAAGCCTCAAAGTCGGGTACCAATGATCAGGTCTTTAAGTGTCGATCTCCAGAAATAGCGGTCGCGACGTCATGCCTCGGGCGAGTCCCGGCTTATCTGTCGCCTCAGCACTTTCTCCTGTGAACGCCGCCATGATGTTGTAACGATCGCTTCTTCCTAAACCCACGATGTCTTTAGCCATCAGTCCAAGTCACCTTGTATCCCCGATTTCACAATTCATCGTTTCATTCGTACGATACGACCCCTCTCTTCTCGTCAGGTAGGATTCCATTCCAAGATTCCCGGTTCTAGGCCGTCCCTCGTGTTATTGAGTCGGACGACGGTGGGCACTGACCGGGCTTCCCTCTGATGTTCACCCTCGCCACGTGCATGCGATCTCGATTCGATGCGAGCTTTAAGGGGAAGAACTTCCCTTGGCTGGAAAGTACGGGAGCATGGAACGCGCATCCTTTTGTGGATGGCGGAAGTTGTTGGGAGTAAAATGCACGCGCCCCTATTAATCCACATCCGAGGAATTCGAGGGATGGATTAAGCGTGAAGTTACCCATCCACCCGTGTTCTTCTTCTGCGTATCGGCGATGGGCGATAGTCGATGAGATGATATGGCGCAAGAAGTTTGAGCTTGTGATGGGATTCTCCGCCCAGCTATATCGAGATAAGGACGGAGGGTTTCGTGTTGATCTATACCACTGAGAGCACTCCTGTACATAGCATTAAGTTGTGGTACTATAGTACGCATTCAGCATCGATGAAACCATCTGACCTCTCCTGCTGTCTCTGTTCTTCACTCATCCTCTTCATCACATGAAAGAGAAGATACGACCCTGGATGGTTGACTTGGATCATAATCTGTGTCAGCCCCACAGCCTTCGTTATGCCTGACGGCACGCCGCTGAGAGATGGATGAAACCTCGCCAGTGGTCACCGCTGACTCACCGGTGCGGTTGTTGTAGACTGTCTCGATCCAGACAAAGACATATGGGGATAGCAGATACGGATTTTCTTTGAAATTATCTCTTTACCAATATGGTCTAGACTCTTCGGCCAGTGATCCTCACGACGCGTCGAGTCATTGTGCTCCCACTGACGCGTCAGACGCGCCGTTCAACGCGTTTCGCGCAGTCATTTAACCCAACAGGAGCAAATACGGCGGGGGTATATCAAGCTGTTCGATCCTCCAAGTCGCTCTCAATCTCTACATCTATCATGGGCAAAGGCAACAATAGCACCACCACCAGCTACGGCACCAACAGCCAGGTACGCGATGCGCATATACCTAAGACATCTGGCCAATCCTGACCTTTCATCTAATCGCCCTTAGGGAAATCACTGGTGCACCCGCTCAGACTCTAGCGGTGGGAGTGGCTATCACTATTCCAACACGTAAGCTCCTATGTCGCATTATGACCCGATTATAGGACGCTGACGCGGCTGGGTAGCGATGGGAGCTACTACTACAGCAACCCCAACGGTTCTACCTACTACAACAGCGGAGATGGATACTCCCAATACACCTCTCCCAGCGGCCAAACCTACAAATCTACTGGCAAATAATGTGTATCAGCGTAATGGCGGGATATGCGACACGTAGTATTTCAGGTCGCCCTTTGTTGTCATCTTTAAATTGTCTCTGTGTCTTATCCATACCTATCATTGCAACAAGTGTTCGACGTCAAAGCCAGCCACCCCACATATTATTATGGCAAACTGCACACCTCTCAATGCTAACAATATAAGGCACCGTAGGCCATAGGCTATAGAGTAATTACACTTGTCCCCACATTGGGTTTTCTTTTACGAACACGGCCCCAAATCACGCACACATCTAACGACTTACGACCCTTCAACACGCATTCAACGCGTTTTGCGTAGTCATTGAGACGACCAATAGGAATAAATATTAGAACCAGTATTTCTAGTCGTCGACCTCCCTTCAACCTGAACTAGTATCCTCACCAGTCTTTCTGGCTCATCTATACCATGCCCAGAATCCCCCCTGGCACTGCCAGTGGCAGACGCAGTGGTATGATCATTATCATTAGGTACGGTAGGAATGCCCTGGTATGTGAATGCATATATGCAAGCTATTGGACTAGCTTCCTAACCTTTCTACTTAGGGAAATCGCTGGTCTAACCGCCAAGATATGAGGGGTAGGAGGAAGAGTTGGTTTTATAATAACGCGTGAGTATCTAATCTCTCGTGTGATTCGGCACCTGGTGCTGAAGTGGCCAGTTACGGTAGCGACGGAAGCTACTATTTTATGCACACCGATGGTGCCAGCTATTTCAACAATGGGAACGGATTCTCTCGATACACTCCCTCTACCGGGGGAACTTTCAAGTCCACTGGCAAGTGAGGCGTATTGGCGTAACAGGGAGATGCATATTCTTCCTAATCTAGTGTATTAACTTGAAGCTCGTGTACTCCATGTCATCTATGTACGAATACAATCTATCTGTCACTGCGCACAGTGTCAAAGAATAACCCATGGTAATCAGATTAGCCCTGCTGGGATCCCGCATTACGAACATCATGATGGCCTAGACTGAGAACTTGATCAGCATCACACAACAACTATAGCATGCCTAGATACTACGACACCGTTGCCACCAGCTACGGCACCAACAACCACGTACGTGAACGTGCATAGTACCCAAGGTATTGAGCGATTCTCCTAACACTCCTCCTTAGGGAAATCACTGGTGCAACCGTGCGGACGTCATTGGTAGGAGGGGTTACCATTACTCCAATACGTGAGTGTCTTATATTAGGCTTGACACACGACTTGATGCCATGATGGATAGCAGCGATGGAAGCTACTATTACAGGAACACCGACGGCTCCACCTACTATAATAACGGGAACGGATACTCCCAATACACCTCTCCCAGAGGTTATGTTTACAGGTCCTCTGGCAGGTAATAAGCAGCGGCCTACTAACGCAGACCTCGAGGTATGCGACGCGTATTTTTTCGGGTCCCTTAGTAGTAGGTTGGATGTAATGCAATAAATAATCCCCTCGACTTACTCGGCTCCATCAAGCGTGATTTATTACCACTCGAAGCGGCTTTGATTTGGTGCTTGGTTCTTGCAAGCGAAGGTGATCACTCCTATGCGGTGAATTGACGCGACGGGCACTCCATCGGGTAAGTAGCTCTAATACGTACAAAAGGTGGCAGTGGTTATGTTACCACTGTAAAGGTTCCAACTACACGGACAGGGTTCTCATGAGTGTGCCACAGAAGACTGCATGTCTGAGGACCGCGGCGCTGTGGTCGTTCATGGCCATGGTCAAGGCCATTATTTGTTATCTGATATCTGGAATACTCCAGATCTCGGTTACGGCAACCAATCACACGGTAATCAAAGGCGAGCTCTCCCTTCAGCCTTCCTCATACGCCTTAACTTTGTGATGAATTGGGGGAGACTTCCCATTTTGAGATCTGGACTGTGACCCGCACCTGTCTGATGACCCTTTATCATAACCGAAGTTTAGACCTAACAGGGCTGGAGAGTGCTGGAAGAATGCTGGCCATCACGAAATTAAATGTCAATCGGCAACGGGCGTGGACATCTCCCCACAGATAGGTTCCATGGAATTAATGCTGTTCTCTTTCACGGGTGGTAGAGACCCAAAGCAGTGGAACATGTTTCCGGGTGTGTGTTCAGAGCGGAAATTGAAGGAGAGTTTCTCCATATGGTTGGTATGTTCGATGCCATGTGTCGTGCTGCCGTTATGCTGTTGGAAAATGACTGGAAAAATGTGGACGAGAGAAGAGCCAGCAGTAGCACCTCCCGTAGACCATCACGCCGGGCGCCTGGTGGGCAAGGGGAGTGTGTTCTTCGTCGCTGTGCATGTTGACTTCCATGGGAGGTGTGGGATCTCGTTTGCAGATCCGGAAAATTCCCTGAGCGTGTACCCTGCGGACCTAAACAACCCTTATCGATCTGATCAGGCACAGAGGTTCAACCACGTGGACAGTGTGGGAGCCATCTGAGATTCCGTGAGGTTCACCCGGGGCTGTTGCGCCAACGCCGTTCTCCCTTCCTGCCCCTCTGGCCCAGATGGCGATAAGGTATGAAAGGTGCTTCGGGGTGGTGTCCGAGCGATAAGTGCTCCAAAGGGCTTGCGGAGAGAAAGCGCGATTCGAATCCGGATCCGGATTGGCTGGATGCAAATCATCAATTGATTCCACAGCACGGTAACCAAGTGAGATAATCGATCTCATCGAAAATTGAATCGCCGATTTATGAGATTTTTCGAATGGAGAATCCCAACCTTAAATAGTGACTCTGCCATCGGGGTCAGCAAAAATGCGTGGGCCGGGCATGCTCAGCGGGCACAACGAGGGCCATCTGATGCATCTGCTGATGGGCAGACACTGAGCTCAGGCCACGAGGACTGTCCGTATTTTGGGAGCAGCTGGAGAGAAAGAGACAGCGCAGATGGCTGAAACACCGATCTGGCTCGAGCGGTACGAGTCGAATTCAAAGTCCGACATGCGAGATCTAACCCAGCTCGGTGCTGGGTCAGGGCACGTTCGCCGTTGGGCTTTTGGTCTTGAACACAAACTTCCTTCCTACCTCCATCATCAGCTCCTCCAGGCTGCTACCACCAGCTCCCGGTTTTCTCCTATATATTCGCTCCGCACTCGGTCCATCTGTACTCCTCCTCGCGACCATCTTGTAGAAAATTGTTTTGCCCAGCTGTCAGTCTTGCACGGCAGTCCTGCCTCTTTTTGTCTTCTGTCCCCCATCGTGCGCGGATCTATATTGTCTTCCGTTATTCCGTGTATTCATGTGTTGAATTTTCTCCAGATATAACCCTCTCTAGATCCGCCGTCATCGGGAGATACATACAAATAACAGATTCCAAACAAGAACTCCTCCTGATCTCATCTTTCTGTTTGCCTTTGCCGATCCACATACCTTGTCGCTCGCGCTGTCATGGCCTCCCACTATACTCCTCAGCATCAGCGACACTCCCTGCACTCGTCCAGCGTGAACAACGACCTCCGCCTTCCTTCACTCAAGTCTCTCAACTTCCAGTATCGCAATCCCCACCAAGAGGTCCCTCCATCGCACAGCACAAGCTCAACGTTGGAGCCCCATGTCCTGAGCAGCCAGGACCATGCACCCCGTCACGTCCAATCTTGGGGCCGTTCAAGCCAATCGTCCACCCTGGGACTGCAGCCGCAACATTACCAACCACCCTCCCATCAGCAGCATACGCCCCCTTTGTCTGCCGGTCATGAAGTTTCCAAGTCTGCTTACTCACCCAAGCATGACTCGGTACCACATGTAAACCCGTTGTCTGCGCAAGCTACACCTGTGCTCGGATCAGCTGCTCTCAATCAGACCGGTCGCAGTGACGAGCCCTCGGCGAAGAGGACACGAACATCCTCGCAAACGCTCTCCAGTTCACGGGATGTTCGCCCCGTTCATGTCAGTGTCAATTCCCAGTTCCAGACTATCGTGCAATGTAAGTCTTACGCCTTTTCAATTTACAGGCGCCCTACCCTCAGCAATACACGTCCTATGCGCCCTCACAAGCACCACCGCCTGCCAGTCCGTTCCACCCAGCATCTCAGGCTGCCACGGGTAGCAGCTCCGCGCACACATCTCAGCCCCCACACCAACAACATACTTCAAGCCATGCAAGCCAACAACATCCTGCACATCCTCCTCCTACTCCGTCTCCCTTCCCTCACGAACATGTACACCATCCAGCCCCCACCCCAGCGCCTGCCCACACACCCTACCCCCACTACCAACAACAGCAATACGTTGCGCCCCGATCATCTATGCATCCCCCGCCACAACCCCAACAGGTTCACCAGAGCAACCAGCCGCATGGCAATCCGTACCCTTCTCCGGGTCCACCGTCTGCACCGCCGCCGCAAGGGCCTTGGGAGTCTAGTAACACTGTAACGGCCTCGTCACACCATATTCAACAACAGCAACATGCCGCTCCGCCCTCCACACCACAACATGTCCCGCAGACTGCACATCACATGCAACACCAAACTAGTCCAGCGATGTCACATGCCTCTATGCAGCAAGACACGCCGCAATTGCATCACCAGCCTGCGCCAACTCCTGTTCAACATCACACAAGACCGCCGTTGCACACATACCAGCATCAGCCTGCCCAGCAACCACAGGCCCCACCTACGCCAGCGCCTCCACCAACGTCTTTTACTCGAACGACAACTCTGATGCCTACTCCCCTGGAAACGCGTCCCAGCTATCAGGCACCCGAACCGGAGCGGATTCCTGTCCGTGACGCCAACTTGGCCGAGGTGAGCATCTCCATTATGTCACCGATTATACTTTCGACTCATCCTTGGAGCTTGACCAGATCACTCGACTTTGCCAGACTTTGCATGGTTTTGCAGCTC
This sequence comes from Volvariella volvacea V23, assembly GCA_000349905.1. Classification (NCBI taxonomy): domain Eukaryota; kingdom Fungi; phylum Basidiomycota; class Agaricomycetes; order Agaricales; family Pluteaceae; genus Volvariella; species Volvariella volvacea. Next base: position 24,827 of record KB722779.1, read on the forward strand.
GTTTTGGTTAGTTACATTCATGTGTTTGTCAATTAAGAATGTAACTGATATGCTCTGTCCGAATTTGTAGGCCATCCTACCACGGGCCAACCTAGCTCCAATGAGTTGGTGGAGATGACGCGAACGGCTCATCATGTCGTTCGGCTGGTTGATGACTATCGTCGGGCACACATTCCTGAATCTGAGCGCAATAAGATGGACACTAGCGAAGATCACCGGCCGCCTAAACGTCCATGGGAAGACATGGCTGGGCCTTCGGCAGAAGGGAGCAACTTCCAAGAGGTTGGTTTCCTCTTAAACACCCTGTAATTCTGGATGGCTTCTTACTTAAAATACGACATCTCCTTACAGCAGTATCCTGGGGCTATGGATAAATCAACAGCCGAAATGGACATGGAGATTATCCGACAGAAGCGTGCAAGCAGTACTGCTGCAGGGGCTGGCTCAAGTGGACAGCCGAAGAGCAAATACAGAAAAAGGAGTGTAAGTGCCTTGGGCTTTATCATGTGCTTGATGGGGTAGCTGAATCTAATGGGTGCTCTTAGCGCGCAACTCCACCTGGAAAATGTCACTCGTGTAACATCCGGGAGACTCCTGAATGGAGACGTGGACCGGATGGTGCCAGAACCTTGTGTAACGCTTGTGGATTGCGTGAGTGCTCGTCGCTTGATTGTCTGATTATCTTTAAATATTGATGGTCTCTTATTAGATTACGCCAAACTTATGCGGAAGCGAGATAGGAACGCAAATGGGGAACTGCCCAAGATTGACTTGGAAACTCTTCGTGCCTCCGCAAGGGCCGCGGACAACAAGTCACAGTCAAGGCAACACCAACAAACAATCATCCATCACTCGCAGGATGCGTCAAATCCTCCTATGGATCCAAAGCACGGATCGCAGCATAGTTTCGTGGTCGCAATGGTACAGGATACCCCACCAGCAGCACCACCGCCACCACCACCAGAAAGCAACCGCGTTCACCAACCATCAGCTCCTCCGCCACAGCATCATCCAATGGCTACTAGCTCAATCCCTCCACAGCCTACATCACACTGGGGATCTGCGCCAGCATCTCGCACGTACTCCGCACATGAGCCTATACAACAGTCTTTCATACGTAATTCCCAGCATGCTCCTCCAGTGCAGGCCTCCTCTCGGCAGTAATAAATTGGATGCTGTCCTGGTGTTTGTTGTACGAACATTTGTCTGTTTCTGCTTCACCCTTAACCACGCAACGAACCGTTACGACCGACCCCGCCTTGCCTGCCATTATTTCTTGATGCCTTTCCTTCCAACCTATTTCTGCCTCGGTATGATCTCTGTTCTCATCCTACTAATTTGCTACATATTTTCTTATATTCTCGAACTACTGCACGCAAATTTTTTGGACTGCATTTCAATCGATTTGTCCAATCCTTCCTTTCTCTCAGGTTAGATAAGTTGTACTGTTAGGTCGAGCTTTAAGTAGGTATTATTGTTAGGTCGTGATAATGTCAGATTGGTACTCTGCCTCTCCTTCCCTCGACTTTCTCTCTCCCGACGTCATCATTATTCTTGTCACCCTCACTCGAGATCGGTATCTCTTTTTCAAGCCAAGCGATTTCTGTTTCCCTACACTTGTACCTAATAACCTCGTGATTTATCGAATAGTACACACGTACACGCACCCTCGCAGTGCCCGTGCCCGTGCCAGTTACAGTAGTGATTCCCCAAGTCGCGTAGTATGCATGCGGTTCCGCATCGAATCGACACTTTGTCGGTAGTCAATCGCCGATTTCGTTGATGTCCTTTTCCTTTTGCTGACCTCAACCCCTCCCCGAACTCGGCTCGGAAAGGGAAAGGGAAGGGAAGGGAAAGGAACCCTCATAACCAATTATTAATTTTATCTCGTATCTCGCATCGTGTCATCGTGCCCATCAACGTCCCATCGTTCCATCGTCTCATCGCTCATCGTGTATCGCAACGTCGGCATCCATGATCCCTTGACGCATGACCCGACTTTACCGTATCGAGCGAGGTCCGACGTCATGAAAAAAGGGCAATTTGGGTTTGCGATTTAGTTTTGGTGATGCCGCGCTCGCTGGCAAAACTGCCATATGCATCGACATCGGTATCGACATCGACGTCTTTGCACCCAATTCAGAGCCTGAGACTCCGAGTCGGAAGCTCTCCATTCAGCGCAAAAGTGGGGTGCCAGCGGATCGTTATCGGGATTCGGGAGTCGCTCATTGGCCGGGTCACAGCCTCAGGAGCTCGGGATGGCAGTTGCATTGCTTCCTTGTGTCGCGTCGTGTCGTGGGTTTTAAATTAGATTGCGAGTGGGATGAGCGGATGACGTCTGAGAGCCGTGTTCTTGCTCTTCTTTGGATAAATCGACTTTTCGGAAGGTGGATGACCATACGTGGTTACGGTGGATTCAAGTTGTGCACCAGGTCTTCGATGAGGTAATTACCGCGTTGAGGGGAAAATGTCATCGGTTTTTTTCTGTCTTTGTTTTTTTTCTGCGTTTCATACGCCACTCTGACGCAGTGCTGGTCATTGTCCTCGTCGGTGGAAGGAATGAATATTGTTTGGCATTGGCAGGTTTGGTGGCACGGATCTGTCAAGGCCCGATATCCCGGAGTCAAGCTCTCTTCTACACCCTGCCGGTGAGGAGAAGTGGAAATATTGCCGAACCACAAGGCCTCACAGGCTTAGCCCAGGGCATCCTCCATACCCCGTCCAGCCTCGTCTCGTGGACAGGGAATGTTTAATGGGCATGACGAATCAGGATTCAGGTAGGCGAAATGAATCTCTTCACCCTTTCCCTATCTGAATCCTGCTTTGCAATCCAGTCCCTTGGAATCAGATGCTGCACTGAAATGGTCAATTGGGTCAAGCTGCCGCTGGCCTTGGAACTGGAATACCGCTCCCCGCTTGACCACATGTTCAATTTTAATCATAATGGAAGCCCTGTGCGGGCTTTTTGTCTCGACCACACAGTATCTCGGGTCGTGTGGTGCGTTACGGCACCGATCATAGTCGCTGCTGCGCTCATAGGTGATACTATATTTGCATTGCCAGCACACAAATGCTTACTTTGTGGTCTATAGATTAGGGTCTGTGAACCAAACAGACTAACCCAAAACCTCGCCGGGGGTGTTGTGCTTGACCTCTTTCAACAGGATGAGGTGAAGTAGTGCAGTAAGCCATCCTCATGGGATCTCGCAAGAGAAAAACGAGGTATACGGTATCTCTATATGTGTACAGCATCATTCATCACCTGGCTTTCAGGGTTATCAGCGACACAGCCCTCGCAGCTCAGACTCTGCATCATGATTCGACCTCCATAACCGCGGCCAATTTAGCAATCATGGGTTCAGGTCATCAGCCGCATCTGATACTATACTTTTTTTTTGACCGCCACAGGCGGTCTGTGATCTCTCGGGCCCTATCCGGGCCAGTCTGCTGGGAGGGGTTTTCAGGGATAGCTGGCAAATGACACCGGACGTGTCAGAAGGTACGGAAGGCTGTCAGATGTGTAACATGTGCTATAGTGTCACTGTTATCGACCCCAATCTCAATCTTGTGAACTAAGGGAGGGAGTAAGTCCACTTACTTAATTGGTGGCTGAGCACTAATATTGAATGGTTCCTGACCAGTGACAGTGTAGCTGTTTCCACGAAGGTGTTTGACAGCATGACCTATTAGGCTATTGTTCCCTTGCTTGACTTCACCCCTCGTCCAAGGTCAAGAGTATTTCGCGACCGAGCCTAGATGGCGAAAGGACGTGATTTGGTGCCTTTGGTTGTAGGCAAATAGGAGATAAAGGAAGCACTCCCCGGGGTTCAACCCCAGCCACATAGTAGGAACCAGAGGGCATCCATATGCGTTTGAGGGACTCGCCCCAAGGACAAGTAATGGGTATATCCAGGCACGCCTTTGGCCTTTCTAATTGGGCTAGGTGAGTGCTTGACATATACAGAATGCGACCAATCCAACTCAGTACCACCGACCACGTTACGGTACCGGAATATCCGCCAGACTCGGGCTCTCGCGATTACGACTCTAGGTGGAGCGTCTCTCTAGTAACGCTGGGTCATCATCTCTCTTTTTGAGAATCATGGCCCATTGGCGCTCTGCTAAACATAATTTCAAATTTAATCCTGAACCCCTGGTCCCCCAGGTGACTCTGACCGCGCTTCTTTAGGGTCAATGGGTCTTCCTCCTGCTGGCGTTATCTTCAATTGCATAAACGCACAGCACCTCATTCTATTTTCCGGTAGGTTGTCCACCAATAGCAGAACCGCGTCTCTCTTGTTGGACGTTGTGCGGCCCCCCGGGCCCTCACACGCGTAGTCCATTTGTGGTGCCCATCAAGCTATCGTCCTCCTTTCTTCTCGCCGGAGGGGGTTCTCCGCGTTGATGTTGTTGATTTGGGGGACATCTTACATAACGGTGAGGTGCGTACGACCGTGCCATGAAGGAGCTCCTGACATGTGCCGTGGCTCAGTGTATTGTATTGGACGACGTTGATCTGTAGCGGGTAGCGGACAGACCCACCAATCGCGGGTCGTGCTGTTCGTGCCGGCGAGAGCCTGAGGGGCTCGAGACGTGATGCTTGCACCCAGCATCGCGGAGAGTTCAATGTAGTTCCCGTTTCCAACGGGAATGATTCCCCCGTCGAGTGTGCACAGCTGGGGCGTGTATTCGTTCACAACCTCCCGGGCTCAACAGCTAGAAGGGACCCTACATGATGCAAGTCGGCAACGAACGTTCTTGCGTACAGCATCCGCTGTGACACACTCCCCGGATGAGACTCTGAGGGGCCTTCAATCCAGCCAAGGATCACCTGTCAAGAGCTTGTATGGCATCCTCCCAAATACGCACCGGGCACTGTCCAAGGCATCTTCCACTGCTACACAAGTGGAGCATGCAACATGTCGACATTATGACGCGGAATGCTGAGAACACCAGTGGCGATAAAAGACTATGGAGCCAGCGTGTTGGGCCCCAACCCACTGGGAGGTCCAGACAGCTCTTCAGGCTAATAATGAGGTGATGTTTACCAGCCACAGCTGCTTCTCAGGTCTAGTGCGCAGACCCATCTATCCGAGCCCGAGCCCAACCTATACTGTATTGGCGTTTGGCAGGTCAGGTAGAAAATTCCATGATTGCTAGTGTACTTGCTAGTACAGTATATGTAGCGGTCACAAGCGGTCCTCATGGCTTGGCCGCGATAGAACCGTGGAGACCGGCCTCGGGCGTCAAGAATTCTGGCTAAATGGCCACGAGGTGGTGGACCTCTTTTTTTTCTATGGGCTTCCAGGATTGTTGGCATTTCATGAACTCCGAAAGGGCTTCTGGATGACCATCCTTCCATGTTATACGGATGTACTAGATATGACTTGCAACGTAAAGTATCTCGAAATAATACAGAGTGGATACACTACACCCTCGAACAGTTTGCGTCGACAACACCCTTACGACACGCACCACTCAACTAGAGTGCGATGGGTTCGAGTTTGTGTGTCAGCCTTTGCCATCTGCTGTCCCAAACGATCCTAGCCATGGCGTTGCGTGTTTGGATCACAGAAATCGCACCCACCGATCGATCTCCTCATCGGATCGGATCTTGCCCATTTACCCACCCTTTCCAAAATTTGCACCCTTGGCCATGGAAGCAAAATTCATCACTCGTAGTGATCTCTAATTACAAAGACATCTTCATCATGACACCCGAGGCTTGATACAAGACTCCTCAAACAAAGGATTTACATAATGCACAAAGATTAAGAGTATAGAGATCACACATAGGTTCATTGCACACCGTTCGCCGTCAATCGTTGTATCCTCGTTTTTTGAGCTCGCTGGAGGAGCCGTTCGAGTTGTCGATTACGACGCCCTGCTGTTTCCAGATCTCGATTTGCCGATCTTTGGCCTTCTTCCCTGTCTGTTTCTCGTACTCTTGGACAGACAGCGGTTTCTCCCCATGAGGTGTGGCGCGTAAAGCGTGTCGAGTGGCGGGCCAAAAGTCAAATGTGGCGGAGTGAGTGACGATCTAATGATTTGGATAGTGAACGGAGCTCTCAGTCAGTCACATTGTCCCACATGGAAGATGCAGTAGCCACAAGGAAATGCAGCAGATGCGTGGGCAAAGCATGACCGATGGCGAGGTGAAAAGTTGATAGTGATGAACAGGATGATGAAGGGGATGAGCAAGAAATGGAAACGATGACGCACTCGATTATCCCAGATAGCAACATCGCCAGGTTGCCACTTGAATCGAACTTGATGATCCGGATTTTCGCTGATTTGGTGGAAGAGGAAAGATAACACCGCGTCTGATTCAGCTTTGGGGATGCCCACAATTCGTCTCGTGAAGCCTTTTTTCGTTCATTGGGGCCATGGTACCAGAGTGGGTAGATTAAGTTGAAAGGGTTCACATTCAGCAACCCGCGAAAATTAAAGAAGACCGCCAATCAGCAATCGTACAGTGTATCATGAGATCAACGACAGAAAACGGGGGTTCATACCTGGATTGACGTAAACACTCTTCCAACCAGTGGCTGGGTGAACTCGTACGACCGGGTGAACGGTTTCGATCTCCTTCCTTCTGACAGGAAGCCCGGCAGCACGGGCACCATCTGCCTGAGCAATAGCACTATGAACTGCGCTCAGTCCTTCAAGGTAAGTCTGGAACCCCGGGCTCAATGATGAATACAATGCATATCTATATGTGTGGCAATGATAGAAAAACCCCGGTGATTTGAGATTAGCTTTCCCATGATTCAAGGTAATGAGGAACGGAGATGATTGGGATGGGACAAGGTTTGGTGAGAGGAGAAATTGACTCCGTTGGGACTTACCCGGAACTCCAGAGGGTATCACCGCCGGTTTCAGGACCGGTGATTACTTTCAATGACGTAGTACTTGGAGGTTGGATTTCATAAGAAACCTGAGGGCACGGGAAGGAAAACGTTGAGCATGTTGTACAACAGTATATCACCTCCCGGAATTAAAAATTTAGAGAGGTTCTGGACCACTCACATCGGAATGCCATAACTCGAGCTTGGAAAAAGCGGAGGGGTCAGGTCTGCGTGAGGCATCGTTATACACCACTGCAGGAGGGTCATCAAAAATGATGTAGATTTAAATCGGAGGTGGTCAGTGATCATGTCGAACGTGGGGCTCGAAATGAATCACCGTGGACTTCCTCAAGGCCGTTGCGGGGAATAGGCGTAGTCGCATGTTTGTGCAGAGGGCCGAAATGACGAGCGAGATCGAGTTGCTCGTGGATGTTCAGCGGTTGGTCGCGCAAGACTGTTCATCCCACCATCATCAGCAGGGAAGGGAATTGCATCCGGTACCACGGGTAGGCAAGTCAGCGGCCAAAAGGCTTTCGCCGAGGAAGATGGAGATCACGTACAGACAACTCCTCGTTCTCCCACCAACAGTGCCCTGTTGATGGATGGGGCAGAAAGTTAGAGTCAAAGATTCGTACAAGGGTCGGAGACAAATGAATTGTCCGATTTGAACGGTGGAGAAGGGGCTTACAGCTCGTCCTTTTGAGCATCGGTCAGCTGACGAAGGTCCAGTCCAACAAGCTCAGTGCCTATGGCTGGTGTCAGGTGAATAACCTTTTGTGCGGCGCTGAGCAGATTCTTCTTTGTGGGGTCTGCCGAGAGTCCACGGTCTGTGACAGCAACCTCCTTTAGAGGTTCCCAGGAAACGTCTGGGAAGGAGGGCTACAGAAGTTTGCCAAGACCATGGTGTAAATCACTGAGTTTGAGTTTAGAGGAGGGAACGTGTAGAGATGCTTACCTTGAATTCAGCATAGCGGTACGTCGTATCGCCATCATCTCCGATCGATGGCGAATAGAAGGGATTAAAGACTTTAGCGTTATCACCCTCAGCATGGGGTACGTGGGCTTTAGCGTTGACGTCTTGGGCTGTCTTCTCAGTTTGGGTTGCAACAGGTGCCATAGCAGGATGTCGGAACAATGGATTCAGGTCGCTGAATTGATGAATAAACCATCGTTTTTATACGCAAACGTGTACGACTGAGAAAAATGGGGATTTTGTACTTTTTGTATCATCCTGGCGCAAACCGAAGCAGGAATGGCGTAAGAGAGAATAAATCTCGTGACCAGTTTCTGAAATAGCTGTAAGCCTGGTTTGGGCACATGCAGCGCATTCCTACTCGTGATGAAAGACAAATTCGCGACTTTATACAACCAGTAATTTGCATAGTACATTGGACGCGATATAGTACAGGGTAGAACTACAACTTCGACTTGAGATGGTTGATATCCAATCTGCGCCACTGTGTGCGGTCGTGAGTACTTAGGGGTAAGAAGAACTATTGGACTTACCCAAGGATAGAAAGGGGAAGAAAGCGTAGACAAGGTTTCTGTGAATTTGGGTGCGCGACGCTCCAGGAACGACTGGACACCCTCAGCTCCGTCCTTGCTTGCCCCCAAGAGTCTTATGCCGCGTGAGTCAAGCAGGTGGTTCTCTTCAATACTGTCTCCGGGGTGTTGCATAAGGCCTTTTGTGTAGGCTACAGCAGGTTGAGACGTGTTTGCAACCAGTTCTTCTGCAAATGCTTTGGCGGCAGGGAATACTTCTTCACGAGTTGGCAGGATCTCGTGATAAAGCCCTTCAATGTAGGGCGAGTTGGGGGAAATGGTTGCACCAGTCAACAGCAAGGAGCTTGCACGGGAGTGTCCGAGTAAACGTGGAAGGAGGTATGTGGACGTTGCTGTGGAGTAATTGACATGAATTGGAAACGGGTTAACAGCATAGTGATCACCTTCGGCATTAATTCCTCGACGGACAAATGGAAAAGTCAATTTGGCGCCGGCCCAAACAAAACGGAAGTCGAACGGTAATTGAAGGGCAGTCATGCCTACACCAGCCTGTGGCGTGCATCGTCAGGTGCTGTGGGGGATGAAGAGAGACGATCTTACAGCATGACCATTGATGGCGGATATAGTGAGTTTACGACATCTATAGACCGCAACAGAAAGCCTGCCTCCACCATCTCTGTGGGCTGCGCGTGCGGAAGTTTAATTAGTGTGTGACTCATGATTATACGGTCTAAAACATACGCCCACATACCATGCTCCCCCTCTTTCTCTGCCTCTGGATCCCACAGAATACCCCAACCTCCTGATATATCCGCCTATCGATAGCCGCATGTTAAAACGATGAATCTCGCGCCAAACTGTGAAACTTACCCCAGAACAAAACGCCGGAGCGTCAGGCTCAGCAGTCAAGATGACTGCACGGACACGATCATCCCTATCAGCCAACTCGAAGGCCTCAACCAGCTCCTTTACGATCGCCTTGTTGTATGTGTTTCGTCTGAAGATGAATCGCAAATGTCAGTCCTAGCACACACGACCCAACCAGGTGTTACTCGCTGTTTGGCACGGTTCATCACCAGGATAAGGATGCTGCCATCGAGTTTCGCGATGACCTCCTTGTAACCGAGGGCACTATAGTCTGGGAGGGGCATTGTGGGGTTGTGGAGGGCAAGGTGGTAGTGTCGGGGCTGGGGATGTCTTAAAGTCGCGGTAACCGGCGATTCTGATGCCGGGTTGCGGGGTCGTGCGATTCACATGGGGAAAATGCAACAATCCGGTGCTTTGGAGCACTAGTTCGGTCCAAAAAGATTTTTACGGACATTCTGGGGCGACGGAATTAAATGTTGCGAGGGTCATGCCGGGGAGGTTAGTCAGAAGAGGTTATATGCCACACAAGCCACGCCCGGTCAAATATCATCATCGCTTGCGCCTTTGTTCCGTCGTCTCCTGCCGCCATGCCCCCCACCGATTTGCAGTCCCGCATCGGTGACAAGGTCCACAGAAACAGCAATGGCACATACCGCAATCGAGTTTGGGTTCGCAATCAAAACGAAAGGCAACAGGAACCACCAATATCCAGTCGACCGTCTCCTTATAGGAAGCGGGATTATTCTCCTCCATACCGTGGTGTAAAATCCGAACCTCGAGAACCTGAAAACTTATGGGATAGTCCAAGTGAAGACAAATGGGAATCATCCAGACGAGACCCGCCTGCACTCTTAAGTCGCCTGAGTTCGCACTCGTCTGCTGGAGAAAAGTTCACCAAACGGAAATCCTCTCTGATTGATCGTATTGGCGATAGGTCTTCTCGCCCGTCTAGTTGGGATGTGCAAGATACTCGGAGTGATATATCGGAGATGGGCTCAAACGATATTGTGGGGAGAGGGACATATAGTGTAAGTCCTTGCAACACAACTGACTTTTGCCTTGAGGATCAAATCGGCCAATTGCAGAAACACTTGTATGATTCGCCGCAGCAATACAATGAAAACTTCAGTGCAAATAGAGCAACACAGTTTGTGGAGCCGAAGACAGCCATTCCCGTTCACAATTCTGCGCATAAGAGTACTTCTGGACCACCTATTGCTGATTCGGCGTCTACCTGGCTGAACAATTTCAACTTGCCACCGTCCTCAGCATCATTGGAAAGGTGCAAGGAGCTTCTATCTTCTCTGGTGGACCTCAACCTACAACGAAGAAAGGGTACCAAAGGTGTCAATCCTGCACCCAAGCAAAGCAAAGGTGGGGAGAGTGTTCTAACCGAAGATGTGTGTCTTTCGTTTCTTTCTCATAGCAAGTCCATCCACTCGGAGATGGAACATACCCCATCAGGACTACAACCGTCAGGTTACCACGTGGTGGATAACCATATATCTATCAATCAACAAAACGGGGAGCCTCACTCACCTTTCGACATGAAGTATCAAAACCACTTCAGAGTCCCTCACGCCGTCGCTCCCATTGCTTCCATTGCTCCTCGATTCCACGAAAAGTCCAATGCAGAACAAGGCCAGAATCGCCGATACTCCTTCGATAGGGCTAGCCCACTCTCACGGAATTCTCGAGATAACAGTAGAGGACACGCCGATGCAGCATTGCCAACTCCACCGGCATCTGCATCTCATTCTTCACCCTCCAGGGAGCCACCCAAAGCTCCTCGTGCAATGATGAGCGATACTTTTCACTCATCGCCGCCATCAGGGCGCGTATCAAGGCTCTCATCATCTTCTAAGGATCCAAGTAATACTGGAAATAGGGATAGCAATGGTATTACCGGAATAGCTCAGATGAAGCCTGTCACCCCATCACCATCGACAACATACAAACCATTATCTGTGGAGAGTGGTCCGATTCCAATACCCTGGCCTGCTTCCTATACATCTCCTACCACTTCTAGCGGCACCGCAATTCCCATTCCCCTGGATTTGACATTCCTACAACAAGACAAAAGGGACAAGGAGCCATCAAGAATGGATCCCAGGGAAAGTAGCCCTGTCCGTCCTATGGTGAGTCCAAGACGAAGGAATTCATCCCCCCGAAGACGCAATACAAGCCCAAGCCCAAAGTCGTCGAGCCCCACTGAATTTAGCCGTCCAAGCTATCCACGACGTGTGTCTCGGTCCCCATCTCCTCGATTACCGCCAAAACCGGTATTGCGTAGAAGCACGTGGGATACATCACCCAACTACCATCGCCGATCAGTGTCACCTATGAGGCCCCGTTCGCCTCGGCCACTAATTCTAAGCAGCCGATCTGCAAATCTTTTAAAGAGGGAAAGGAGTATTGAGCGTCATGAAGCACCTAGAAGATCCAATGGATCACCGCCCAGGCGAGACGCTGGGGGTCCTGGCGCCTATGGAAGTACTGATCATAGGGCACGGGGCAGGACGCCACCTCCACCTAAGAAGCGCAGGAACTACAGCCCTTCGCCCCCACCTTCGGCTACTTCCCATAGACCATTACAAAAGGAAAGAGGACCAAGCAATAGATATGGAACGCAGGAGAAAGCCACTCGAAATTACACATATGCGGGGTTGAAGCGCGGTTTTCTATCTGGGCCTTCTGGTTGGAAGAGCTTCTCTGATTTGAACGGAAGCAGGCGCGAACGAGATGCAGGTTCTGAGTCACAGAGAAGGCCTCACAGTCGAGAGCGAAACACCCAATTATTACCAAACAACACTGCGCCCCAAGCTGTTAATGTGCACCCTGCAGTGAGGGTGAAGATGGAGGAAGAGCCTATTCGCCTGGGTATGGATGTGGATGTCATCGACGTTGATGCCGCGAAAGAAATAGGAGAGAAGGGCGATGAATCTCTGGATGACGACCGAGAGCTGTATGGATCGCCTCGTTATCCAGATCAACCCCTAGATCTCGATCAGGGTGATAGAGACCAACAAGATAGCGTTCTGGAGTGTGAAAAATTGCCTAGTCCACCTGCATTATTACCCAACCAGTCTCAACCTAAACCGCCAAAAGTCTCTCCCACTCCTGTGTTGCCGGCCCCACCTGTAACTACTGATGCTGGATCAACAGACGCAGGCAGGATCCACGATGGCATACGGAATGTTCACGCTGAGGACAGCATTACAAACGAAGGGAATGACAATGTACATAACCCACTGTCAAACACGCACAAAGACAGTCCTATTCAGGAATCCGCGGCTTCGATGGAGCGCGGAACAGCATCTCCACGTCATACTCCTGGTCCATTCAGTGCCCTAGAAGCAAAGACACAGCTCGAACTCGACCCTCCCCGCAACGACGGACTCAGAGATGCATCTGCACATGACAATGCGCCAGAATTGGCAGGTGACCACCGTGACCGTGACGTTGATTTACCCCAGGAGGAGGTACAAATAGGTCAAAGGGATGCACTGCTGTGGCAACCGAGTTTGCAGATCCCACCACAGCATCCCAACGATCATCAGCAGGACGACCCAGAAGAGCGTTCTCCGGCTATCGAAAATATGCGCGTGGATCTGGATCGAGAACAGTATCAGCGACAGCAGAACGTTGTCGTTCAATCGCATAACGCTAGTGGTCAAACTATGCTTGCTGTCGATATTAATAGTCTTATTACCGACCTGAATTCTGGTCCAGTTCAATGCAACAACGTACCTGGGCGGTGGTTCACTGTCTCAGGAAGCAATCACATGAATGTCGTGGATGTGCCTTTCATGGTTGATAATTCAATTGCCTCTGAATGGAGTTTTGCAGGGTGAGCGAGATTTCTTGATATTGTTGCTTTTTTGCACCGCTTTCTTGGCCATCGGCATCTTGGACAGCCTATTAGGTTTAGTCTTTTTGCCTTGCCCCGTGCCCCGCTCCACTTCTTGTTCCTGAGCAAATCTATGCACGACCTACAAAGCCACCCCCTAATCAACCAAAACATGTTTGTGATCTGTGTCGTGCTTTCTTGCACCTGTAAAAGGGTTTATATTCTTGTTGACCTTTCCTTTGTACATTTTCTTCGTTCCTCTGTCTGTACTGTCTTGGCAGTGTGCTCACACCTTCCTCCCTCCTCCTGGACCTCACCTACATTGATATATCACCACCATAACAGCAATATGTATATCAACCCACAAAAAAATAGCAAAAAAAGGTCTAGAGTTCAATCTTATGACACCAGCATCATCATCACCTCTCGTGGCTTCTGTTCACTCTCCCAAACCACCCTCGGGCCACTCAATTCAGCTTAGCAACACAAGTAAACCTGGAACACCTGTGCCATCTACAAATAGCATTCACATAACCCTTCACTCCCTACGAGTATCATCAGTGATACGACAACTGAGCACCAGTATGAACTCACGTCTGCGACATGCACCCCTTGATGAAGTGGAACTCGTCAACAAGCTCATGTCTCTACCGAATGAATGGCCGGTTTGTGGTAGATTAATTGTGGAAATATACCATGATACAGAACAAGAAAGGGATGAAAGTTCAATGGATGTCGAGCCTGGTCAAATTATGGGACCACCACCCGTTGTATATTCAATGAAAAGTGTCAAAACGTGGCTACCCAGACACCTGGTGCGTGCCATGGTGCCGTCCTACATGTATTACTCGTAATCTCATCACGCTCACGCTCTCTGTTTTACGCTTAATCAACACCTACAGACCAAAGCTACGCCTCCATTGAGCCTCTCACAGTACATTCAACGAGGTCCCAACAGGATTCGACTCATCCAAATGGGAGATTTGGCAAATTGGATGTTCGTCCTGATTGCTCACAACAAGCCACTTTCTGCATTTCAATCTAGCCGTGCCAAATCATCGCCAATCTCCATGGATCCAAACCACGGACGATCACCATCTTTGAGAATACCCCTCCCTGTGTCGAGTCTTGGTAGTGATGCAATGGATGTGGATGCAGATACGAGCATGAGTGGGCAAGTTTCTTCAGGTAAGGAGCGGCAAGCGCCTCAACAGATTGAAAGAGCCGGGAGCGAAGAGGGGGAAATAACTACGTCATCGAGCGATGAAGAAGGTCATTCCGACGGCAGCGTAGAGCACTCCGAGAGTGTTGATGACTCCGAATACGAAGTACAAATACCGCGAGTTCTTCAAGTTGCGTTCCAGAAGCTGAACTTTGACAAACCATATCACCACCAGAGCCTCAACGGCGAGTACGCGTTTCCCATAAATCCCGCAGTTTGGGACAGCTTTGGCGGTGCTGATGACCCGGATGACGGTAACATGGTTATTTGATTCCATCTTGTTGAGCTCGATGCGATATTATGAACTTATGAAACGATATGCTTTTTGACCAATATCCCCAACTGTACATACATACCTCAGTAGACGTTGCATTGTGCATATTTGCTACACCATGTTACTTCATCTATTTTTTTTTTATTTGCATTGCTCAGTCTTCATAACCGTAGCCATAGCTCTAGCCAGTTCATAGCATCGCATGCGTTTGTTGGCCCTGTAGCATTGATACATCTGTATTCATCAACTGGCGACAGCTCGAATCTTCGTATCATTTATGATATTATCGAGACGAAATTACAGTAGGTTTACATTGTGACAGTGTGTCTTCTAGGAGTAGGAAGCAGTCGTATAGGTGGCATTAAGAGTCGTTAAATGGGGAGCATGCTTCTAGGGTATCCACAGACTCGGGCGTCTATGACGGAGAGATGGAGACGGACAGCGCATGAAAGGATATAGCTGCGAGCGGAGCTAGTCATCGTCATCGTCATGTGCAGGCTCCGGGACAAGGAAGCCAACCATGCAAGCATCGAGCATAAAATCGGCATTCACCCAAGCATGTGTAAGCGCTAAAAAGAGCAAGCAGGCGTGTAGTGAGCAAGAGAGTGGGCAGAGATACGCAGGAAACATACCAAACAGCTTGGTCCCATCTCGTCCAGCTACTCGCATTAATTCCTTTTCACCGCCAGGGTGGTAAGCAAGGTAAGGTGTGATGTTGTAAACTTTTCCGCTGATTGCGGTCCACGCGTCGTCCTTCTTGTTGTGTTGCTTTAGAACGGAAGGGGGTATTCGCATTAGGGTATCGACGCCCTGTAAGTGAGATAGTTGAATATGGTTAGCATCCAGCCTATCGGTACGGAATTGACAAAGGAACCGAGTGGCACGGTAGATCGTACTCTGGTCCCAACTGCTTGGGACGAGAGTAGATAGGGGGACAAGGTTGAAACAGGAACAAAAAACGTACTCGTAGATCTACTCCGGAGGACTTGAGATTAGCCCAATCAAGAGCCCCATGGCCAGGAGCAAGTGCGATTTTTGCACGCTGTTTCTTGGACAATGTAGGAGGCTTTGTGGTTGTAGGTGGAACGGCCAACGTTCCTGCAGATGAAGCCGGAACAGCCAGAGATGACGAAAGCGTATTACGGGCTGTGGAAGTTGTAGAGGACACGCCGGGTGTTCGAACAGCTAAGGAAGGAACAGGAGGCGGAGGCATTTTATCCGAGTCTGACAGTATTCTAGGAATTCTGTTCGAGGAACTCTTGTTGCTATTTGATGCTCTAGTCGAAGAGATCGCTCTCTGTGCGCTGTTCAGAGCAGGGAAGGCAGGAGGTGAATCGTCATCCTGTTCTCGTTCTGTGTCTGAGCCAGAATCATCGTCGTCTTGAGGCGGTATCACAGTTGGTGGTGCTAGATCCGACGAGGAATTCTGCTGAGGGGCTGCTACAGGGAGAGAAGATGACCACCAATTGCGAATGAAGGAAGCCATTGGGGAGATGATGGTGGAATGAGTCAACGAGACAGTACCGACAGTCGAGGCACAACGGCCAGGGCACTTTCCAAATCCAGTAGAATTGTTTACATTTGTTTTCCAAGGGCTCTAAGTATACTAGATCTTGTCAAAGACGAAAGCGCTCAGCATCTTCTTGCCAATCCACTTCTCCGCCCTTCTACCCAACGCCCTCGCCCGTTCCTCGTCTTCTACCCCCCTCTCAAACGCCTTCTCCCCGCGCAACACCAGTCCCTCAATCCTGGCTGCTTCAATTGTGTCTTCCGTACTGTGCTGCCATGAAGTACCAAGTCTCTTGACACCATCTTGACCCAAATACCCAGCGCGTGAAACGCCCATCTCAGGGTGCATATCACTCACATACGCCCACCCTCCACTCCTCAGCACCCCAGCCAGTCCCTTGAAATAAACCTCCAACGGAACATGCTCCAAAACCAGCGTGCTAACCACCACATCCACCTTCAAGTCATCCGGTAGGTTCCCAACATTGCCGACCACCCATTGAACCTCTGCTCTCCCGCTCTGAACGTCTGGGATGAGGGAGACTTTGGCTTTGGCGCGTTCTAACATGGAGGGAGACGGATCGAGAGCGACAAGCGTCGACCCCGTGGGTAAGGATCGGACTAGTTTTTGAGTATTACGACCTGTGCCGCAACCTAGATCGAGCACCGTTAGGGATTGACGTTGCGGGAAGGAATCAGTGGTCGAGTGAGGCGATTGGTCGCTGGTGGATGACGAGGGGAAGAAAGTAGGCAATAACTCGGTGAAGAGTTCGTCGTCTAGTTGCTGTAGGACATTCCCGTCTGTATCGTATGTGTCCGACCAGGATTCGTATAATTCGAGTGTAGAAACCTCTTGAATAGGTTTAGATGTCAATGCCATTCTTTTCGAGTCTGCGGGTGCTGTTAGTACTGGTAAACGAGCTTGAGCGAAGGTCAGCAGGGGGCTAAGGAAAACCCAACCCAAACACACCTCATATTTGAAGTATCCTAGCCTTTCCATATGGAGGGAGATTGGATTTGTGACTCGATTCACCCATTTCCAATATCCGGACCCAAGGAAACGCGGCTGCACAACTGACTCGACACTCGGAAGTTCGCAACTTCGGATAAGGCGACCATCACGCGCATGACCAGCGAACAAGTGCAAAAAAAGGCGATGAATTAATTGCTACAGCAATTTCTGATGGAACAGAAAAAGTTGGATATGTTATAAAGGTATCATAAGATCCAGTCGTATGTACATATCTACATACACGGACGCGCCGGCGTCTTCGCGTGTGTTTTCGTGGTGAACGTCAACGTCATGAACCTTCCAGTGTTCGTAATAAGGAATAAAAAAGGCGGGGAATTGTACAATCCATGTGCGGAGATTAACCAGTAAAGCGTATATGAGAAACAAGTCCACTTGGAACAGATGGAGAAAGCAAGTAGATGAGACAGTAATGCACGAGAAAGCTAGGTGAAAACTTGGAGGCCAGATCCTGCCAACCTAGGCAAAAAAATTGTTTGGTTGATTCCTATAAACTCCTGGCGCGTGAGGGCTGTCGATGGTGATGTGGTATATACCCCTTCCTCGCCCCTTCCTTTCTTGTCGAGTCCTGTATTAGATTATTCGTATGATAATGAGGTGGATGCGGATGTGCGATGAGATGAAAGCGATGCGAGTAGGACAGCGAGCAGAAAGAATTGCTGGTGCGCAAGATGGTGCGAGATTATGAGGTGGAATAGGAATAGGAATCGTGATACATTGGTCGTCGAGACTCGAGAGGTCGTTACGAGTCAATCGTAATCGTAGATTGCGAGCGTAAACATTGAAAAAGATTTGGTGTGACTGCTATGTCGTCTGTTGATTGGTGATTCGATTTATGTCGGAAAGTATGGGGTCAGCGGGGGAAAGGTTGCCATCGAATTATAGCGCATATATGTAGTGATCCGCCTTCTTCGTCTTGCCTAGGTTCGCTTCTTTCTTGTGTGTCGCTTATGAGATTTGGAACGTCCCCAATCCAGTCATCATAGCCACAAATTCACTTTGGCTATACCTATCTCCTCTCGACCGTCTTCTTCTCTCCCTGTTCGCTGATGTGCTGGATGGCGATGTTGATGAAGCAACAGCATCGTAGGAAGGTGGCGTATAAGCGACAGCCCTAGGACCCTTCGCATGCGACGTCGCAATTTCCACGGGTTCGGAGAGCAGTGTCTCCGATGCATCTTTACCACTTGAGGATGTGAACCCAGGGACTTTGAACGGCGCCATAACGAGGGAATACTGATGAAAATGTCAGTGACGCAGTAACGAAGCAATAATGAGGCTACTGACGCTTATACTGAAGTGACCCATGGCGGAAGTTGGTCTCATGTCCTTCTTCAACTCCAACTCTCCTTGTAGCACCTTCTCGCTCTCGTTGCTGGCACCAACCGTTGGCCACCATGTAACCTTGCCGATATCATCCACATCTTCTGTCCATTGTCCCACGACTTGTTCGTGTCTCAATAATGCCAGCGAAGACGATGACTTGTTGAAGTATCGCACTCGGCGACGAAGGACAACGTTGATTGATGATGGTGAAGAGATCAGGTTGAGGAATTCACGATCTGCGCTCGAGAGGGAGAGATGGCAGGGTAGTGGGGTGCCTCGGGTGTAGCATAGCTGGACATTCTTGTAAGTTTATGGGTAATGTAGCCCATAATATGGTACGTACAGGTCTTGCCAACGATAGTATGCATTTCGCTTCCACCTGTCGCTTTGATGATAGTGTTCCTCGGACAGAAACAGGTCTCAATGTCTTCCAACCGTCAGAGTCGACCTCCGGCCCTGGGATGGGGCAAGCCTGCTGGTATGCTAGCTGTCTCAGCATAGACGGAGCCTCGGGTCGACTGGATGGCACATATCCAAAGGCGGTCTTGATCCTTAGAGGAGCATTGGTTAGCACCGGTAAGAGGAATGAATATATGCGCATATACTTACTGACTATCCGACCTCAACTTTCCTCTTGCTATCGAGATCTTGAAATCGTACTGTACACTAGCCCTCGTATGTCTCTCCAAAAAGGTCTCCGGCAACTTGTAGGCATGCATCTCCTGCTTCTCGATTCCACTGGTCCCGCAGACGGGCAACATAACAGACTGAGGCAATGGGATGGACAGCGTCCATGTAATATCGCCTAGCAGTTTGGTTCCTTGTGCACCTGGAGAAGTAGTTGCTACTCTAGGTAGGTCGGCATTCTTGGCCCAGATTGGGGTGGTTTGGTTTAGGAACGTGAAAGAGTCGCCTGCATTTGAACCAGTAATGATTCGACCTGTGACCTGCAAGGAGAGTATTGATAGGTGAGCGTTGGTTCGTATGTGGTTGGGTGACGTGAGAGGAACGGTATTAATTGTTCTTTAAAGAAGTGCCCACCGGGTATAGAAGTATGAAGAGTAGGAACAAAAGAGAAGGAGGGCTATATAGTAGAACCGCAGTTGAAAAGACAATAGTAATAGTCATGGGGAATGAAATGTCGAGGAGGCGTCTGATGCCAGTAACTCCACGGGGTTATGCCATCGCCACCCCTTCAGGGTAGAACCTTTTCAGGACGCACAACTCCTTACATCATGGGAAGGAAAGCACGAAAATCACGAGTGAAGATAATCTAAGGCATGTTAAACGCACCGTAGCCTCAATGGCATGGATCGAGTCCCCTCTATCCACACTCATCTCCAAAACAGCATTGACGTTCTCCTTCTCGAAGAATGTTGGCAGGCTCTTGGCAGATTTCGCACTGCTGTACATTCTCAACACCACCCATGGTTTACCGTTTCCGCCTTCATTCAGCTGGTAAACGTGCTCCGTTGGTTCGCGCCTTGCGGATGTGGGTTGAGCGAGAGTGTGTCGGCGACGGGAATAAGCTGGTAGCGCCTCATCTCCGTAAGGATAGTTGTCTGAATCGCTGCTGCTGCTTCCACTTGGAGAATCGAGAGTAGAGGTTGGGACCTGCCCAGATCGAGAGTAGCGTCTTGAGTATTGAGGAGGAGCAGCCGTATCCATTATAACGATGTGAGGGTTGTGCGATTATCGATTATAGATGCGAGCTTGATGCCAAAATGGGGTATACGGAGACGTAAATTAGGTTGAGCCTTGGTTTAGAGGTACGAGTATAGAGACAGGTAGTAGAGGGAAGCAAGACCTGGTGGGAAAAGAAGGACAAGGTGTTAGTGGAAAGAATGAGAAGGAGGAAGGGCGGGTGGCAATGCAGACCGACCTGTGGCATAGCTTGGCTATATACCATTAGACTCCACTATGCGCAAGGGGTCATTGTGGACAAAAAGCCAGGGTTGACTGCAATCACATCGGATCAGGGAGCGATTCTGAGCCCCTTCCTGCGTTCCACACTGGACCACTATCCAATTGTGGGAGATGTACAGGCCCTGCACGTCAATTTTCGGCATCCCCGTTCAATTCCCAAACGCATCTTCAGCTGTGAAGTAGTCGAAGACAAAAGAAACGCCTGATCTGGATCCCCGTGTTCGCGCCAATCGCTCCTGAATTCGGCGCACTACACCGCAAAGCGAACAAAGTCAATTTTCGACGACCAATGGAGAAAAAAGAGCACTTCGTTGGGGAGAGCAAGGCAGGAAGTTCAAACAGATGGCTGGATTCAGAATCTCGAGGGTATGAACAACATTGCACAAATCTGGGCAATTGTTTGTCGGCCTGCCTGTTATGGCAATTTACAAAACAAGGATTGCCTCTTATTCTCCTCTACCGGGATTGCAGGGTCCCTGTGTGCTTCCTGAAATATAATAAAGGGCGCCCGGTCTACAATAGGACCGTGTGTATTTTGACAATGTCTGTTTGGTTTTGCTCCATGGGGCGAGCAACTGGCGAGCATTCTGTCAATTGCACCGCAACTCATGTTAACTCAGGATGAAGAGGGGAAGTTTTCCTACTTCCGTCCTTACCCCGCCTTCAACAATAAATGCTTCAGCTCGTCGACACCCACTTCTTCATCTCGTTGGCAACTAGCTGTCACTGCGCCCCACCTTTGATTGATACCACGCCCACTATTGATTATCCTTGCCTCGTGTTCTAATCTATCACTACAGCATCGCATGACGCAAAAATTCTCGTTCCACTTTAACCTCGATTTTTTGTCTCTAATCTATTGCAAGATGTATCTTGCCAACAGCATCTGATTGTAATCCGTAAGCTCTGGGATTGCTTTTCGTGAATTCAAGTCGAGTTGCGTGAATGTTAATTAGAGCCACGACCCTGGAGACTGGCAGCTTCTAAAGCGCGCCAGTGATTATAGGGAGGTATTCTCGTACCACTCCAACTATTGTATAATGGGTTTGCATTTGATTAATTTTTTTGCGACCCGGCCTTGCCTCCAAGAAACCACACGGGTTGAGGCAGCTGAGCAGATAACGGAATTTATGCTGCAGGCGGCACTTCCCAGTCAGAAGACTTGTCAAATTTTCATTTTATTGTTCGGGAGGGTAGGGACGGATCTCACCTTCGAAGTTTACTACCATCTACCTGTTTCTACTTGTTACTAAGTATATAACTTATTAGTGCTCACCTATGGTAGGTTGAGACACGGTCAAAAGACATATGGAGCGTCACCAGCGACACCGCGAGGACAACTTGAGCAGCAAGTGGCAGCGCAACTGCCGACGTGGGGCACTCCAAAGAACTAGATTAGCACCCACACTCTATGGTCCGATGGAGCCGGAGAACCATTCCAACCTCGGCGCAAACTGGTTCCACGAGGCGACTTCTGCTACGTGGTAATTCCTTGAGCATTGGTGCGCTCCTCTTTGCACCTGGCATGAGATCTACACTGACAGGGTGTTAGAGGAATAAAGATCATACTGTGCGCGACAGGAATAATTACCACCAGCCGACCCCTAGTACCATCTTATCACACGGAGAAATTACTCTCCGAAGAGACGCATGCTCATGCTCGTAAACATCACGCCCACAGTAGCCCACGACTATAATATTTAGGCAATGCGAAGACGAGTCATGAACACATGCTCGTACTGGAAGATCCTATTAATTTCCTTTCTAGCGATGAGATCAGACAAAATATTATAGATTCGTAACGACATCGAGCCTCACATCAAGTATCATGAAAAACAATCCCATTCCACGGTTGCACATGCTCTGCAATAGCATAGACCCACAAGCGTGCGTAATCAACGCCAAAGGGTGCCTCGGCCCACTATCCTTCCTCCATCCACCCCGCACAACACCGATGCCAATGAGCGACCTACATACTCAGTTGCTGCTTTCACGACACGCTTGCGCATTCTGCATATTTCTGTATACCAGTTAAGCCCGGGTTGCAGCTCCACGCCCTGCTCGGCCCCCAACACAACAAAGATCACTAGTGCTGACCACCGCCAACACCAATCACGAATTTTGAACCATTCCCCCACCGATCCGGGGAGTTCGGTGACGAGGCCGGGTACTTGTGGGTCAACCGCTGTGATGACCGGCCTACCGACCCACAGGTAACTGGCCATAGGGGGTAGAGATCGCGCCTAGGTGGTTGGGTCTCGTGGTGTAGACACGAGGACGGAGAAGGGAAGGCTGCGGAGATGATGTGACGGAGAAGATTTCTATTCGTCCCATTTTTCTGGGTCCTAGGATCAGCATTGCTATAGTGTCTTAACCCGGGTAGAGGTAGGGAGGATGCTGAGGTGAGCCCGGACAGGTCGGGAAAGATGAGGATGATCAGAGCACCCTATTTTATTCTTTGAGGAAGCCTGGGATGTAGAGAAGGCGAGTGGCGTTGAAGGTGTGACGGCAGCGCAGCGTCCACAAACGTCAGGCAGCGTCACCCAAGTGCTGACATGACGGCAGCCTGAAGAGCAAATTTCCCATTCTTCCAGCGTGGGCACTGGCGAGGTGGTGCATGTGTGTGCGCGATATCACGGCATACCGAAATTAAAGCCCGTCCCACCGAGGTGATGACACCGCTGACATGTGGCGGAAAACGGGCAGGAAAGGGTGGAGGGGGGGGAAGGCGACATTGAGACAGCGCTATGGCAGGCGGCTATAGTGTTCTTTAATAGCGCGTAGGTGAGCTATATATAGCCCTTCGAGGACCTGCCAATCGCCAAACTGTGGAAAGAGTATGAGCGCGCTTGAAGAACGAATGTGAATTGGAGAAGTTGAAGAACCGACTTGCGGCGTTGACAACAAATCTGACCCACAGAAAAATCCGAGCGTACCTATCATTGAGATCCACGCTGTCCCATGGTTTTAGCTTGGAGGGAGGCGGGGATTAGTTGACTTCGACTATTCAAGTTCGCCTAGCGGTTGATGGTGATGACGATCCCCAGTCTGTCATCTATATCAGCGCAAGCGCTATCGATAGCTAACGGTATTTTATCGCTAATATCATCTCCATCCACAGAAGCGAGGGAGCAGGGATGGTCAGCGGTGCACCATCCCAAGTGCCAACCTGGCCAACTCGCTGTATTGCTTAC
This sequence comes from Volvariella volvacea V23, assembly GCA_000349905.1. Classification (NCBI taxonomy): domain Eukaryota; kingdom Fungi; phylum Basidiomycota; class Agaricomycetes; order Agaricales; family Pluteaceae; genus Volvariella; species Volvariella volvacea. The sequence continues at coordinate 48,376 of KB722779.1, forward strand.
TCACCAGCCAGTGGAGGGTTAGAAATCCTGCGATACAGTAGGCTTTCTGCTATTCCTCTACTGCACCCGTCCTGAGGGTGGTAAAGCCGAAGGATGGCAATCGAATGTGGATGATGGTTCTGTGGAGTACCATGTGCAGAGGTTATGTGATGCATGATTCCTTTTGGGCTTGGCTACTCGAACAGTTATTGAAAAAATCCGGCTGGACCTTCCCTTAATAATTCGGCCATATGAGCACGTCCATCGAAGGTTAGACGTATCAAGGGCTTGAGGAGATTTCCAGGAAGAATAAAGCCGCAGTGCCCACTTGGCCGTAGCCTAGCTCCAGCTAGGGGTGGATGGAGTCAAATACATTGTCTCGGATGTCGTTAGCGGGAAGCCAAAGCGTCAACACTTAATGCGGGAGTCGTAAATTGCGAAATGCAAGGAGCTCCCAACGATCGTTTAGATATATCTCAAAGCCGTAAAGCTGTGCACGTTTTTCTCCCTGCTGACACTTCGAACATTCCCACCGCCAAGAGTTACTCTAGTGAGCTCAACGAAGATAGAGTGCTAATTTGGCAGGGTCTTTGAAAAAGAGCTTTTTTTCTGCTGTTTGAACAGTTTGGACAGGTGCTTGATGAGACTGTTCCGCTTTTTGATCAACAGCTGATGCGAGAGGCGTGAGTAACTCCGGACCTGGCCATGGCTCCTCGCCCAGTCTTCGGTCCTTGTCTGGCGAGTATGTCAGTGGAGGGCGGTACGAGCTCGTCGTAGGACATTAGGGGATAGGACCCAAGCGGCAGGAGATAACCACGCCCAGCGCATCTGGGAAGCGGATCAGTCTACCGCGCAGGATACCGGGGAAAGTGCTCCGCGCCGGCATCGCTCAGGGATTTTGTGTTGGCGAGACAGATCAAAAATATACATAGACAAATCTCTAGATCTCCTTCAAATTCAGATACCATGTGCTAAGGTTCTTAGCCTTCACTATCCCTTTGCGTCGCGGTCTTAACGTCCTCTCTCTTCTTCTACCACCATCATTCAGCCCAACTCTGTGACATGCCCCACCCTCCGCCGGGCTACGAGAACCACCCGTTGTTTGCACCTTCCGTGGCCTCGCTTCCTGCGTATACGCGACGACGACCTTCAACGAGACCACCGACCGCTCGACGAGAGCCCACAGAGCATGTCTTCGAACTGAGGAACAAGCACAATGCTGTTTGGGCGTCTATGAAGTTGCTGAGCAGTGCTCGTAGTCCAGAGAACCTACCGACATATCTCGAGGGTGAAGTCATCAAGGGGTCGTTTAAATTGGCAGCAGATCGTCCTGACGGTCTCCGATCCATTAGCATCATTGTAAGTAAGTTTACCTCCCTTTGCAGCCTATCCCATCCCATGTTGTTGCCACCCTTTCCGAACAGCGGAGAGGGGCGGAATCGGTTTCATTTTTTTCATTGCATTCAACAGGCTTAAGTCTCAGCTCCGTTCTTTCCTTTGGGCATTTTCTAGGCGAAGGGTGAAATCATCACCGGTAATCAACCAGAGGATACTTTCACCTTTCTTGACTTTCGGATAAACCTGTGGTCGAAAGATGGGTCGGATAGTGGTGCTGCTTCCTCTTCGTCATCCTCTCCAATCCATACGGGGAAACTGCAAGGAGAACATGTTTGGCCGATTCAGATAGCCTTACCGAGAGAAGTCATGGTCTCCCCGAACGGTCGTTCGAGCAGTGGAAGTAGTGGAAGTGGGAACTCTCTCCAGTCGTACCGCCTACCGCAGACATTCGTGGAGAGACATACGAGGGCAAGTGTGCAATATAGCATAATTGCACATATATCACGGAGTAAATTTCGTACCGATAGCAAGTGAGTACATTATCCCCTTCTGGACTTGACACGATGTATACCAATCACCGCTTGTCAAACCTATGCCAGGATGAGAACGCTGTTCATATACGTTCCAACAATTCAACCAGGACCACCTTCTATGCTTCGGCAGCTTGCTTATCAGGAAAACAGTCCAATATTAGGGCCAGATGCTGACCCCGATGGTTGGCGGAGTTTTGAGCCAATCCCAGTACGCGGAAGAATATTCAGCACACGAGAGGTAGAGCTGCAGGTTACTGTGAGTTCATTCGCTTATGTTATTGGATGACGGCTTTACGCATAAATCCTATTATTCGCGTATTCTTGACGGTTAATCCCCGCAACAGCTTTCTTTGGCTACACCCGTGAGTCCGAGTCATGTTCTTGAAGTGATGTCCCACTCGGCTAGAACTACGATGATAGCTCAGTTATACACGCGGACTTGCAATACCTTGTCATCTGGTGATATCATGTCCAGATTTGCAAGCTCTTGATCTACTCGCAACATCAAGATCCATCACGCTCTGCCTAAGACGGACCGTAAAGCCGTCTGAAGGCTATGCACAAGCGGAACACAACAGCTGGCACATTTTGCGTCAGGGATGCGACGAAGATGTTGCTCATGCTGTTTGGTGGCCTTCGAATGAGGGCTCGCCTTCATCGCCTTCATCAACTAAAAGGGTGCTAGATGGAGAAATTAGGCTTGCGAAAGGGCTGAAACCATCCTGTGCACTTGCCCATTTCAGTGTTATGGTATATGCGCCGCATTTCATCCACTCCTTGTGCTGACTTATATCCCTTGGACATTCAGTATCACATCGTCTGGCTACCGTTTCGAGCGGCGGCGTTCACACCACTGAAGCCTGAGCCTCTATTTCGACAGCCAGTTGAGATAGCGACCGTCTACCCACCAGGGCCCCCTCCGAAATGTTACAGCCCTCCCGAATACGATGACCACCCCACTCTCCCCACATCACGATCTGGTGCCAGGTCTCGACCATCAACAACTGGAACAGCATCCGCTCCAGCAGCATCCATAGCGGCGTCGTTTGCACTTGCCACCTGACTATCGGATATATTCGGTCTTGATCATAGGCCCTCACCTCAGCCAAGCCTCAGCTTCAATCATCACTTGTTTCTGTCCAAGTTTGCTAATGCATTATACTCTAACATTGTGCATACAGTCACTGCTGTTATCTATCGCATCTCTTAATATGGTGTTTATGTAGTGTGGCGTTGATAGGCTCTCTTTCGACCTTCGCTGTAACTTTTTTTTCGTTTGCCTTGGATTAAGATATTTATTATGCATCCTCCTCAGTTACAGCTACAGCTGAGTTGTACTCGTCCTCGTACGAATAAACATTGATTTCTTGAAACATCCTGTGTTGCGGTGTCTATTGCAAAACATTACGGAGGACTATCAAAACTTTATCACAACTTCTCGACTTCGACCGGGGTCATTCCTCCTTCCTTCCTCCCTTGGGCTTCTTTCCTTTGCTCCTGCATCACCGGCGCGCAAAGAAGCCCCCATCTTTTCCTCAAAATACTTCTCCCGAGACCCTGTCCTTCTTCACTTAATACAAAAGATGCGCTGCTTCTCGATCTCGGCAACTAGGTTGAACCTCTTTGGGCAATTTGTCTCTCGGGCATGGCTTAACTCCGTCGCGGTTATACAGATGCGGGAACGGGATGCGGCTGCGCTGCGCATATGGCGTTGAATTGGGCGCTCAGGATGATATATCATCATCATCGTGATTACCGTGACTGGCAGGGTAGAAGAGCTGTATGCCTTCTTTGCAGGTGCTACTTGTGGCATGCTGCGATGATGGGAAGTTGGGTAGGAGGGGGGAGGAGGGAGGGGCAAGTGGGGGTTCAGCTCTCAAAACTCAATGGAGCATCAGTAACCCTTGCCAACTCTGGGGTCTGGTATCCTACAATTTTGATCCCGCAACTCGTAGGGTCGAACTAAAGCATGCGTCCCACAGCAACTTCAGCGATTCACACGCCCTCGAACCCATCTCTGTCAGCCCAGCTATCAAGGCCCAGCTACCTACTTCCCACTGCATATCAACTGTGGTAGATGGTGTTCAGCCAGGAGTACCAAACTATACGGTATGTGACACATACCGTGGGTTCAAGAGGTAAGCATGTCAAAGCTAAGAAAGAATCGGAATGAGCACGAGAACATAAATATGAATGACAATCTACTATTATAACATCCAGGGGTGGCAGGTCATTCCTACCGACTGCGAATAATGCATTAATCCACTCGCGAAATAGGTGCTCTGAACTTCGAATTGTAAGGTTTGAGTCTGTTTGGTGGTGCATAAACTTGCTGCTTAATCGCAGTTGCTCGTGTTCGCTCGGACGGTGCCATTGTTAATACCGGCGTGCATCATGGTAATAAATTAACTCGTATTGTAGGAGATGAGGAGCAGGAGACGTACACTAGGTAAGAATCCGGTGATCTATTTGTAAGATCCGTTGTGAGCATCCGTATTCCAAGAGCTTCCTTGATGGCCGTAGTCCCGTTGCATGGGTAAGATAAACGAACAGTGGAAGACTTCATTGAACGTGGAGAATGAATGACAAACCAACTGTCATACTTTGGAGATAGTTAGGATACTGGATTACTTTCTGCACCTGTGGCCCAAAATCCCAAGCGTTTCACGCCAATTCTGCACGATAGATCCAATTTTTATACCTATTCGGGCTAGGAGGTCCTTCGAATACATCCCTTCCATTTTTCAGCTATTCATAACCAACGATTCGGCATTAGCGGATCGATAGTCATTCTATGGTTGTATCAATAACTAACCATAATGGCAATCAGACGGGGCCCATAACGGTATCTTAGTTCGCAAAGGTGTGAATGGCGTGCACCATCGTGTGCATTTGCGAGTGGTGGCGTGGAAGTGCTATGCACCACCGCTCAAATCTACCAAAGTTACTAATGAGCTAAGCTAGTCTTGAGACCGTCAGCAAAACCCACCTCTCAATGGCGATACCAATAAACCAACCCCATCTTCTGGTCATGTGGTATGCTATGGTTACGTTCAGGTAAATCGCTGTATTCTATCTCCACTTTCTTTCTCAACCCCGCAAAAGTGCCAAGCAGACTTAGATGGCCCTTTAGCTGCATCACATTCACTAACGGCGTTGACGTTTTACGATGGCCAATTCGGTATTCTTCGGAGTTGGTGTATGGTGAAAGAGTATAAATCGGCGATGATAGGGCAGAATCTGGCGGTTGCTTGGCAGGGTTCGTGGTGGAAGGGGGCCGCATAGAATTTGACTGCTCTGATGCTGGAGATGCATAAATTGGTGGTGAGTAAGGGCGAGGAGTCGCACAGGATGAATTTTGATGGAAGACTCATAGTGACAACTTGGAAAGTGTCGGGTTCAATCAACCACGAATACAAGGAGAATGTACGTATGGAAGAAATGGTATAATATTCAATGCCCATTTTCGACAGCAGGTGAATAGAACAGTGCACCTACTGACATCGCATCGCTACTAAACAGCGAGGATAACAGACTGTCATTTTAAATCCAGAGGTTTTTCAAATATCCCTCTTTAGCTACACGCGAATTATCTGAGGTTCCTTAGACATGGAACACGCTCACAATCGTCTGCATAACGGCTTAAGTGGAAGTCATGAATGCTAAAAATATTGGTTCATGAGAGCCAAGACTTACTTTAAATGATTCAAGAGGTATGTGTGCCAAACATGACAGCCAATTAGTTAGTATGAATATTCGTGTAAGAATAGTAAGAATAGTCACCAACGATATGACATCTAGTGGTGGTAAATTGTTTTCGACCACATATCCCGATGAACCAACCCCATCTCCTGTTGGCGTCCTATAGCATACTATTATTCCATTCAGGCAAATCCTTGAATTTGGCTTCCACTTTCTTCAACTCAAAGATACCAATCAAGTTCAAATGACCCCTTAGTTGCACATCAGACACCAGGGGCTTATGCAATACAAGAGCACCTATCTGGTAATATAATGGGTGTGCATAAGCTGGAGCGGAAAATAGTCAAAAGATCGTTTGTCATCGGTGTCAGTGCCACTACCACCATCACGCTCACCATTATATATCTTATCACACTCTACATGCATCCTCCCAGCCACTCCATCACAGTCACAACCCCATGTGGCCTTATCACCGCAGCAAAGAAATGGATACCACGCATGCCCCTGTACCTGTTGACACCACATTTTGCCATCGTGAACAACTCCCTCTCCGACACAACCCCAAACCAGAAGGGCTGCTGTAAACTCTGGCATTTGCTCCTCACCTTATGACCTGGGTTGGTGGCTCTCTAGCAGGATAAGTTCTCTTCACAATTCATTTCGGGGTAGCCTATCAAGCTCACCATTTTCCGAGCCCGATTGTGGGGAACGAGGAGAGCGCAGAGTTTGCGCTGAGCAGGGCGAGCACAATTTTGTCAGACTGGACGAAGTCGCCGTTGCCAGTGGGTGCACCACCAGCGGCAAGTGCAGTGATACCTAGGTCGCAGTAGCATTAGTCGCTGGTGCAGCAGGAGTATGGGGAGTTGCCGACAATCGCTGTGCTGTCTTTGTCGATGATGACAATGGCAATGCAGGTTGGGGCTTGAGCTGGGCTTGGTGCTGGAGAGATTTTTTCCCGTTGTTCTCTTGTATGCTGGAGTGTAGGATTATATTTTAGCTTGCACGTTGACTTGGCATGCTGCTTTGGGCACGTGCATCCATATGACATACGGTGCAAAATCCTTTGCTCAGATTACCAGGAAGCACACTTGGAACAAGGTTTAGCCTTGATGGGATGAGTGGTCCCCATTGTAGGCCTTGTGGAGTGAGCTCAATCAGGATGCACCACTCGATGGATGTGTTTTGACTGCAACAGTGCAAGCATTGATGATATGTGTAACATCGAGTTGCTCAAGTCCGTGTATGGAAAAAAGGTATGATACAGAAGACAGGTACGCTGACAGCTTTGGAATCATGTACAACACTAGCAATTTTACTCATCCATGTCCATGCTGTCTTGATTTGATTTCCTACTGACAAAGAAATTGTCCCAGCTATCCCAGTCTACCGCATTTCCTAGTTCCTGGTTGGCAGTCTTGATCAACTCCACAAACATAGTGTCAAATGACATATCGCCACAAGTTAGGGTTAACCAGCGTTGGAGAAGTGGCAATAAGCTACAACCTATCCTTTCTTGTGCAGTTCCAGGAACAGCTTTCTTGACGATGTTTTTGCCCGTCAGAACATATTTGTGATTGGAGGATAAAAACTTCTCAAGGAAGTATTGTTCCTGCAAATTGTAGCGATGATATTCGTGCACCTTCTGGAGGTATTCCCATACCAATACCCAGAAAAATGATTCGAGGTCGTCCTCTGGCGTACGATGGTGGACTAGATTGTACGAAAAAGTTTGAAGCACCTTAATTGACATGAAAGGTAATGTTCCCTAACGCATTCATCAGCATTAATTCTCACAAACCCAGTTTATTGCATACCGATACTTCCTTGTCTGTTCGCGAGCCTGTTCCTTCGGGCAAATACTTCTTTACCAGGTCCCCATCAGTCAGGACGCCACAACACTGGGTCATATCGTTCGTGACATCAAACCTAACATGAAATAGCAGCAGCACCGTTATCAGCATATCTAGACACTCGGAATAAATTGACATACTTTGACGACGGAATTCTAGCCTCAGGTTTGATTATTTGAATATTCCTTGAGCTGATATCCCGATGAAGCCATCTGGACTCTTCTGAACTAAAATGACCTAATGTCGGGTATGAGAGGAGTTCTATTGGGATGAGGAGCTGACTACACACCTATCATGGCATGCACTATTGCAGTCACCAACTCATGCGGCGATCTTGCAGTAGATAATTCCTGCCCACAAGTCGTGTTGAGTCGAGTATACAAGCGAGGAGCTTGAATCTTCTCTCTTCTCCACGCGTTAGGACCTTTCCGAAGCTCCTGTCCTCTATATACAAAAGTAACCATCGTCTTTGACTAGCTGATTGAGGGTTGGATAGGATGATCAGGTAGAATCGGCAAATGAAGTTTGACCGATCGTTGACACGTTGACGAGTGGCTCAGCTGAGTTGTGACCAGGACGGCAACACCCACGGGTAATTGTACACTTGACTATGTAGAGTGCACATATAGCCATACGCGTAGGGTGTATTACATGCGCGTGGTTGTCACGTAAAAACTCAGTTCAGCTGTCCTAACACACGATTGGCTTTCATATGTTCCTGGGCTGCAAAAAAAGAGTCCCAGCTATCCCGATCCATCGCGTTTCTGGATCAACGCCACGGACATAGACCTTTGATTACAAAATTGGATGTAGATGGGAATTGGCGACCCTGGCTGGCATTGTAGGTGTCTCCACGTGAGCATGCGCCGGAGAAATCCGGACCAAAGCTGTTGAAGGACACTTTCCACAACACTCAAGCCAACATTCACCGGGTCCATTGGACCACCCATCATCGGTACACGCGTACACAGGATGTATCGTACCCTCCCTGCGACTGGCCGTGTCGCTTCGCGCCCCTATAGGGCCGTTCGGGTCGTAAAGAGAGTGAGTATAAGCGCTCATTTTTTCTTACTTCCGAACCCCCATACCAATACACTACGCATTTGTTGTGTGTATGAATTCATGAATATCTCTATTGGCAATCTGTTCGGGTGACTTTATTCGAAAAGCTGACGTATTTGTAATTTTAGCGTCTGACAACTGATTCCGGCACAATCGCCCCACCAAAGAAAAAGCGAAGCATCGTCCGACGCATATTATTTACCACCACTGCTCTGGGCGGTACATTCTACGTCGGAAGTACATTCGTTTCGTTTCACAGTCAGGCCTACTATGACTTTTTCTCGGAAAAAGTCCCATTCGGTCAAGAAATGATCGAGTACGGCGAAGCGAACCACTGGGATAGGTTGACGGTGTCGGACGTGATTGAAGCAGGAACGGATGCGGCTTTTGCAGTCAAGCATTTTGTGACGGACTTGTATAATGGGACTAGCACGTCCTCAGCTATTGTCGAGGAAGCGAAACAATCTGCGGAAAAGAAGGGTCAGGAGGCGAAGGAGAGCGTGAAGCCCATTGTGGAAGTGGTGAAGACCAAGGTCGATGAGGTGAAGGAGACGGCAAAGCAGGACGCGGAGAAAGTTGAGGCCTCTGCAAAGGAGGAATCAGATAAAGTAGTTGCAGAGGTCAAGGAAGGCGTGGAGAAGGCAGAAGTTGTTCTCACTACCAAGCCAACCGAAGCCCCAGCTGCACCTGCTGAAGCTGCTGAGCCCGTCAAGGATACCCAAGCTGAAGAAGCCAAGCCAGACCCCAGTGTCTACGTCGCACCCCTACCTGTTGGATTTGAACCGCCTCCGGGTTACTCCCGCCCTGCTCCCAAAAAGGTCGCACCTCCACCACAACAAGCTGATGCAGCGTCCACACCGACATCAGAGTCAGTGAACCTGCCTCTAGTCGCTCCCGCTGTATCCTCTCTAGGTGAATCCGAACCTATCATCTCCCACCTGGCCGGAACAATCGACAACCTCGCTTCATATCTCGCCTCCAATCCTACAGCCGCTTCCAAAGCGACTGACGTACTAGAAACTGCCAAAACTGATTTGACTGCTCTAGCTGAACGTATCGACAAGGCAAGAGAAGAGGAACGTGTTGCACTAGAGGCAAAATTGGATGAGCAGACTCGAGCATATACCGTCAAGTTGATGGAACTTGAGATGGAGGCTCAGGATAAGTTGGACAGTCAGGAAGAGGGTTTCAGAAAGTTCTTCGAGGAGGAACGGGCCAAGCTCATCCAGGCGTATAGAGCGAAACTAGATCAGGAACTTCGCACACAAACCGACTTGATCAACGAGCGGTAAGCAATCACCTTTCTTCTCGCAAACTCGTCAAGAATGTACTCATCATCCTTGCAGACTGAAGGAAGAGGTCATCGCACAAGGAATCGAACTCCAACGACGCTGGATCCGCGAAATCAAAGTCCGCGTCGAACTCGAACGCGGCGGCCGTCTCGCCAAACTCGACGAGCTCTCCGCGGGCCTCAAACGCCTCGAGTCGATCGCGCTCGACAACTCGTCCTACCTCGACGAAAACATCCGCGTCCACTCCTTGTGGTCCGCTATCCGCGCACTGCACACCACGGCTCTGACTCGTCCGGAGAGACAGCCTTTCCGTGATGAGCTGAGAAGGTTGAGGCACATTGCTTCGGCAAAGGAGGATCCGGTGGTTCACACTGCGCTGGAGTCGCTTGAGGCTAGCGATGTGCCGGATTACGGTGTCGAGCCGTTCGCCGATCTCGCTACTTGGTTCACAAGTAAAGTGTCGCCCCGCGTCGCGGAAGTTGCTCTCGTGCCCGAGGAGAATGCTGGTGTGTTGACGTACCTTGCCAGTCGGGTGTTGTCTGGGTTGAGGTTCAAGAGAACGGGACTGGTGGAGGGTGATGATGTGCTGAGCGTTTTGGCGAGAGCGGAGCATCACCTTAATGAGAAGAATTTGGATAGTGCGGCTAGGGAGCTGAATCAGCTGAGAGGGCCTGCGAAGGTTCTTTTGCAGGATTGGCTGCAGGCTGCACGGAGGAGGTTGGAAGTCCAACAAGCACTAGAGGTGCGTTCATCTTGAAATCCTATAAAAATGAGGGCTAACGATGATTGTTTTATTTGCAGATCGTTCAGACACAAGCGACACTGGCATCGTTGTTGGTCATATAATTTCTCATTCCGATAGATCCTAGAGTAATATACAGACGATGGACTAGATGAAAGCATCGGGAGTGACTAGTGAATGCGTATGAGCAAAGAAAACACAGTGAGTAGAGGAACGTTTCAGTCCATATGAGCAATGAGTCTACGTCAAGTCCTACAACGGGCCTTGCATCTGCATTGGGGGTATGCCCATCTGCATGGGAGGAACGCCTCCTGGAATTTGACCCATATGCATTCCAGGGATACCCATTCCATCCATCATACCTCCCATTTGCATAGCACCATGTCCATTCAAGGCACACTCACAAATGACCTGTGCCCTCCGTACAACGGTCTGAGAATGAGAGTGAGATGAGGTGATTACAACCGGTATGGACGCAAACGCACCTGAACATTATCCCCATACTTCCCATTCGGCAACAAAGGCCCCCGCGTAACTTTCACCAACCCCGGGAAGATCGTCGCCCCAACTCTATCTGGCTCGCCTCTCTCGCTCCTCAAGCACCTCTTTACCAGCTCGATCTGTCTCGGATACAGCGTGCTCCCCAGCTCTGGCACAAAGGCTCTGTAGAACGCGTCGCCCATGCCCACGCCGGAGCTGTGCAGCATGCGGGAGAAGCTGTAGGCGGATTCGAGGACGGATACACCACCGATGGCAGGAATCGCGTGGTCGAGGAGCTTCATGAGTTCGGGGACGTGTTCGTGCAGGATGCTGAGAGTCATGTCGGGTGTGCATTGCTCGACGGCGGCGGAGAAGGTTTGGCGGCGCCATACCGATGCGACTGTGGGATCGCCTGCAAAAGGTGAACGATGTTAAGTCGTCGAAGCATGTGTCTGGGAAAGGAAGGGATAGAACTCACGAGCAAAAATATGCTCATGTATCCTCGTCAACTGTACATTCGCCTCGCTCGAATTTGTAACAATCAAACAGTTGATGATTCCTTCTGATATCGTCTCTGAAATTGCATGACGGAGGTACGATTGGAGCTGCATCGTCGACACGTTCGCGGAGGGCGTGTATTCGACGCCGTTGCCTACATCGTTGACGATGGCTTCGCAGATAGAAGTAAGCGGATGTGTGGTGTTGCGCACAACCTCGGCAGCCCACCGGTTGATGAGCTTGTCTAGCTGAGAGGCTGCGTTCTGTGATGAGGGAAGTGGGTGTGATGAGGGGTGGGCATGGGATGGATGTACGAGAAGAAGCTTACTCGGATGGAGAAATCGTCGACGGTGTTGCCAGCCTTTCCGTGTCTTGAAGGCTCACTTCCTCCCTCCAACAATGCGATCCTAGCTCGTAGTTGTGCGTTGAGCTTTTCTTGCTCCTCGAGTTGTTGGCGTTGTTGCTCGACTTTTTCGTGAGCCAACCTCTACTCGGGTGGTGATCAGTGATCCGCCAGTGTGAAATTACACAATGTGCAGTGATTGCGAAGATGATACCCGAGCCGACAAAGAACAGAAAGATCAATCAAGCATCCACGGCTATGTGGCAAAAGGAAACCCACAAAGTTGGTCAAAGCATAGTTGTATTGCTCTAGAGGAACAACCTCCTGTGGCAAACGTTGTTGGATCTGTTGAGGCTGCCCTGGGTGCTGTTGGTACTGCATGGGCGGTTGTTGCTGTTGGTACGCCATGTGGAATGTGCCAAATCTTCAAGCTTCAGGCCCGGTCGGTAATGTCGAAACTAGGATGCGAGATGGTGACTGTTAAGAGGTGGGGTTGAATGCAAAATGCAGGTTGTCATTTGTGTTATGATGGCACCCTTTCTTTTCGTGGTCTGCAGCGGTGATGTGGCTTATTTCAGCAACCGGAGTCACCGCCACCACAGACCCAGAAAGGACGAGCCTGGGCGCTAGTCTGTGCTCGTGCTGTGCTCGTGCTATGGTCCAGCCGATCTCGTTAAATGATCAATAGGGCGCAATATCAAAATGTCAGTGAGTACAAGGCAACTAAGCGCTCAGGCGAGGTTTTGGAGCTCGGTTACTTCGCCAAATCTAGGCGCCCGTTAGGAAGGGTCCATCCTCAAGGTGTCAAGATATCACGCCCAATTCCATCTTGAGCAGATGAAGACAAGTTAACAGCTCCCATCTCCACATCTGCACTGCCACTTGCGTCTGTTCATCCACTCAATCCTGCTCACGAACCGTGCATTTATCTAGCTTTAGACCCTGCTATATTGTTAGCTTAACATTGGCATGGTTCGTGTGGTGGACGTCTGCTCTTAGTGGCCATCCTCTAGGCGGATCAGTATACCAAGGCACCACGGTTTGTCTCCTTTCATAGTTCTACACGTCGTGGACATATTATCGATCCCTCACAGCTTCAGGATCAGCGGACAGGCCTACCAGTCACCAGGAGACCAATTTCTTCACAAACGCGAAAGGCATCCAGATCGATGGAAACGTGATCAATGCTGGAGGAAGCGTCCAATTCCACTACTCTGTGCCGTTCGGAGGTTAGTGTTCTGTGGCCTATATAACTCACTGCCTAATCGTGTTCAAGGACTAGCTCGGAAGAATTACTTAGGCGCAGCTGCTCTAAGGCCACTTTCAAAGGTGCTCATGCTTGCCGACACGCAAGAATCCCGTGAAGACATGCGTCTGATCCTCACATCAGGCTTCGACTCGATTCGCAGACGTCGGCAGTCGGTGGTGGGCGGTCGTCAATGGCCCTATGAACGCTATATCGATAAAAATAAAAATATTTCATCTGCAGAAGGCCAATTTATCTATGTCCTCACCATTCTTAGGTGGTTGGACGACGACGAGGGAGATCCTGTGAATAGGATTCAATGCATCTTCAAAACACCCAATGATGAAAAGGCCCACGCATTTGCACCACTTGATCGCCTTTATAACGCCGTAGTCACGTCCGCGTGCTCAAAGAAGACAGGAGATCTGGTTCTTCCGTGCTTACTTTTAATTACTGCAACGGAGGATCAATGTCGACTGAAAGACTTGCAGAGGTTAAGTCATCTATTGGGGATTAAACTAAATCACCTCCAGATCGCTCTGCAGCCCTTGCACTCCGTTCTCAAAATGCCCAAGCTACGCTTCGACGGTATCGAGGTCTACCACAGATCCTTCACAGAATACCTTTACGATAGCACGAGAAGCGGTGATTACTGCATATCCAACTTCATGCCCAAGGTTACCACGTCCTTACTGCCAAAGGCTATTAGATGGGCGAACGCGGATGTGCTGGAACCTGATGCAAAACGCTTCATGTTATGGCTTCACCTTCAAGATTCTATCCCCGAAAAGAACTTTTCGTTTACACCAGAACTCTTGAATACTCTTGCTCGGGTGAATGCCAGCCATTGGCTGAGAGTAGGCCTATTATTTGCACCATTTAGTTGGACTGTAGCCAGGAACAACTACAATGGATTTCAACGACGATTGGCGCACTGTCTTCCAGAAGAAGAGAGGGTATGCAGTCTTTATATACTAGAGTCATTGCTGCCTAACGATGACAGTTACAGGACCGATTACACGTCACCTTCCCTCATGACCTTTTTCCACCTCCTGGTCCTGCGTCTGTTGAAAGTATAGTACAGCACGTGCTCTGCAACTGGGTACGAGACCTTCAATCTGGGATGTTATCACCTAAAGAGGTGGTGGTGTTCCTGTACATACTCTTCTCGTATGCGACGGTAGGACGCACAAATGAGGCTCTCGACGCAAGTTGTGAGCCTAGTCGTCATCGTGATGCTTTAACTTCTGAGGATATTGTTTACCGCTGCATTAGCGGTGGAGGTGTCAATCTCCTTCCTAGTCAGCTGCACACTTGCAAGGCCCGAAACCTTGTTCTTGGCGCTCGTGAATACCTGGCCAGTAAGCACACTCATGATGTACAGTACTTCTTGTCCCACCTGGCTACACAACGATGTTCCGACTTACCACCTATTATGATCACACTCATGGACTCGATTTTTACCCCAGTAGACATTTTATGTTCTGCTAAGATGGAGGAATACAGGCTGTTTCAGTAGGTCTTATAGCGTATAATTTATTCGTAGGCTTACTCCGTTGATTCCAGCAATAGTATTTGGGATTGGCTGAAGCGTCGTAGCTTAGAAGCAACAATTGGAGTTGACCGACGAAGCTTATTGGCATTGAAGTTTATTGTGCCACAATATCACCAGTTTCCAGAAGCCTTCCCATTACTCGAAGTGAGTCTTTCCTTGAGATTGCACACCATGTCTGATAATATTGGCGTAGGCCTGTCGAAATGTCATCCCGACTTCTCTTCTAGCACTTTTGTCGGACCCTAGACATGTAGACCTCTCTGAATTGGATTCAACGATAGACAAGGAAATAGCTAAACTCCCCATCGAATGCAATTGCGATGAAATGCTCGGCCTTGAACACGACTGGGACAAAGATTCGTACCTTTACTGATGGTCACCACTGGCACCGTTCGTACTTTTGGCCGTTATCTCCCTACTGCCTACAAACAGCACAACCGTATGACGAGTCAACTATGATGCACCTGGTGTTCTACCGCATGTACTTGAACCGCGGGTCGCAACGTCGACGCCTCTTCAATAAATGGATTCTATCCTCATCACCCTCAGGATTACAGTAGCCAGTAGTCACGGTTTCACACAAGTTGGATCCCTACAACCCGCCAATCCTCTGGAATAGGCAATGCATACCGACTCGGTGGGGTATGCGAGGTCCTCAATGGACGACCGATCGCACAACTAGGGACATGTGAGGCAGAGGTTGCAGCTGCATCCAAGCGTCCATCGCCCAACACTCGAATTCCAGATTACCGAATCTAGCTAACTCTGGCTTGTGACGATGAAGTCGATGGGGAGGAATGACCCCCGTGACGGTACTTTCAAGGATGGGGAAAAGAGCTTCATTTACAGGGGAAAGGCATACTGTACATCTTTGACCCCCTATATTTTGCTGTAGCTTTAGAATAACATATAAGCGAACAGGATCTTAACCACCCACCATAACCACTGAAGTTCCAGACTACTATCAGCCAAACGCTCGTCTGACGTTGCAGCTAGAGGATACCGACGAACGTTTCTGCGTCGACGTTATCCAACCCTTTACACCATTTACATATTCTCAATGCCTACTAGTCAACGTCCCAAGCACACCGTCACGATCCACAGCTATTCCTCGTCTACCACAAACATTTGTCATCAAAGTCTACGACTCTCGATGGTCGGAATCTCGTGCAACAGGTCTATACCAGTGCCCTTGGTCGTGTGAGGCAGAGACCACAGCTGCTTCCAAGCGTCCATCACCCGACGCCCGAGACCCGGACTACCGGTTCTGGCCAACTCCGACTCATGACGACCAACTCGGTTGGGAGGAATGGTACGTTCAAGAATGGGAGAAGAGCTTCAACAACGAATCTTTGGCTTATCGACGGCTCACGCATTTACAAGGGGTACCCGTGTTCTATGGAACTGCGTGGTTGATTCTCCCTGAATCAGAGCGTCGAATCATATCCCCTCGTGTTATATTTCTCGAGTACATTCCAGGTGCGGCCAGGATAAATCAAGTCGACCAAGGTGTGGTGACTATAGACAACATCCTCACCCTTCTCCAGACAGCAGCGGAAGCATTTGGCGATGTTGGAGTCATTCACGAAGACCTACGGGTGGTGAACATCCTCTTCTCGCCCTCCCATAAACCCACCAGAGCCATTACTATTGACTTTGGTGTTGGAACGATCAGAAAAGACGAATCGGATGAGGAGTGGAGCGAGAAGGTGCAGTTTCGTGCCGATTTATTCAACATGCATGCTCGGATTCACCGGTTCCTCTTCGACCCCGTTGGTAAATGCTTCAAGTTGATGTTGCTCATTTTTTCCTGTTTGTCATCCATGGGCTGACCTTGACAGCGGGTACTATGGTACCTATGTACCCTGGCTCGAGCACATGAAGAATACCTCAAGTGATCAGCCTGAGAGCACCGCGCGGCTTTAATTCTGGTAATCATCCGTGTTGCCTTCTGTAGTGCATTCGGACCTGGCGTTGTCGTGTTGAATATAGAGTTAGTAGTCAACAGCATGTATAACATTTATGCAAACCCTAGCCGAGAATAAAAGAAACGAGCACAATGCCACCAACGATCACGGTTTCACACTAAGACTTTTCATCCCAAAATCTGAACCACCCCCCACTTCGCTCCTATCAATTCTCTGGAACGGGTCCCTCATACTCCCTGTCCTCGCACGCCACAGTTGGGTATACAACGCCTTGATCTTTTGCAGCTCGTGGTCCAGAGCTGCGGTTTTGGCTGCGAGAGCGAGGAAGGTGGCGTTTTGGGCTTGGATCGTTTGGGCGATGGCTTGCGGTGTGGATGTTGGTGTGGAGGATGCGGATAGTTTGCGTTCGATTTGCTGTGGGATAATTTAGTGGGAGAGGAAGTTGGTGAGTATAGTACTCACCTCGATGGTGCTCTTGTACCATTGTAGTCTTTCCTTCATTTCCTCGGTTACTCTCAAGAAATACCTTGATACAAAGTCAGTACTGCGCATCCAGAAGTGGGAGGACTACTCACTCCAAGGGGAATCCGGCATGGCTCTTGAGGTAATGTCCCCCCGCTTGTGGGTTCTTGAAACCATCTACAATTCTCATAGCGACGATAATGTCCTCCACAGTTTGATCAACCTTTTTCTTGATGTCTTGCGTATGATTTATATCGTTTTTAATAGTCGTTGTGGTGTTAACAAGGTCCTGCAAAAACCAAAACCAGTCGTTGACCTCAACGCGTTATTTCCCACTGCAACGAAGCGAACCTTGTACACTCCACGAATCAGCTCCTGGCCTTTTGTCGCCTCTTCACCTAGTTTTCGTTGGTGTAACTCCTTGCTTATTTGTATACGCGATTGGATATGGGACCTATTCGGCGTCAGATAGCCCAACAGGGCGATTCCCAACCAACTTACTCAATGCCTTCGAGTTCCTTCTTTATCTCATCCGATAAATCGTTGAATTTCGTGGCATTAACAAACGGAGGTGGCCCAGTAGGTTGCGTGGTAGAAAAACTGAAACGTATCCTAAAATTGAGCGCGCATATATGATGCCTTGAACGTTAACAACATACCCAAATCTGCAATGAAGGCGGATCACGATGAAAATCCTTAATTCAAGCAAATGTCACTCACCCTGGTTGTGGCGGCTGCTGACTCGGCGTCCTGTTCCCAAACAACGTCGAGCCGCCTAACGTTGATCCAAATCCTCCAGCAGGTACAGTCGCTTGCGGCTGCAGCCCACCAAACCCTGCGGTAGCTGCACCTTGCTGAGGCTGTTGCTGAGGTTGCGTCCCAAACCCACTAAGAGTGAACGGATTGATCTGCTGCGGTTGATTCTGGTTCTGCTGCCCTAACGTGCTCCCAAACCCAGCAAACGGGTTCGCAGCCGGTTGTTGTGGCTGCTGCTGTGGTTGCTGACCTAGCGTGCTACCAAAACTAGTGAACGGGTTGGCTTGCGGTTGAGTTTGGGTAGTTCCTGTTCCTGCGGGGTTTTGGGGCTGTAGGCTTGAGAAGGGGTTGAGGGCAGTTGCGCTTGGTTGGACTGTTGGTGCGAATGGGTTTGCAGGAGCGGTGGCAGCGCCTTGTTGAGGTTGCGTGGTTTGGGGGGTGGTACCGAATCCAGCGAAGGGGTTTTGAGGCGTGGTGCCACTGGTTGATGACTGTCCTCCAAGAGTGAATGGATTGGTGGCCCCAGTGGCAGGTGTTGTAGTATTTCCAAAACCGCCTAATAGTCGTGGGTATGCGTGTAACACGCCATGAATTGGAATTATAAGGGACAAGAAGTGGGTGAATAATGGCAAACTCTTACCGGTTCCGCTGGCAGGTTGGGTTGCACCACTGCCAAAGCCCCCAAACGTGGTACTAAATGGATTTGAGGTCGCAGGGATCTGAGTAGAGGCCCCTAGAGGTGGTGCATTTGCCAGTGCGTTTGAGGATGCCTGGATAAGCAATCGTATCAAGCGTTGAGTTGGATAAATGGCATTCAGAAGATATGACTTGCTGGTTTGATACCGAAAGCGGCTGGGCTGTGTGTCGCGTGCACTGTAGTCAACAACGATCATGCGAGAAAGTAGCAAAACAGCCGCCTTACTTTGTTGCGAACGACATTGAAGGACTTGGTCGGAGGGAGAAAAGGGCAAGTTCGAGATCACGTGAGTATGCGAACCATCTGCCTGCCACTTTCAACACGGACTTTTGTCATCCAGGTACCTCCCTTGCAAGTGCGGGAGGCTTCTCTCCCATTTTTGAAAGTAGATCAGAAACAGACATGGGGCTTGACCGCGAGCTTGAGGTTTTGGAGAAGGCATTGGGAATACGTGAATGGAGTAAAGGGGCGTGACATGAATGGAGAAATAATCGTCGGTATCTTCTAGTGCCTGGCTGATAATATGGCCAAAGATTCGTCTCGATTTTGGCCATATCAAGCTATGGTGCTTTCAAAAATGCGAGTTGATTGCGGTGGGGTAGACGTAGATAATATCCTATCACTCCTCCGGACTGTGAAGGCGTTTGGAGATGCAGGCGTCACATACGAGTGGAGAACATCCTCTTCTCGCCCTCCCACAAACCCACCAGGGCCGTCATTACTGACTTTGGTATTGGCTCGGTCAGAGAAGACGAATCAGACGAGAAGTGGAACAAGAAAGCGGCTTCATGCTGATCTACTCAATCTGCATAGTCGGATCCGATGGCACATCTTCAACCCTACTGGTGAATGCTCCAAGTTGGGTCCTTCTCTTCCCGTTCATCCCCATGAGCCGACCTTTATAGGGCATATTACAATGATCATGTACCCTGGCTCAAGCACTTGATGAACTCAACACAGCAGTAGTACTAGCCCGCGACCTTATTGCGATGTATGGTGTTGATTCAGTAGCCTACTCTGGCGCGCGTCACTGGTGTCTGTAGGCTTCTGTACACGTAGAATTGCACAATATATTAAAATGTAGTCATATTTCGCAACAGAACGTGTCATGGATGCTACATAGGAACCCTCACAGAGTTCTTGTATCGGAGCTGAGATGCCCTGATTTGCTTCCGCCCAAGCTATATCACCGTCGTGGCTTAATTCCTGACCATGACCACGACCATGACCAGGAGTGTTGGTCTACACGTGTTTCTGATGAGCGAGTGCCTTTCATTGCGACGCTTTGTCTGTCTTTCTTCCCTTTTACTATCACCTACACGGTGTCAATAGAAGGCGACACCATTGTTATCAAGGACCGGCGCGCGCAGCGCTCAGACCTCCAGGTTCTTACTGGCCAACAAAGCAAAAGCTGTCCTCCATTTTTACACCGCCGGGAATACACATACCCTCCTGTCTTCCCTTTCATTAATACAAAAGGCTCGGCGCGTGGTCGCGTAGAGCGCTTCTCTGTCCCTTAAAAGCCGTAATCCCAATTCTTCTCCGCGAACCGTACCTCATCTTCCATCATCATCATCATCATCATCCCATCATCATCATCCCAAAATGTCTGCCAACCCCCACTCCTTCCCCAAACCGCGTCTTACGTTCACAGGCGGGAGCTACTCCTACCACCCGCACATCTACGACGAACTCGCCTTCCGCATCCCCTTCGCCGCCCTGTCCTCCCGTTTCGTCAAAATCGCCCCACCTCCAGACGGAGGAGAGTCACACGCGTCCGGGAACAGAACCGGGATATACGAGCTGTGGTCGCCCAATTGCACAACTCATCAATTCTACCCTGGCTACGCGCCCCGTCCTCTTCCTGCAAATCACAGGGATGATGTCGTGTCGTTCTACGATGGCCACATGGGTCCGGGAGATTGGACACTCTATCCTCAGCACTACTACGAGGAGAAGCCGTGGCTGGGGTTCGTCCGCCTCCCACCAGCCGCGGACATGGAGCCGTACAGATACAGATGGCGGACGCTCGACGCCGAGTTTGTACCTGCCGATTTCGTGTGGACTCCTATCCCCGGGGAGAGGACTGGAGCCGGACGGTTGAACCAGCAGTTTGTGGAGGCGATGCGGGCGCGAGTGGAGGTTCTGCAGGCTACGATGAAGGAACGGTCGCCTCCGATGTTTACTTGTACAATGGACTATGACATATGGCGTAATAGACCTACGTACCCCTCCTCCTCCGACATCTCGGTCCTGGAATCCCGCGAAGACTGGCTCTGGGCCGATCTAGTGGACACACTCACCCCTCTCCAACGCGGCATGAAGGAATTGGAAGCGTGGATCCTGATGATGCGCTACTGGGGCCGCAGACCGAACGACGATATCCCAACCTCGAGCGCGACGATGGCGCACTTCAACGGCCACTCGGGCGTCTCGTGTGCTTCTCGTGGCTGTGTAGGCGTCTGGTTGAATGGAGCAAAAGAGGTGGACGCAGTGTGGCTGTTGGCGATTGGCGTTATACCCGTTTATATCATCCACCGGCTGCTCAAGGGACTGGATTATCCCGATTCGCGACACCCTAATATACCAGACCGTCGGCCGCAGGATTGTACGCCCTCTGAAGACGCAGAAGACGATGCAGACGAGGCGACGCTGACGTTTTCGAATTTCTGGGAATCCACGCCCGTGGAGATTCATCAGTCGGCGGAGTATAGTACCTACTTGAGGTTGCTGGTGGCGCCCCTGTCGAGGTTGAGCGTGCCGGAGGGGAAGATGGAGCTGCTTTGTGGAGTGGAGAGGAAGTGCGATCCGAGGGCGAGCGCGAGGTCGTCGTCATGGGCGTATAGGGTGCATCAGCGGTGGATGTCGCATCAGGCAAAGGCGAATCGGGCTGATCGTGCGAACGAGAGTGTGAATGCGAGTGCTAGACCGCCGCCGCCATTAGAACGGGAACGGGAACGGGAACGGGGAGCGCCGCCGCTTACCAGTGCTGACAAGACGAAGACCATAATAAAGCCACTTAAATTATCACCACCTTCACTGTCGCCATTATCATATGGACGAGAAGCAACGTCTTCGTTGCCTTTTTCTTCATCCTCTAGAACACAAAGTGGTTTATATCTTAGTGAGGGTCCTGATCCCGCTCTTGGTCTTGGGTTTGGCCAGGGGCCGCACCGGGACCATGATCGCGATCCTACGTCTCTCAACCAGCTTCGTCCATCGCGCATTGGTTGTGAGCCTCCCAAAGGACCCAACCTGCGCCGGCCCGGGAGATCCATTTTCAGCGCCAATGCCAATGCCAGTACCAGTGCAAGCGGTCGTGACGAGGATATGACTAGTAACAAGGACGCCATCCAGATTTGTATTCCTGGTCCTCCTCTCCTTCCTCCCGCTCAACATCATCACCACCACCATCGGCATGGTGATTTACAGTCACAGTCACAACCACATCTCAAACCTACTCCCAATTCTGGAGTTCCATTCAACAGGAATGGCCGCGAGCGGGAGCGAGAAAGGGAACGAGAAATAGAACGAGAACTGCAACGAAAGAGGGAGAGAGAGCAACAGGAAGAACAGCGATGGACGTGGTCGCGACCGCACGAGAATACGCATCAGCTCCCCGAGAGGTTGATGTCTAAAAGGCGGGATTCGGCCGGCGCCAATGCCAGTGCAAGTGCAAGTGGTCGTGACGGGCCCAAGAAGGAGACAAACCCGATTCGTTCTTCAGCGCCCACCAGCTCTGGGGGCTCTTCGCGTGCCACTGCGGGGTCTTGCATCTTTGAGTTTGAGTTGCACTCCCCGCGTTTATCGTTTTCTGGTTCTGGTCCAGCCCAGCAATTCCGGACCACCGCTTCGCCTGCACCTGAGGATGTATGGACCAGGGCACGGTCACCACTGCCCCTAATGGCGCGTCAGACATCGCTTGGGAAACGGCTGCGCTCTCCGAGTCCTGAGTCGCGGAATCAATTGTCGCGTCTGCATCACAAGGACCAGGATGAGCGTCGTGAAGCGGACTTTGGGGGACCGCTGAGTCCTACGTATGGTCATACTCGCGCCACTAATGACCGTGCTTTTGTATTTGATGGGATCACGGGGTGGCGATGGGAGGAAGAGAAGGCAGCATCAGTGTCCCACTCCGAGGGTGCATCGACGCAAAGGCCATTAGAACCGGTCGCTGGGCCGTCCACAGTTACGCTAGGATACCTGTTAAAGATGTGCAAAAGTGCCGTGCCGTCCCGGAGCCATAGCGAGAACGACAAGGACAACTCGTCCGACAGCGAGCGCGAGCGCGAGCCGGAACCCGACCTGGACTCCATCCAGCCGGTGAAAAAGAAACGGCGCCGGAACCGGCGCAAGAAACGCGCGGGGATCCGGAGCGGCATCGAGGAGCGGTTCGGGATGCGGTTCTGGGAGTTTATCGAGTCTGCGACGCCGGCGGTGTTGGGGACGCTGGGGCCGGTGGAGCTGGAGTATGTGACGCGGAAGACGGAGGAGTATGAGGCGCGGATTTCGGCGGGGCAGGTTGAGCTGAGCGGGGCGGGGATGGGGATCAGCGGGTCGTTGGCGGCGAGGATTGCGGAGGCGAGGGAGTTGGCGAGGGAGCAGGAGCAGGAGCAGGAGCCTAGTGGGAGTGGTGGGAGTGGTGGAGAATAGATCAAGTGCTTTGTGAGAATGCTTAGTTTTTGGCAGTGCTCTGGGTGCTTTCGAAGATGCTATATTGTGTATTTTGATGTATCATAGAATTAGGCGGGAGTGGTACTGCTGCCACCCTGGTGTATATATACAGTACCGGCGGTACAGACTAGATAACGATAACGCATGCAATATAATTTTCTGAAGGATCAGCTACCCGGTATCAAGCAGTGCTGACCCTGCCTTCTCTGAAATGCCCATCAAATGTGGATAAGGCAGGGATACGGTGATAAGAGCGTGTTGATAAAAATTGCGAGATGATATCACAGGGTGGCCCCGGTAGACGTGCACTGGAGGCTGATAGATACGATGCCGGGCGTTCTGGAAGCGGCAGAGGAAAATTGCGTGCATTCAATTGGGGTTTGGGTGTCGATTTTGTGAGTTGAGGGATTTCGAGAAGGGACGGTGCGGCACAGGGCATGGGGTTTCTCGTCCGAATGGACCCTGGCAAGGGAGAAGTGCTGAAAAGCGCGACGGAATTGCAGGCCACCCAGCTGCCACCGCCGCTCAGTCGTCAGCTGTCCGGAACTTGCACCCTCGACGCCATCACACATTCACGGTTAGTCTCTTGTTCCTCGTTTCACATAAATCCGGGGAAATTGGCTGACTCCAACCCCACATCGCCCGTCGCTGATCCACCTCCTTGTCGATTTTACTCGGTGCATCCATCGACTTTGCTTGCCTCCGCAGACGTCGGATCGAGTGCAGGCAGACTACCCAGGACACCAGCAAGAAGGGACTGCTCGGGCAAAGGGCGCGACGCGTAATCGAAATATACGACCAGGTCCGTCAGGTCGGTCCGTCGCTAATGACATTAGAAATTGACGCAGGGCTCGGGAAACAGTTTCGCTTACACAAAAGCCACCAGCTTATATTTCCTAGTCCGCTTGAAATAACTCGCTCAAGCTCCGAACCCCTTCCTTTCACTCCAACACAACCCCCTTCGCAAGCCCAACGCTCTGCTCCCAGCTCAGTCCTTTCGTCTCTCCAATAGATCTCTGCGCGTGTCGATACCCGTACCAAACTCAAGTTCATTCACTTAATTCCAAACTTATAGACAATTTACTATGGCGCCCTTGGTCAACCACCCCCCTGGCGTAGCATTCGTCGAGGACCGCGGCCAACACCCAGTCAATGTCGACGCCTCAGTTTACTACGGTGGCGGAGAAACATTTACCCGCTCTCGTACCTACAGTCATGTACGTTCCTTGGTTACTTGCACATCCCCCACTCATCGTCCTTTCAGTCACACATCCACGGCTACAACCCAAGGAGGGCCCCCGCTTTCGCAGAGGATTCCCATCTCCGTCCTCGCCGTCTTTCTCACGACGAGAAGAACGTAACCGGGCCCCGTCGTTTCCTCATCGACGTAGAAGAAACCATCCGCGTTATCCTCGAGCAAGAAGACACGGATGGCGATTTCCAAATTAGCATCACGGATGCTGGCCCGAAGATGATGGCCTTGGGCACGGCTACCAGCAATGGCTTCAAAACGTTCGATATCCGGGTCTGTTGTGCCT
This sequence comes from Volvariella volvacea V23, assembly GCA_000349905.1. Lineage (NCBI taxonomy): Eukaryota > Fungi > Basidiomycota > Agaricomycetes > Agaricales > Pluteaceae > Volvariella > Volvariella volvacea. The sequence continues at coordinate 73,051 of KB722779.1, forward strand.
TTGTCCTTTGAAAGGCGGGACTAATGAAAACCATCCACACTACAGGGGACATACATGCTTTCCAACCTGCTGCAAGAACTCGCCCTCGCTCGCGACCACAACCGCAAGCGCATCGTGCTCGACGAGGCGCGTCTGACCGAGAACCCCGTCGACCGCCTCTCGCGCATGATTCGCCACTCCTTCTGGCACTCCCTCACCCGCCGCATTGATGGCGACGGCCTCGAAATCATCTGCGCCGACCCAAAGAACCGCACGGGGCGCATCAACCCGCGCATCTACGTCCCCCACGGCGAACCCGCGATGGCGGAGTATTACCGCAAAGTCGCGAGGGAAAGGCCGCACTTGAACCTGGACGTGCGTGTTTTGCCGCCGAAACCTGATGATCCGGCGTTTGTGAAGAGTTTGAACTCGAAGCCGGGTATCTTGGCGCTGGCTATGAATGAGGTGGATGATGGAAAGGGCGGGAGGACCCTGAAGGGTATTCCGTTTATTGTGCCTGGTGCCCGCTTCAATGAGGTTGGTTCCTTGTTTCATGTAATTGACATCAATGCTGAATCTATGCATAGCTTTACAACTGGGATTCCTACTTCATCTCGTTGGGCCTGCTGGTCGACGGACAAGTGAGCATGGCCAAAGGCATGGTCGACCACTTCATCTTTGAAATCAAACACTACGGCAAAATCCTCAACGGCAGTCGCTCATACTACCTCTGCCGAACCCAACCGCCCTTTTTGACCGACATGGCTCTCCAGATCTACAACCAGCTCGATCGCTCGGACTTTGTGTCGAACAAGGAGTGGCTGAAACGCGCCATTCAGGCTGCGATCAAGGAGTACCACACCGTCTGGATTGCGGAACCGCGCATGGATCCCAAGACTGGGTTGTCTAGATACCGCCCGGACGGGCTCGGTATCCCGCCTGAGACGGAGGCCACGCACTTCACGCACATCCTCGAGCCCTACGCTGCCAAACACGGCATCTCGGTCCTGGAGTTTAGCGAAAAGTACAACGACGGGATCATCAAGGAGCCCGCGCTGGACGAGTACTTTTTGCACGACCGGGCGGTGAGAGAGTCGGGGCATGATACGACGTACCGGTTCGAGAAGCGGTGTGCGAATCTGGCGACGATTGATTTGCAGGCGCTGCTTTACAAGTATGAAGTGGACATTGGGACTGCTATTCGGGAAGTGTTTGATGATGAGCTGGAGCTTGAGGAGGAGTTTGATTTGCAGCCGTTCCCGCCTACGGTGGAGAGCTACGCGAACGCGTGGAGGGAGAAGTCGACGTGGAGAAAGCAGAGCTCGGAGGAGTGGTTTGAGAGAGCGGAGTTTAGGAGGCAGCAGATTGATAGGTATTTGTGGAATGAGGAGAAGAGCTTGTATTATGATTATGATACGGTCAAGGAGAGGCAGATTTTGTATGAGAGTGTTACAGCGTTTTGGGCGCTTTGGGCTGGGTGTGCGAGTGAGGAGCAGTGTTGGCAGTTGGTGTATGTGGTGTTTCGTACTCCTATTGTTTCGTGTGCTGATGTTGCTTTTTTGTGTGTAGGTCCGAGTCGTTGAAGAAGTTTGAGGTGCTGGGTGGCGTTGTGTCTGGGACGGAAGAGTCGAGGGGTAAGATTTCGTTGGATAGGCCGAATCGGCAGTGGGATTATCCATATGCTTGGTGCGTTGCTTCCTTTTTGTTGTTTTATGCGCATTGTGTTGATCCGTCGCTCAGGCCACCACATCAGATTATGCTCTGGGTCGGACTGGAACGATATGGGTACCTCGAAGAAGCACAGCGGCTGGCGTATCGGTTCTTGTATATGATGACGACGGCGTTTGTTGACTTCAATGGTGTCGTGCCTGAGAAGGTTTGTTGGCTTTTTATCCGTGTCTAGTTGTGGGATTTGAACTGAAGCGCTTTTTGGACAGTTTGACGCGGTCAAGCTGTCGCATCTCGTCGATGCCGAATACGGTAATCAAGGAATCGACTTCAAGATGGTGCCCCGTGAAGGATTCGGTTGGATGAATGGTACGCCCTTGCCTCGCGTTATTTAACCTTACTCTTACCTCATTTAATCACTCGACAGCCGCCTACCAAGTCGGCCTCTCGTTCCTAACCTCGCACATGAGACGCGCCGTCGCGGCGTGCACAAGCCCGGAAGTGTTCTTTGGAGCCATGGCTAATATCGAACAGCAGTTCCCTCATGCGAACTTGCCAACTACAGATCCGCTCGGGTTGGCTATGGAGAATTTGACGATTTCGTCTAGTGCGCCGTATCAGGACGCGGCAGCTGGAGCTGCCATAGGTTCGAGTTCGGGCTCAGGCTCGGGAGTGGGTACGGGATATAATACTTCATCACAGAGTGTGGTTGGGAGTGGTGTTGCGTCTCCTGTGGTCGCTCAGGCGCCACCGCCAGCTTATGCTCAGCCCCAACCTCAACCTCAGACGGAGGCTGTGCACGCCGATGCCCCAAGCACTAATGCACCAGCACCAGCACTAGGCGGAACACTGTCGCCCCACGTGCTGGCTGGCGTTGCACCCATCGCTCCGGTCGTGGCCTCGCCCATCAGCGCCACGTCCTATGGGCCTGCGCCTGGTCATGTTCCGCCGGAGGTTGTGCAGGCGGTCACGGGGCCGTTTGTAGACGTGCCGGTGACGATTAGCAAGAGCTCCCCGGCTCAGGTTGTAGAGGAGAAGGAGGAGGAGAAGGCGTCTGATGCGGTCTCTGTACCTGCTGTTGCGAGTTCATATTCTGCCCCGCTTGTGGGTGCCGCGGCTACTCCTGTGGAGGTTGCAGCTCCCATCGCGACGGGACAGGAAACCAGGGCTGAGCTTTCGTCGACGGTTCCAGATAACACGGCTTCAAGCACTCAAAATGTTCGAGCGGCACCGGCACCAGTACAAGCAGCTGAGGATGCATATACCACCCGTGCTCGTTATGCTGCTTACGGGCATACCTACTCTCAGTCATACTCCCAGCCATATTCTCCATCACATTCACATTCCCGGTCGTATTCTCAGACGCAATCTTATTTCCAGCTGCAACCGCAGACGCAGGGACAGGGACAGGCAGAACCGCAACCTCAGTCTCAGTCTCAACCGCAATCGCAATCGCAATCGCATTCCCGTTCGTCGTCGATAGCCAAGCCGGCGCCGATGAATTGGTGGCATAGTGAGGGGTACTGAGTGCTTTTTTTTGGAGTTGAATGCCGCTCTATTTCATGACATGGCGCCATAGTGGGTGATGGCAGATGACTGCGATTGTCAGCGCATGCAGCACTCGAAAAAATTATGCAACCACTCTTGTTCCGTCAATTTGATCAGGTTTGTTATAGAAGTTGGACTTTTGACTATATTCTACCTACCGTACTCTCTCTGATACTCCCGCTTTCTTTTTCACTTATTTTATTTTTTTTTGGGGTGATAGTGGTATAGAGGCTTTAGAAGTATTTTACCGATATGAATTCAATAGAGTGTCGCTTGAGGTCTTGGTTTGTTTTCCTGGGATGTTTCGCGGAAGTTTCGAAGAGGTTGTGTTGATGCGTTGATGATACCACCAACTACTTGCATCGGCTAACAGCGCTTCCATCCACAAACAATTAACTTGCCAGGGGGCTTGGGCTACTATGTATCCCCAATCAAAACTCCGTTCTTGCCTCAAGGAAGTGCTGCGAGAAAGCGCGCGGTCCGTTCACAGTGCCGCAACGGGTTTGCAGATTCTGAGGGCATGGCCCGGAGGGTGGACTTGGCTCATGGAGTACTTAAACCCCAGAGCAATCCACGATAACCGAAGAAACCTATCTCTTCGCCCCCGAGTTCTTATCCCTTGGTGTATCTTCGTTGAGTGCTGAATATGTCCGAGTTCACCAACGAGGCCTCGTACGATATTATCTTTGCTGGAGGTCCGTCGCGTCGTTTTGGTCTACCAGTGGACGCAGAATACTTACGATTACGCTACCTCTCCCCTTCAGGTGGCACCAGTGGTTGTCTCATCGCAGGCCGACTTGCAGCCGCCGACCCATCTCTAAAAATCCTTGTGCGTGCCCGCTTCATTCTTATTGCAGTATTAGTGCCCCTTCTGACGCGACAACAGATTGTAGAAGCTGGCGAACACACATACAACCTCCCAACCCACATCCAACCCGTGAGGTACTTCAACCACCTCGCGCCAACGAGCAAGACCGTCACCTTCAATGTCGGCAAGGCGAGCCCACACGTCAATGGACGCTCGCTTGTCACGCCGTCTGGAAGATGTGTCGGCGGTGGGTCGAGTGTTAATTGTAAGCTGGTTTTCTTGTCCTTGTGTAGTGGAAAGTCCGAATTCGTTGGGACTGATGTGGGTACTGGTGCGCAGTTACCATGTACACCCGAGCGGCTGCGTCGGACTATGACGATTGGGAAACGAGATTCGGAAATGAGGGGTGGCACTCGAAGCACCTCATTCCCCTTCTTCAAAAGGTAAGCCGTTATCGTGCTTGACGAAACATGAAGTGAAATTGACTTTGGCGGATTTGTTTAGACGGAAACGTACCAAGTTGCTCCTGATCAACCGACACATGGATACTCTGGGCCACTCAAGGTATCATATGGCGGCATGTACACCAATGTTGGATCGCAATTCTTGGATGTTGCATCACATTATGATAAAGAGCGTGGTCCTATTAATGATGTGAATGGATTGTTTGAATGCAATGGCTATGGTGCAATTATTCCGTCCCTCGTGAAGGTGTCTGTATTGATACTAAACTCCTCGTAGCGCTGTCAAAAGTGAATGATATCTCTAAGGAACTACCTCAATGATGACTGACTACTACACAGGTGGATTGACGCCGAAACAGGAAGGCGCTCTGACGTCCCACATCACTTCATCTACAATCAACCATATAACAAAAATCTACAGATATTAACAGGTAAACGAGTTAAACGAGTAATCTTTGAGTATGTCCTCATTTTAGGGTTGATTCCTTTGTTGATTTTCTTCTACTCGCGGGATAGGGGCGGCCGTGCAGTTGGAATTGAATATGTAAACGACACTGTCATTAATCCTGATGTTGACCAGACTGTCCACACCGCTCGTGCTTCCAAGCTTGTGGTAATTTCCGCTGGTGCATTTGGTTCACCTACTATACTGGAACGGCAAGTATACTTGTTCCATTCCACGAGTTATATTGACCGTTGCGTTAGCTCTGGTATTGGTCGACCAGATATCTTGTCAAAGCTGGGCCTTGATGTAAGAGTTGACTTGTCAGGCGTTGGAGAAAATTATCAAGGTAAGAATAAATTGAGTACGTTTAGACGCTGATGCCTACACGGTACCCTCATTCCCTATCAGATCACAATGTGCTCTTTGTTCCTTACCTAGCTAGTGAGGATGCAGACACCCTCGACGCAATTTTTCGTGGTGAGGAGGAGGCTGAAGCAGGTATTTGCACCTAATGATACATCCACACACACGTTCTGAATTTACTATTCCAGAGCAAATGAAATTGTGGGCAACCACCGGGAAGGGCTTAATTGCTCATAAGTGAGTCGCCTGTGAGATATAATGTGATGTGCTCCTAATACTGTTGTTGCAGCGGCCTAGATGCAGGGATCAAATTGAGACCGACTGAGGACGATCTCAAGGAGTTGGGTCCAGCATTCCAACAACGTTGGGAAACATTCTTTAAAAGCAGGCCTGACAAGCCAGTCCTTCTTATGAGTCCCCTCTGCGCGTGAGTTTCCCCTTCAGTGGGCTAATATAGAGCTCTGGGTAGTTGAGATGTTGACCTCATCCTTTTCTGCAGATACCTTGGTGATCCATCTACTGCACCTGCTCGCAAATATTTCGGTGTAGGGTATTACACTGTAGGTCCAAACCTTCGTCTGGGTCATACGCATTAACCAACTCTCTTGCAGGAATACCCCGTCTCCTTGGGTAGCGTTTACATCACATCCGCCAACGATGCGAACGCCCCGCATGATTTCAACACTGGCTTCTTGAGCGAGTATGTATCAATACTGAACAACATTTAGCACCTACTAACTGCACTTTTCTCTGCCAGCGCTGCGGACTTGGCAACACTAAGATGGGGTTACAAAAAGTCTCGTGAATTCGCTAGACGTCTAGATGTTTACCGCGGCGAATTTTTACCCGCGAATCCTAAATTTCCTGTAGAAAGCAAGGCGGCGTGTTCGGACCAGGCCTCTGGCCCTGTTGCCATTACTGATCCGGACATCCAATATACTGCTGAAGATGATAGAGCCATTGAAGAGTATACCAAGGACTTCGTTCATACTGCATGGCATTCTGTGAGCGATTTGGCTTGTATAGCTCATAGGTTTATCACGGTGGACTGATTGTCATATTAGCTCGGGACTTGTGCTATGAAATTCCGCGAGAGTGGTGGTGTTGTTGATTCAAAACTCAATGTATACGGCGTCAAGGGACTGAAGGTTGCTGACGTATGTGACTCTTTCGGATTTATATCTTGACCCGATGACTTACATTCTAATTGACGTAGATCTCTATCCCACCTCAAAATGTCTCTGCAAACACCTACAGTACTGCCCTAGTTATTGGCGAAAAGGCAGCAACTATTATAGCAGCCGAGCTTAAGCTCAAAAACTTCTAGGGCATGGTGTCAAGTGGGATTGCCAGCTGTGCTGAAGCGTGATGCCAAATATCCCTAAGCGTAGTTATCTGTAGACACAGAGATGGTGTATAATGTACTTTTAGAATTATCGAATATCATGTAGGTATATAATTTATTGGAGTGCATGCACCCATTTGACTAGTGATAAGTAAGAAGTTGAAGACAAGTATTTGGGTTCCTAATCCGAGTCGTTATGGAAGGTCCTCCACGGGCTACATAGGAACATTGATTGCAGCTCTAGGTGAAATCAATTCAGAGCACTTGTGATATCATCGGCTGTATCGCTCAGTAGGTGTCGGAACCAAGGTAAATAAGCGCTATGCCACAGCCTATAAAATTGCGTCAGCCAAATGGACGAAAAACGATTTCAAAAAACCGACCAGCGACATTCAACCTGAAATACTGAAATATATAATGATTGAGCCAGCCATAAATAGCCCCCATGTCATTCTCGTGTA
>KB722779.1:80231-92927 GCA_000349905.1 Volvariella volvacea V23
GCACCTTCTCTTCCCACTCCTCATCCGGCTCATTATCTCTGAACTTTGCCGTATCAAAGTCAAGAATGACAGCTCTTGTAGATCTTTCTGCTGGTGCAAGCAGAATGTTTTCCATCCTAAGGTCCCTGTGCATGACTCCTGCACGACCAAATGCCTTAACTGTCCGCATGAGCGATATTACGACGCCTATATCTACCACCTCTCTATCAACCTGCGCAAAGGTGACTGCGTCTGGGATGTACTCGAGAAGTATAATAGGAGGGGATAAAGGTCACTCAGGCTCAGGAAAGACTAGCCTTCCCGTACCATAGCACCCAGATATCCCTTCCCCCTGCAAATGCAATAAACGCTTATAAGTCGTAGCTTCCATATCGAAACTCTTCTCCCATGACTGAAACAGCCACTCCTCCCAACCCTCGACATCATCATCATGAGGCTCTGGCCAGGGTTCAAAATCCGGATTTCGGGCATTAGGGAACGGGCGTTTAGAGGCAGCGTTAACTTCGACATCACGCGACCAAGGGCATTTAAATAAGGTCCATTGCGATATGATGTCCATCGAGAGTCGTAAATTTTGATGACAAAATTTGGAGGCAGATGTGAGAAAGAAGAATCGGGCGGTGAGCTCGAAGGCTTTACGAGTAGACATTGAGCGATTGTAAACGGAGTGAAAGCGCGTATGACATCAACGAAGAGGACTTGTTCAGGGTCATCATAATTTCCTAGACGCAGTTTGAGACGAGAATTTGGTTGGACGTCGATGGCCATTGCGGTGGAGCTGAAGGACTACAAAAATTTCGCATCGCGCATCCAATAACTCTTGTTATTTACCCCCTTCGGATCCGCTGCTATCCGACTCGAAGCCTTTATATTCTTCATTCTATTTGTGGCTCCTTCGACGGGTCAGCCGCTCGATCATTATTTGATGCGGCTTGTGCCATGGATCAAGTACTATGAGCCTACTAAACACTCCTCTGCTACAACGAGGTCAGTACATAGCCAATAAAAAGAACCTATTAGCCTTAACAGCTGTCCCGAGCTGGAATACATACACCCAAATCCGTATACATGTTACACGGCGCAGAAGATCTTCCATCCCTCAAACAATCCAACCTCAAGTTTCCCAATACCAGAATATGTTTTTTCTCATTGCTAGGAGCGAGGCGTCTTTGCGCGCATGTCCAGAGAGCTTTACTAAACGCCTCCATTGTTGAATGCGTGCAGAACGTTTGTTTCTATTCTTCATTGGTCATGATATCATTAACAGCCGGACCGGCGACGGAGCCGGGACTCCTTCTCGGGCGAACTGGCAATTGCACTTTTGCACCTCATCTGCCACCACTGTGCTGTCCGGAATCACTTCTCGTCCATCCACATCTTTAGACTTGTACTCTGGGTCCAATTTGATCGTTGGAAGGCGTATCTTACCTGGTTCCTAATCAACCAACACGACAGACGTAGGACGCCACACTATTTCCTAGGTTGAGGTCTCCAGTCGAACTAAACCGCACCCGCACACTCTTCCAGCTCGATAGACGCCACAAGACCTTTTAATACTGCACTGAATCGCCGCTTGGGTCCACGCGCTCATCTTCTCCTCTTCACGTTGGGCCATACGGCGAACACGATTACGATTAACACGAGGTTATGCCTCATGCCACAACACTCACGTTTGACGAGTCTTCTCGTCCCTCTGTTTTGCGGATTTTTGGTTTTACTGCTGCTATATCCATCTCTACTCAGGAGCAGGAGCTCGGTTGCGTCGGACCTTGGTCGTGATGTTACGAGTGGCAGTAGAGGACCGAGGGAGGGAAAGCAAGCATTGCAGTTTGAGCTACGGCATTGGCATGCTGTATCTGATAAGGCCCAAGTTGTATTTGCTGATGTCCCAGAGGGGCATGCTGGGCGATGGTTGGGGAGTGTCGAGGGGAACGAAGAGGGAGAGAATGACAGCTGGATATTCACCGAACGCGCTGGTCTGGTCAACCAGGACAGGTCCAACCCTCAAGTACTAGCACGACCTGTTCACAGCATCAAAGCAAGGAAGATAAAGACGTACAAACCGCCTTCATGGGAGGTCATTTCATCCGCTCGCGCACTGTCGATGCAGGAAGAGCAAAGTGCTGCAATCGACTGGCAAGAAGAGGAGATACTAGCTCCAGATGTGGAGAGTAGAGAGACGCTGGTTGAGTTGGCGAAGATGACGAATAATGCGTATGTTGAACCGACTGATCCTGCTTGGTATGATCTTGGTTCTGGTTGGCATGATGTGAGTGTTGGCTTTTTGATTTTCACTGACGGTCCTGAGACCTCCATTTCCTGCGTTCTAGTCCTACCCCTTCGGTTGGGAGCCAGACGCAGACGGCTTTCGCGGCCACGTATTCGCAACGCCAGACAACAAGACTATCGTTCTTTCCATCAAGGGAACATCAGCAGCTGTCTTTGGCGGTGCAGGTCCAACGGCAAGAAAGGATAAGCTGAACGACAATCTGCTGTTCAGCTGTTGCTGTGCTAGAGTGGATTGGAGTTGGAAAACGGTGTGCGACTGCTTTAGAGGAGGGTACAAGTGCGATACGAGATGCCTGGATAAGGCGCTCATCGACGAGAGCTTATTTTATCCTGTTGGAACGGTAAGTGTCGACCGTCTTGGGCCCAATGCATGAACTGACGGGTGTGCTATAGAACTTATATTATAACTTATCTTACATGTAGTAAGTATATGCGGTCTCGCTGTATCCTTACATGGATGTACTAACCCTATCCTTCAGCCCCGAATCTAATATCTGGATCATTGGGCACTCCCTTGGTGGAGCTCTCAGCGGTCTGCTAGGCGTAACGTTCGGAGTACCCGTCGTAACTTTTGAAGCACCTGGGGAGAAGATGGCTTCCAAGCGACTTCACCTACCCCAGCCTGTAAGCCTTTTCCAGCTATTCTCACCCCTACTTCGCTTGTACTCATGCGTGCTTGTTATCACCGTAGCCATCAACTCAACACGTTACACACGTGTACCATACCGCAGATCCAATAGCTATGGGAACATGCAACGGAGTTTTGTCGTCTTGTGCACTTGGTGGATATGCTATGGAATCACGGTACGTGTCTCCCCTTCCCAAACATTTTCCGTTCAATTCCTCCGGCCAAGCACTCTTGGATCCCAATTCACCCACGCTTACGTGCTTCCTCTTCCCTTCTCCTGCTCTTCTCTCCTTCGATCTATTTTTATTTCTGTCATCTACAACATCTTCAATGCGATCTGACATTTGTTGATACCGCCCGCTGACAGGTGCCATCTTGGAATGACCATTATATACGATACGGTATCTCGACTGGGCTGGTCCGTGGATATCCGAACGCATGGGATTGTTAATGTTATTGAAAAATTATTGTCGGAGCCTTGGACTCCGAGTGTGGAGATTGGGAGAGAGGTTCCCAAGGCGGCACCTCAGGACGATTGTACGGTGAGTTGGCTTCTGTGTGCTTGCTGGATGCTCGGGCCCTGATGAGGTGACGTAGGAGTGTTATAGCTGGGACTTTGGGGAGTATAATTAGGTGCTAGGAATGTTTCTTCGACAACGCTATTAGAGACTAATAGAGTCATAATGAGGGGGCGCGCTCGCAGAACGGTGCTCGTGTTCGCTGCATCAAAGGGTTTTATGGCAACACATTAAACACGTAGCATACAGTTCCATCGTTGCAAATACAATATAGGAGTCCCAAAAAACCAGATCCAAGAAAAAAGTCTAAAGCCAATACCCAAGTGCCTCAGCGTACCTGTCGATCTTCAACTCTAGTGACTCCAGGTGCCTCCTGTCCTTGACCCAATCACGCAAACCATCGCTCGGCCTCCAATCCCACATCTTCTCTTCCTTTCTATCAAACGTAGCATAAACCCCAGCGTAGAGCGACCCATCCTCCTCCTCACCCTCCTCATCCTCCGCATTCCTCTGATCAAATCCAAACTCGACGAGTCGATGAAAGTGCTCGCGTATGTGATCAAACACCTCATACCACCTCGTCTCAAAGCTGAACCGACACTCCTCCTCCCCGGCCTTGCACCGCGCCGGATCGAGCGGGTACCCGTCCTCGTCCAGCGGCCCGCCTATAACCACCCGGCGCACGATCGGGCTCGCGACGAGGACGAGGTCCTCGATCGTCCCCGCGTGCTGGTAGATCCACTCGAACTGCCACTGGTGCGTAAAGGTGAAGTTGCGCAGGGAGAGGTGGCGGAGGTGCGGGAAGAAGATGCCGCGCAGGTCGAGCTTGGGGAGGTAGCCGTACGGGAGGGCGGAGGAGAGGCGGAGCTCGGTGAGGCTGAGCATGGACGGGAGGAGGTAGATCTCGCGAAGGGTGGTGAAGATGGGCGGGACCGGGGGGGGAGTGGGCCTGGGGGCGGTGTTGGATGGACCCTGGTGGACTGGACTCGAGTCTGGGCTTGTGAGTGAGCCTGAGGATGGGGTCGGAGCCGAGCTCGGGGCTGTGGCGGGGGTGTGGGTGACCCAGAGGTGGAGGCGGGAGAGTTGGGGGGCTATCTTGAGAATGGCGGGGAAGAGGTGGGGGGTGAGGTTGTTAAGGGCGGATATGGAGGTGTCGAAGATGTAGTAGCGAATCCATGGGCGGGATTGGGTTCGTTCAGCGACGAGGTTTACGATGAGCTCAAAGAGCTGGAGGCGGGGTTAGAATTGTATTATGGATAGGTATGAGTGGACACACCCAATGGTACGAGCGGGAGGTATCTGGTGGGCCTTGTGGCCGTGGACACAGCGACAGGAGATGCACGTTTAGGATTCGGTCGCACTCTATAACCCGCTGGATCATCAGAGCGAAGGGCCTCTCTGCCCATTCGTCAGCGGCTTCATCTGTAATCAGCTCGTCGACTAGAAAATAATGTCAACACCATTGGCCATAAATCGTAAGAGGAACGAGCTCACGGATATGCACCTCGACAGTCCGTATGCACTGTCTCAAGCGAGGTGCAGACAGAATTTTGTTGACCCTCTCGATGTGCTTGGGTTCCCTCCTGAGCCTAAGGAACTCGAATAGGCATCGAGTAGCAACGTCACTTATCGCGGCGCGGGCCACCAGCCGAAGGGACTGTTGGTCTTCCACGGGCAAGAACCTGATAACGCGATCCTGGAGTTCTCCTGGGAGAGTGGTGAGCATGTCCGGGGTATGGGTGACAGAGACGGGGTATGTGAGGGGTCAGGAGATTTTCTAGGGCGCTAAACTTGGTACGTGTGAGCTGGCAGGAGCCCGCACGCTCGATAGGCAGCGGATGTGCAAGGCACAAGAAGGCCGTAGTTAAAAGAGAACATGAAAGCGAGGGGATGGGAGCTGTCAAGGAAGGAGCAAATGGAATGACGAGCGGCCATGGGACTTTGGGCGCGAAAATGTCGTCGATTGGCCCTCGAAACGTCAACGCGTCAATGCTAAAATTAAACCTCGTCCACGGCGTTCTTCGCGGCGCGCGCACGCTACTTACTCAACTGCCCTCCTCCATCACCAGGCAATTACCGCCGCCACTTGCCTTCTTCCGCTTTTTTCCCACATCGATAGATAGGAGTAGGCTTCAGAGCACCGTTTGACAGACAGACAGCGCCATGTCGGACGCCGATTGGCATAAAATGTGAGTCTCGTGCTGCAAAAGGGTCCATCAAGGCCCCTCCCCACTGCCAGCGGAGGAGATACCACTGGGAATATGCGGGCTTACTGCGATTCAATCCTTTGCGTTCCCTCTCGTGCGCGTCACGGCTCTGACAACTCCACTCCACAAAAGAACCGTTCGAATCCCGTTCGCTTCTCATCAGCACGCAGTGATCGCGAAGCAGACGATAGAGGTCGATTCGGAGCTACAGCCTCAAGCCGTGAAGCGAGAGCTGATGGTGGAGAATGAGTTTTTGATCGGGTATGTTGTTTTCTAGATTCTCATCCGTGGAGGGATCGAACGAGGGGCTGATGTATTGCTGCACATCTACCCTGTTGAGAACAGAACTTTTAGTACGATCACAGTCCGGCTTGCGAGATTGACGGTCAATGCTTTTCTGGAGAATGTCGAGTTGGTCACCCGGACGCTGGAAGCATTTGCTGACGATGCCGCCAAGCCACCAAGCACTTAGATTCGGAAGAACATGCAACCCTGGGGTCTATTTATGCAACGTTGGATGTAACATGCACTGCGTGCGATTATGTATCACGTAGGCCTTGGTGTACAACAAAGCGATTCACACATTTACTCCTCGTCGCCTTCCGCCTCAGCTGCAGCACCCTCGGCCTTCGCCTTCTTCTTTTTGCTCTTCTTATTTTCGCGCAGATTTCTCGCCAGCAATGACTTGAGCTCCTCATCCTCGAGCTCCTTCTCCGTCTTCACCAATTCCGGCTTGTACCAAATCGGTGGTTGAGTCAACAGTAATGGTCCACCAGGAAGTAGGGCAATCGTAAAGTGGAATCCAGCAACAAATGTGCCCGGCGGAGTATATCTAAATTCCCAAGAGTGCCATCAATGTCAAGTCGCCTGTCATGGCGGGGAAACTTACATGACTTCATAGGGTTTTACTAGACTGTGCTGGACGGCCTCTTGGAGGCCCAGACGTGATCGCTTCTCATCCTCAAGGGAACGAATATTGAAGGGGAATGCTCCTGCCTTCTTTTGGACTTCTGAGAAGACCGTACGAGAGTTCTTCATCTTCAGTTGGTAGGTAACTGTGGAGTCTCTTTGGAAAATACTTGTTCGTGTGTCCTCCAAGCGAGCCTGTACACGTCTTAGAGTGAGTTTGACAGGGTGACGGAGAAGCCTTACCTTGCCGTCCTCGCCTGAGGATACCAGGATATCAATGCCGTAGACCTCGTTCTCAGCAAAGGTGACCGTCTCAAAGTCCCGCCTCTGGGATTCACTTGGGTTCAGAATAATGCGCTTCTTCCCGTCCATGACGTTTTGAGTCTGTTGGCAGGAGAGCATACCTATGGGGCATTTTGTCAGCATCCATTCATCCAAGCATGCCCACAATCCTGCAGGGGAAGATGAATAAAAATTACAAACCTTCAACGGGCTTGCAGTCCCATGTGCCAGTGATCCGCTGAACGGCCTCAGTAACTTGCCAGTTCTTGTTTCCAACTTTCACCGTGCGCATGGCCAATTCTGCTGCGTGCCAAGCAGCCTTGATGACATCTGCACGTCGACCAGTTACCGGATTCTCAGGGGATGCACCAACGACTATGGTCTCGGCCGTGATGGCTGCATATCCGTCGATGTGGGCGCCTAGCTGAATCTTCACGACATCATCCTTCTGGAGGACTTGCGATGACTGAGGATCAGACCTAAGATCGAAATTGAGTATCAGGAAACATGGGTAGTTGCGCTGGTACTCACGGCAAGGGAGAGAAATGGGCCACGGCATTATTGACAGAGATTGATGTCGGGAATGCGATTCCTGTACAACCCTACTAATCAACAACCCACCACTCGATCGGTAGGGTCGCGCAACTTCCTCGAGGGAACGTGGACTTGCGCTACGCACCTTTGGTGACTTTGACGCCCTTGATGGGTTTGTTGAAGACGGTCGCAGTGCCTTGTTCGATGAGCTTGTCGCCCTCGATGCAAAGATCGATAACTTTGGCGCCTTCGACCGCGAGCTCGATCAGCTTTTTGGTAGCTTGATGGACGATGTCTGCTGCTGTCTAAATCCACGATCCAATGGTGCGATTTCATTGATCGTGGATAGGGCGATTAGAAAGGAGAGCGGTGTATCATATCATATCAGCATGGTGCCTCAACACGCTGCATGTTTGGCGCCAAAGGCATACCTTGTACTTGGTGGTATCCACCTCGACTGGTGGTGCGGCTTTCTTGTCGGTCGATGCAGCAGCAGCGTCAGCCATGGCTTTTGTAAGGAAAATTTGGGTCGGTTATGGGAGGATTGGGTGCTTTTCGACAAGGTTTACTTCCTTTTGCTTCTGCGTCAGAATCGTATTTCGCAGGTAATTTCCTTATCTGGTCTTAGATTTGATCTGCTATCTTATCAAAAACTGGACAGTTTTGGACACGTTGGGCGCTAAAATACGCCAACACGTGAACAGTGCCCTACCTCCGCCGCGTGAATTTCCCACACTTCCAGTTTTGCCCATATACTCTTGCTCGTCGTCATCAACAATGAGCTCGACTCTTCCTCTACGCCGCGTTGCGGGTGCCCATCGCCAACTACTCAGCAAAAGGGTTGCTACTGCAACTGTCTCTGCCACTCCTTCAACTTGCCGTCGTTCGCACTCCACTTCCGAAGAACCCGACCCACAACTTAATGGTTACCCTCAATTACCTTGGGTCTCGAGACAAAACCTCCCTGCTAAAGGATGGCAGGACATGCTTTTGAGACGCAACTTTGGCGACCCAGTACGTTCACCATATTAACTCCCTCGGGCATTTTGAGTTGAAAAGGAATTGCGTGATGTAGCTTCACGAGCAAGAGGAAGTGCTGTCAATGTGGGGTCCTGATGCCCCACCCATCGATCCTCATACCGCCACAAAACAGTTCTTGTTGGCCGCTTTGGGCATCACTGGGTTTGCATTTTTGGTCAAGGATGTGCTCACACCTGAACCACCTGCTGTTCGTCGGGAGTACCCTTATGACGGTCTAAAGCAGGAACTCGGTGGCGTGGAAGAGAATAAGGTATGTGGTACTTGGATGTGAATCCAACCTGGATGTAGGCTGAAGTGAAGGATCTTGCTGTCTTTCAGGCACGGGTTCAAAGTGAGGATGCTGAATAAAGTAGAAAGCGATAACATACCATTTCGGCACCTGTTTGTTGACACTGAGAGACTATTATAGATACGAGATTCTTTGGGATGGCTATCTTCCCAGATGACGATCCTCGTGCCCTAACCCTTCACATCTCCTTTACTGGTCGCTCGATCCTCCTCAATAGGGCTAGTTAAGCCCCTCTACGAGCCCAAGGAAACCTCCACTGTTTTGAACTTTCCGTTCTTCATCATCAATACCGACACAACGCACGAAATAACTGCAGTATAGCACCTAGGAGCTTCGGTCCGATTGGTTGTTCTCTTCTCTTTCTCAAACTTCATTCCTCGGAGCCTCCACTGACAAACATCACAAGACCCATCCGTCTAATGCTTTTTACGTATCATGACAGGTCAGGTATATTCGGAACTTTCCTCCCTACAGGGCGGAGTCGACCAAGGAGTGAGTGTACGTTTTATTCCAAATTGGAGTTCCCCTGCATGTCGTACCGCATGGTGCACGAAAATATCGGTTCTGCATTTGCTTGGGATAGTGAACACACAGCCTTGTCAATCCACCAGCACCGAACGTTCAGCACTAGATCCTGGACGTTGGACGGTGGTCGGCCACTTGGTCAAGCTCCAACACAACGCTCCCAGATGCGACGCGGCGATGGACGGTCATTTTGGGGCGTGCTTGTACCTCATGACCTCACCTGTGGTTTAGAGTTTCCCTTTGGACCAATAGAAGCTAAGGCCCATTCCAGCGATTCATGTTGTTGCCTATTCTCGACCGCGGAGAATGGGATTCGCTTGATTGCGCCAAGCCCCCGCTAGCAAGGTTGAAGGTTCGAGTGGCGTCCGAGTCGGTGTCATCGCCGTGCCCTGGACACGGACGCTTTGGCCTGTCCCTCCTGTGTTTCTTGCTCGCTTTCCTGAATGTTCTTCAAAGCTTGGATGTGTTACTCACAGTGATAAGACTCGCTGAATGACTATTGAGTCCGCACTCGGCCGCAGGGTTGCATTGCGTTCCCTAGCGCTCAAAGGATGATGAGGGCAGATCTTAACTCTGCATAGATCTGGTGGGTATCTTTCTTGTCAATGCGAGCCACACGCTGACCCAAGTATTTTAGGCGGCATGGTCATAGGCGATCGCAAACAGAGAGTCGGTTCCGATTTGTTACGATCACGGGTGTCACTGGTGGTAGCGAGCTGGCAAGAAAGCAGAGCGTCGGGGTGACCCACACAGTGGGACTCTGGAGTCCGTAGAGTGTGCTGCAAGTGAGAAATTATGGGCTCGTTCAACGTCAGACGGACTCTGACGATTTCAGATAGACGCACTAGCCATTATCTGTATTCATTGCTCGGAGGAGTATTGACGGCTCTGCGACTGCCATTCCATGATTATGATAACGCAACTACACCTACCACTGGGTGGTTTCCAAATCCTGCACATCAGACTCACACTGTCGCCGAGTATTGATAGGCACCCGCAACACAACTTTGACGGACAGGCGGATCGTGATGGGCATATGTCGAATCTCTGCTGATGAGATGCGAGGTATATCCATTTTACATCACGCCCGCAGCCATTATTGATACTATACGGTAGCAGAAACTTATCACTATGACCTCCGGTGCCGTCATAGCCAATCGCGCGTGCACATGTCATGCGTCAGGCATACAGTACCAGTTGGGCTGCGAGAGAATGTAGCGTCAGTCAAAGCGTGCTTTAGCGTGCTCAGCTACTTTAAGTCCTGGAATGCGCATGGCTTCCTCAACGCCGATGTCTCTTTGTCTGGAGGTTAATTGACACCAGGTCAATACTGGATGTGTGCGTCAGGGAGACTGGGACCAGCTGAGGGTGTCGAATAGCATTGATTTGGCACAGAGGTTATCGGACACGCCATGATACCCACAGATGCGCCCACCGTTGGCAGTACGAACTCACAAGCTCAATCATGTGCACGATTTACAGAGTCTCAACCCTTACATACCCATCATCCATTGAACTTGCTAAGTAAGTATGCCCCCATCCTAAACGGTACAGTAACGTTATAATTAGCACGGATGCGGGCAGGGGCGGGGTTGTAAGTTGATTTCGTTTTGCAAATGCCCTTGTCCTACCCCATGGCGATAAGTTGCTATTAAAACTCAATGGTGGAGAGAGTACTTATCCTGATCCGTGCCAGTTTATATATATTGTATATATGCATAATAGTGGTATTGAAATCGGGGAGATGCAAATTCAATTCATCGGCATGAATTTCCAATGAGGCACGGCAGACATGGAGTGGGAGATGATACAGATGCAGAGTATGGTATTTTAAGATTGACTCCGGATTCGGATAGTTTGCACAGAGGGTATCGGAGGGATTAAACTTGCCATCGTCAAGGTCTAGGCAGGAGGAAAAGTACTGGAACGGGAGCACGACAAGGATTCCGCGGCATGAGAAGACTTCTATCTACACAAGAGATGTTCTGACTTGAGAGTGAAGAACATCTATTTGGGGGTTGTCCTCCTTCCCAGCAGAAGCTTTAATTTATAGCACTCAGCGTACATAAGTGCGATCACTCATTCCTTGGCCACATACGCGCACTCAGAGCTATGATGCAAAGGCGTAATGCACAGTCCAAAGTACTCATCTGCTGGGTTTCAGACACTAATTCAGATGTGCCAAGGTGAAGTACCAAACGCTGATAGTGATAAGGGTTTACCTAGTGGGCACGAGGGCTCGGTTTCTCTTAACATTCAATACAGCTCCCTGCATGCGATAACAGTAGCTCTGTTCGCCAGAGTGCTGGTACATACACGCTTCGAATGAAAGAATAGTGATGACAGACTCATATGCCATCGTTGTTTCATATTTAGGGCGATCTGCATCCATAGAGAAGGCGCAATCCATCAGTCGAAAGCGTGGCGCTCGACAGAAGCAGTTGAACCTACGAAACAGAAGATCACGACAGAAGCAGCACATCAGGGTTTGCACGAACGCATTCACTGGGAGAAACCGACGTCGCGGGCACTATCCTCCTGAGGCTGCTCAACTTGCAACAGGAAAACAGGGGCAGTACACGCGGCCATTGCAGACCATGAATGCATACAGCGGCAAGATCTAAACAATCTGTTGTCTATTTCAGACCTGTCGCATCAATGGGGATAAGATGAAGGCAATAAGGCTCACGGGATATACCGAAGGGGACGTTTCTGTGAAATTCTTCAGGCTGCCGATTGATGATAACAGCGCTCCAATTACTGCATTCTGATACCAAATAATGATCCTCGTAATAGGGCACTACCCCGAGTTCGATCCTAGATGAATCTTCATCTAGATCAAATAGTCAAATGAGCCTCGCAAGCGTGTACAGCTAGTCGGCAGCATCGACTGAGGAGGCGTGTTATCGCGTTGAAGGCATCTAGATTATTCGGTAGGAGTACTACCCGTGCTAACACCTTCTCAGTGTGGCGGCCCCGTTCAAATGTCGG
This sequence comes from Volvariella volvacea V23, assembly GCA_000349905.1. Taxonomy (NCBI): domain Eukaryota; kingdom Fungi; phylum Basidiomycota; class Agaricomycetes; order Agaricales; family Pluteaceae; genus Volvariella; species Volvariella volvacea. The sequence goes on from KB722779.1 coordinate 92,445, forward strand.
ATATGGGTGGAATCGTTGAGTGATATCCTAGTTTGGAGAAACCTTCCTTTAGCTCTGGACTCACACGCGAAGCTTGTATTCATACCATGTGATCTCAATACCTTCCCAATACTCCCAGATGCAATGCAGCTGAAGCTTCGAAGGCCGAGTGGATGGGAAATGCGATTTCCATTCCTTCGAGCTGTAGCCTCCCTTTTATGAGTTACAGGGATGCTTCGCATTGTCGTCCCTTGCTCGTCTACCTTCTGACAAATTAGGTTGACAGCAGCGTGGCGGTATTCTGATGCGCTGGTTCGAGACCTTGGAGAACGCCGTTGTAGCAGACTCTTGCTGGGGGTTTGCGGGCTTCTTCTGCGGAGCCGCTGGAGGTGATGGAAGGAGTATCGTGCAGAATGTGCAGTGAGAATCATGTAGCGACCGCGTCAGTCAAACGTGGCCCTACTTCGGTCAAGCAATTGCTTACCTTGTGCAGCGACCTTATCT
>KB722779.1:93027-130669 GCA_000349905.1 Volvariella volvacea V23
GCTTATCTATGATGGGATGGCGTTGAATACCAGGGACCAGAAATGAATTGATTGGTAACTCAAGCACGAGCATACAGATCCGGCCCTGAATAGAACCCTGGGCACGTGTTCACGCCAATTCAATTGAATAATGCCCTGATTGCGGGGTGATTTGAAGGAGTTTGATTTTTGTTCCTTTTTGGCAAATTGCGGGGTAGCAGATGGCAAAGAAAGTAGATGCCGATCGAGCCAATTATTGATTCTTCACCATTCTCGATGTTGTCATGGCTGGCGGGATTGGGAAAATGGGGCCACCCAACACAATTGCGATGACTTGATCCCTATTTCCGTCGCCACCCAGCCTAGCAGCGAGCTGGTCAGTGCTTCTGTGGGTCGGGTTTGCGGACTAGTCAGCTCCAGGTGAATCTGGATCAGGACATACGGGTATTTGCGGAGCCTTGTGGAGAGGGCATCAAGGTCGTTGCAGGTCGAGAGACGGTCGTCCCACCTACGAATTGTTGTTGCGGGGATGGATGACTGTGGTGTGATGAGTGATCCTGAGCATCGAAGGTGGGTACTGCGGATGCGAAACTTGAAACGGAATAGATTGGATCGGGGAGCGGGCAGGATCAGTAGAATTAGGTAATTGCTACGATAAGATATTAATATTTTTGTTGGTGAATTGGGAGGATTGATATAAAGAGTCGAGTGCAGTGAACCCTCCCTTTTTTCCCCTTTCCTAACACCCATCTTGTCTCAGACCCTCCCCCTCCTCGTCGTACCAAACAGCCTCCAAAATGTCTTCCCAAATCAACACCAAGGACAGTGTGAAACACTCTGATCCTATCCCCATCAACACCTCTCTCCGTGGCAGAACACGCTCTGTCTCACTTTCTTCCTCCTCCTCAGGCACTGCCTCCGAGGTCCACACTCCCGCCTCCCCAACCGGACAGCGCATCCTGATTCCCTCTCCTGGAAGTTCCCCTATCCTTTCGTACTTCCTCGGGCAGTCACCAAAGGCCTCGACCTTCCCATTTAAGCGCACATTCGGCCCCGCACCTGTTTTTGAAGGTATGCACACGATGTCCTCCCCGTCTCGTTCCATGTTCACCAATCGTTCAGAGGAAGAACCAGAAAACGAGGTCCCCGCAACTGCACATGCACGTCGTGCCAGTGCGGTCGTAGCCGGCCGATTCGGACAAGGTCTTCCCTCGACACTCCCAGATAACCGGCTCGAACGTGGCGCTGGTTTATTGAGAAGACTCTCTCTGAGTAACGGGGGGATTGCCAAGGTGGGCGAATTCGAGCGTTCCATTGAGCGTTCAGCTAATCCATTCTCCTTGCAGCCTGCCGAATCTGCCCCGGCACCTCCAAGCCCTCCCCCAAACACTGCAGTCTCCCCTACCCCGCAAAATACCCCATTCTCACGAGATACAAGACCCAGAAGGGCTGCTACCATCAACACAGACTCTGGGAGACATCGCAGAGCCCCATCGCCGATGGGCGAGAGGATCCTGAAGGGCCATTTTGATGGCTTCAACTAAGCGCTCCACAAGGCCTAGGCCTCGTCATCCCTCATCATCCCCCTCCTCTCATCCTCGCGCACATTCACCACTATCAGATTCGACAGCTCACCACTCATGCCCTACCTGCGGAATATACCAGGCCGCGTCCATCATTGAATGGATGACATTTACCCTGCATTAGGGTAGCAAAACTCCTGAGGAAGACATCGTAATGGTTCTTGGACCTGTTATGTCCATAATTATTGTGGCAAATCCCACTCTTCATTCGCGTCTCCCCCACCGTTCTATCTCCGTGCACCAGCACGTCGAGGTAGCTCTTGCGGGGATCTACGTTCGCCTCCCTTATGTTTAAGTATATCTTGAACATTCATTCTTACTCTATCATCCTCATTCCCTTATGGATTCTCTCTTATGGTTGATAGGCCCTAATATCTTCGTCATTGACTTCGAGCGCCAGCTCGTCATGACTTATGTTTCTTATGCTCATGACGTTGATGGATCCTTGATGCCAATTTCTTTGTGATCAATTGGGTTGGGCTTTGCTTTTGTCGATGACTGATGAAGGTCTTGTACATTATACAACACGAACAACTTATAGTCTTTGTTGTAACCCTCGGGATGTAATATAATCGATGCATTGCTTCAAGAAGGAAACTTGTAGAAAAGGAATATCATGAAGCATGCATACTGCGTGTGTGTGGGTTCTCACGCAAAGTTACCACTATGCCTAATGTACATCAGACAGTTTTCATGTCGCGGCACGAACCCTCTCAAATTTAGGCTGTGTATGATCACAAACCCTACAACGACCATATGCACTACCCACTTCCATCTCCAGATACCAGATATGCCTCCCTCTCACGCCGCCCAGCTTCGATTCCCATAGACATGCATACGGGTGTTGCATTCACATGCGTGTCGTTCCCTAAGCCACATTCGAGATGGGTCTGGCGGTCTGAGTCTGAGACTCTGTCCCTGCATGGGATGGGAAGGATGGATCTCCATGAGAATGGAGGATATGAGACGTTGAATTGATTGACACTCGAATCGTCAAGAATATGATGGACGTGCTGTCGTTATCGCTAGACAATAAGTGAAATGAAAGACCGAACGGGGCTTTTAGTTGATCTTGGTTCGTCTTGCCAAGTCCCCCGTCCCCGTCCCCGTCCCGTGCCATTTTGGCTTTAACCGTACTTGAATGGATAGGGATGGTAGGTGGGTGAGTTGATAAGTGGTATGCATCGCATACACAGAGGGCAGGGCGTCCATTCCCCTTTGGCTATGGGTCATGGCCGATGCCCTAGAACGCAACGTATGCGTTGCGTCAATAAAAACGATCCATTGGATCGATGCATCGCGGCCGCAGGCGTAATGGAGCCAGCGCAATAGCGAGTAGGTGGAGAGGGAGGGAGGGAGGGAGATCGACAAAGGGTGCAGATGCAGTGCGGTACGAGTTCCAAACACGGTCTAGTGCTGGATCCCTATACCATGTGTACGCGGAGATGGAGATGGAGATGAAGGGGGGATGCTGTTGTTGGTGGGAGAGATATGGGAGATTACATTTTAGGGTTTGTGGATTATTGGCATTGGGCGTTTTGAGAAGACGATCTTCTTTTTGATTATGGCGGCGATGTCCCATGTTGGGGGTACGATAACGGTCCTATCTGTTGTGGAGAGGTGAGATAGCGGTAGCGGTGATGATGATGATGATGATGATTGGGGTGGTGGAGCCCGATTGGGATTAACAAAGTGGGAAGGCTGAGTTTCGGCGTAGTGGTTGTGGAGTTGAGTTTCCATGGTGTGGCTGGTTTTGATAGCGAAGGTGGTTTTGGAAGAGAATGTGGACTGCGTCTGGGTTTCGTCGTCTTGGGAGTCGGTGGCATTGGGGGGATATTGGTGGAGACGTCTGCGTTTGGAGGACGGATTGTCGGGCTCATCCGCCGAGTCGCCATCGTCCCCATCGTCGTAGCTGTAGTCTTGTTGTGGGACTGAGGGTCGGCTTGTTCGGTGGAGGACGGCTAGGGGCTTGGGGAGGGAGACGACTTTTCCCTCGAGGAGATGAGGCCCAATCGTCAAAGTTGGCTTTTTCTACATCCAAGCATGAGAGATTGGTACAGAATGAGAAAATGTTAAAGCGTTGGGCATGGTACTGACACCTGCTTCATCAATATTCAAGATTCCGATAAATTGCCCATCTCTATCAGATGGAGTTGGTTCATCGAATTCGAGTGCTCCCTGGAGCTCGATTAGGACTATTTCATCGTGAGAGATTTTGGCGAGGGCAGGTGGAAGCTTGGGGTTTGCATCAGAGGGAGGAAGGAGGTTGAGTGGGATGAGCATGGGAGGAGTGTGTTGAGCTGCGAGTCGCGTTCGTGTTGTTGCACTTTGTTGTCCCAGCTGCCCAATATTGGGTGCCAAGGGAGAGCGGCACCTGTATCACCCGGTCCGCTAATATTACATTAGTACTATTGCGATCCCTCCAAACGCTTTGCGTTGAGTGCCAAACTTGGAGAAGTATGCCGACCATTGGTTCACGGAAACCCTTGGCTTTGGCTTCGAGTGAGCACGGGAGTCCCGTGAACTGGTATGTCTTCTCGCTGCTCCGATATTGGTAGCCACTGGCAGCATTGGGGCCTCTTGATGAATTTTTACGGAAAATCGATGAAGAGCGCATGGGGCCCCATTGCCGCAGTGGACAAGTATGTAGCGGTCCGGTACACCATCCATGTTGACCACTGTTGCCGGTGCCCACCAACCCGAGAGACAGCGGTGGTGTTGGCATACTTGTGGCACTGATCGCAAGTCGCAGGACCCGAGTGCCGGAAAAGCACGACCGAGCGATGGCTGAATGGCATCGAGTCCATGTGATTTCAAATTCACCGCAATTGCCGTAATATAGAGCCGTCCGTCTGCGCTGCTACGTTATCCCAGGCGACTCGCTCGGATGTTCGTTGGGGTTACGGTAATTCTGTAGCATCTGCTCCTGTATTCCTTGTAATAAATACTCCTTTGTCTCCGACCACTTGCCTCCACCTTTGCTCCTCCACCTATCGTCCACCTCCGCCACTCCTGATCGCAACATGGGCAATCCAGTAGACGGTGCTTCCAAGGATACCCTGACTATTCGTGATAATCGTACAGGCAAAGTCTATACCGTCCAGTAAGTCACCAGTGTTCCGCCTGAGGATGGGGTGTTGTGTTGTGCGGGTATCAGTCCATCCCTGAATTCCTATCTCTCTTCACTCATTCTCTTCATAACCAAACGCTCATCGCAAATCCCTCTTGACATCACTAGAATCGAGGATAACAGCGTACAAGCTACTGCATTCAAAGCTATCAAAGCTGCCAAAGCACCTGGGGAGAGAGAAGAGAATGAGACCGAGAAGGGACTGAGAATTGCCGATAAAGGCTTTTTGAATACTGCTGTGCTGAGGAGCGAGATTACCTATATCGATGGGGATGCAGGTGGTATGTACGCTTTTTTGCGCTTCTTCGTCTGGGCTCTGGGTCTTTTGTTTGGATTACTTGTGCACCATTCGTGGTACTGATTCTCGTTCTACTTAGTTTTACGCTACAGGTCTGTGCTTTGTTAACACGCAGGCGTGCGTTCTGGCGGCTGAATTCGCCGTTGTAATGCAGAGGATACCCTATCGAGCAACTGGCCCTTCATTCGTCACATTTGGAAACTGGTAAGCACTTTAGCTTCACTCCGAGCTCTCGTTGACTGTTAGCCATACTTCGCGTTGCAACTTGGCCTTCAATGTCTATACAGCCTATCTTCTATTATATGGCTCTCTCCCGACCAAATCCCAGTACGAAGTGTTCGAGAAGGAGGTTATGCACCATAGCGTTATGCATGCAGATGCAGAGCAGTTTTTCCGTTCCTTCCGGTCAGTGCATGTGCCAATCAATGCTATTCCCTGCTCACAGTCCTTCAACAGCTACGATGCACACCCAATGGCAATTCTGACTAGTGCATTTGCGTATTTGGGATCTTATTACGCAGAAGCCAACCCATCTCTACAAGGTCAATCGGAACGCAATCACCTTTCATCACATATCTAACGATTGCTCTCCGTTCAGGCCAATATATCTTCAGCAAGGGAGATAAGGCTTCTCTAGCTCTTATGGATAAGCAGATTTATAGGCTCATCGGAAAAGCTACAACTCTTGCTGCGTGCGTTCTTATGATCTCAACACCACCCTTTCAGCGCTTAAATTATGCAATGCAGAATGGCATACCGAGTGCGTCAAGGCCGAAACTTCGTCACACCTCCCACAGGACTGAGCTACACTGGCTCGTATGCACACTCTTTTTCACTTGATCTTCCATTTGCTCACCACAAACATAGATTCCTCTTCCAAATGGACCACCTAGGAGAAGAAAACTACCGGCCCAACCCAGTCCTCGAAAAAGCTCTGGACGTATTATTCTTGTTGCACGCCGACCACGAGTTAAACGCGTCAGCTACGACGGTTTTGCAAACGGGTAGCTCGTTGGTGGATCCTTATTCGGCTATTGCGTGAGTCTGTTCTCGATGCAATGCGATGCAACCTGATTGATTGCTTTTTGGCTGCGTGGCACGATAGAGCTGGCTGTGCGTCACTCTAGTAAGTTGAAGATTAGCGAGGTTTGCCATCATTTGATTGATCGACGGTTGGGGATTTTCAGTGGTCCATTGCATGGTGAGTGACAACATCTTTTTAAGCATTTGATTCTCGGCTGACGAGCACGGGTGTCAATCAACAGGCGGTGCAAATGAAGCCGTTATTCGTATGCTGATCTCTATTGGAAAGTGAGTTGCGATGGCAGTCGGACCATAATATGTGGTACCACGTTGTGACTTGCGCGTTGGTGTGCAGGCCCGAAAATGTTCCGGCTTTCTTGGAGGCGGTCAAGAGGAGAGAGAAGGTTTTGTCAGGATTCGGTCATCGGTAGGCTATTACTTGAGATTCTGGGTTCGTTTTGCTAATGCAATTGCGTTGGTAGAGTTTACAAGACGGTAAGGAGAATACCAGCAGACTGGAGTCACGCTGATTGCTCTCGCAGTCCGATCCACGATCTTTTATCGTCCGCAAGACTGCCGATGAGGTATTTAAAGTGTGAGTTGTTCATCCACCCGGGAATAATGCAATCCTCAAGGATTACCAGAACGGGCAAAGATGAGCTCCTGGAAACGGCAATGGCGTTGCACGAAGCCGCGATGAGAGACGAATACTTCATCAAGCGCAAGCTGGCTCCTAATGTGGACTTCTGGTACGCATATATCAACTTTCGACCCTTGTTCTTAGCTTACATATGTGATTGTGCGCTGTGCATTGCAGGAGGTAAAGCGGGTTCAATTCCTCCATCTAGAATGGAAGTTTGTCCTAAAAAGTGCTGATCTTTCCCCTTTTTCTTTTTTGTACCTTCCGTTAGTGGGCTGATATACCGCGCTATGGGTAAGTATGACGTCGTTTTGCGCAGTGTTGGGAAGTGATGATCCTGACGTTACGATGGACGTGGAATAGGGTTCCCGTTAGACTTCTTCCCTGTGCTATTTGCCGTCCCTCGTGTAGTCGGTTGGTTGGCGCATTGGCGACAGGTGTGTCATTTCCGTGGGCTTGCAGGTCGAGCTTGTAACTTACTAACTCGTGTAGATGATGCTTCAGGATGGAGGTGTTAAGATTTGGAGGCCTCGTCAGGTAAGCGCAGTACTCCGCGTTCACGTTCACAGCCCACGCCGCCCACTTGTGCCTCTCCTCCGGGAAAAAAGGGGGCAGGTGGACAGTGCGGCGTAAGAAATCCGACCGTTGATGGACGCTGATTTTTTCCCGCCGGGGGCAATGGGTAACCCACATACCAGATCTACGTTGGTGCTGGAAAGCGGGATTACGTGCCCATGGAAAAACGTGTCGCTGTCGAAGGGCCACGCAAGACTCCCTCCGCTGTTGCGCATTCAGGGTACGTGTTGCTGTTTTTGATTTTTGGGATTTCTCGTTTGGTGTTTTGCTTTTTCCTCGCGAGCTCTCGGGGCCTTGTTCAATTTATTGGTCCCATCCCAAGCGTGGTGCTCCTGAGTCCTAGGGCAACAATCCCCCTTGGCAATGTCCCCATTTGGGAAAATAGAGTGCCCAGACAGTATTGAACTGGGCGGTGGCCATGACGACCTTGCTTACTTGTCCTCCCTTCTTTTCTATACAGTATCTCGAAGAGAACGAACTTGGCTACTTTCAAGGGCAAGCTGGAAGCCAAATTGTAGAAAGGCTGGGAGGAAGCTATGGTGTACACATGGTGGTAATATAGGTGGAATCTGTATACTAGATATATACTATTATTTTGCATGGGCATTGGCACGGGTGAAATATTGATGATCATCAAGAGCACAGGGCCAAGAAAGGGGGATATCAAGGCCGGTAAGCTGTTTTGATATTATTTGGTTGCGGTCCAGGACGAAAAAGATGTGGAAAAAATGATAAAAAATTGAGAGGGCACTTGACGACGAGATTGGAATAAATTATATCAGTCTCTCCTTTTCTTCTCCCACTTCCTTCTCACCTCCCCAACCCCGCGTCTACGCACAACCCGTCCCTCTCACACACTCTTTTCAAATCCTTTCCCTCCTTTCCCTCGCCCCGTTGTCACCAACCTTTTTTAACGTCCGGTGCTAGACGCAAATTTATAAAACTCCCACAAACTCGCCACATCACCTCCCCCGACTTGACTGTAGAAATGTTCTCCACACTCCTTACTGTCGCTCTCTTTGTAGCCCCCGCCATTCAAGGCGCACTTGCACAAGAAGGATTCGCCGTTAACACGCCAGAGCTCGTTCAAGTCAGTGATTTGGTTGTGGTAGCTTGATAGATTGACTGACGTTTCGGATCTTATCTGTGTGATTTTGTCTGGTGTCCTTTGCGTCTCGTTCACGTCGTGCCGTTTCTATTGGGCCTATTTCGCTCGCGAACACCGTATGTTCCAACGTTGTGGTCCTTTTTGGCGGGAACGGAAACTTTGGGATATAACGGGAAATATAATAACTAACAGTGCCAAGACACCAAGGTTACCTGGCAAGCAACAAGGGGACCTTACAACGTCTACCTTCTCAACCCCGATGACCCATGCGGCCCAGAGCTGTGAGTGACCATCTGTTTGGAGTTTATTGGCTGCAGGGAGCTGATTGTATGCGCTTCTCGCCATTACAGCGCACACGTTGGCCAATTCGATACCACCTACCACACCTTCCAGGTGCCTCTTCCCGAGGGCATTGAGGCTCAAGTCCTCGTTGAGGACGCTGATGGTGAGCAAGCGTACAGTGGACGTGTGAGTTTGGCCATTTGATGTTGACGCGGCATTGGAGCTGATCAACGAAATTTAACTATATCACAGATCATGGTAGCAAGGAGCGGTGATGCCTCTTGCGTCTTCCCTGATCTCATTGCTCCGGAAGCCTCTTCCTCCTCCTCTGCTTCCTCTAGCTCTTCTTCCACTCCTGCTCCTCGGTAAGTCGGTTTCTCCTTGTTTCCGAACTGCGCTTTGACAGCAATGCCATTTTCATAGTCCCACCGCCTCCGCTGCCGACACACCATCTCAAGCCGATTCCAGCTCAGAATCCCAGTCGACACCCAGCATCTCCCCTGTCGGTGCAGCCAACGCTGGTAACGGCATCCTAGGCATCGGTGGTGGTGACACCAGCGCCGCACCATCTTCACGCCACCTCAGTGTATCTGCTGTCGTTCTTGGCGCTCTCACTGCTCTCGTCGCATTCTCCATGTAAAACGACGTCACACGCGCAAAGATACCCTTCGATCCGCCTCGCCCTCTTCCATCCACTCCGCACATTCCTGTATGTGTCCCTGCGGGCCTATCTTTCTCCCCCACTTTGTCCTTTCAACCACTGTTCACAATCCTGTGGGTCGCGTGTTTCTGGTGAATGCGCGCTAAAGGCTAGCTTTGTGTTCTTTCCCCTACACTGTGTTGTCATTGTCATTGCCAATAGGTGCAATAACGTTTTTGTTCTTTGTGAGTTTTTGAGTTGAGTGTCTCAAAATGTTTTTGAGAAATATACCATAATTTTGTCCGCGTGTTTCGTTGTTTTTTACTCTTTTTGTTTGGAGACGGTATTTGTTTTATTATTATCTACCAGACAGACAGACAGAGACAAGGTCTTTGGTTTGTTGACAAGCACAAATGGCATGAATGGCACAAATTATATCATTACAACAGGCATTTATCGTTTTTTTTGTCGGATGGACAGGTGTTGTGTGATTAAAGGTGTTCTCAAACCGATCGTCAACTTGACGCTCGATGCGCGATATAGTGACAAGGACGTTAAATATCGTGGCGAGTCGTTCCTCAAATTCCTACACGCATAAGCCTACAACATAGATATGTACTACGGTCTGTATGATACAAAATCGCAAAAAGCAGAGAACAAGTGAGATGGGCGGGGAGGGACGCTTTTAAATATACTACTTTTTGATACACGGTACAACGACTAGGAGTCCCATAGCTGAATCGGAGACCCACCACGCCCGATTGCGCAATTTGGAAGCGCGCGAGGAGAGCCCGGTGTGAGGCCTAGGATTGGGATAACGACATCGTAGGAACGTGTCCCGGAGGGAGGACTTCAATTATTGAAGTAAATGGAGTGCACTAAAATGGCAGCTGCGACCGCGAGGAGAAGCGGCGTTTTGCTGAGGAGGTAGAGGAGGAGAGGGAGGATGAAGAGCGGGTTGATTGTTATGGTGTTGTTCGTGGGAGGTTTGAGTGAGAATTTGAAGATCCTGTGTGGAGAAGAGAGGGGAGGAGAACACGAGAACGTTAGTAGCGGTTTAAATGGGGGGAATGGAGGATGAGTATAGCTTACCCAATGTTGAAATGAATTTCGGAGGTAGATTGCTGTAGCTGTGCTAGCGTCTCTGAGCGTTGGATTTCCCGCGGCAGTTGGAAAGGCGGCGAAGGACTGTGATACGGGCTTGAATTTGGATATTGATACGGATAGCCTGAGGGACCGTAAGCCGGTTGGCCCTGCTCGTGCTCATGCTCGTGCTGCTGACGATGATGCTGGAGCTGCTGGAGCTCGAGGTGAGGCTCAAGATCAGCCGGTATCGGCGGTGTCGTCGGCTGCGAAGGTGGTGGTGTCGGTGGTAACGTACTTGTAGTCACCGTGATCGAGCTTATTGGACGACTTCGACTCGAGCTCGCAGTCATACGTGGACGGCGGAAGCGTTCAAAGAATAGTCGTTCTATTTCATTTCTAGGCTCTTCGTCATCGCTGTCGCTATCTTGATCGCTGTTATCTATCATCCAACCCTCTCCTCGTCTTTTTGCTAATTTACGTTGGAGTTTCGAAAAGCTCGTTGCGTCTTCCAGCCAGTATCTCGTTGCCTTTCCTTCGATCCCGTCGGTAGTGGTAGAGCTGGCGCTGAATCGATCATTATGGTAGTCGTATGAAGTGTACATCCACGGATATATACCAAGGATAAACTGCTTCTCGTCGTCAGTATTAGGGAAATTATCACCAAACCCGAAATTCGCATTGACGCCCCATCTACTATGGAACAACTCTGGAATAGAGTTGGTCCCAAAATCGAATCGCATAAGTGTAGTAAATTCGGTCCTGAGAGATCTGAAGTACTGTGTCCATCGATCCTGGAAGTTGTGCTCTATCACCGGAGGTGGAGAGCGCAAATTAGATCCTACACCGAACCCTGTTCCAGTTCCTTGCTGGGACTGCCGAGACCAACGGCGGGTTTGTATATCGTTACGAATAAATCCTTGTCCGTCGATATCTAGTTCGATTACTTCTTCGTACCCAAGACATGTAATCCTCCAGGAGATAGAGGCGTCTACCAACTTCAGCACCTCCAAAGTATCTTTATGCATCTTTATCCATTCGAATTGCCAAGTATGCATAAACACATAATTCGTCAGCTCTAGCTTCTTTAGTCGGGGAAAAAATAGGTCCTGCAAGTTGAATCTCGTGTGATGACCGAATGTACTGTTTAAACATGATATTGAGAGGGATGTGAGAAGTGAGGATGATAGAGTTAGGTGAAGTTGATGGAGGAGGCCAAATTGAGAGGAGAGGGTTCTACGTCTTTGTTCTGGTGAATGTGATTGTTCTGGTGGAACGTTAATCGTAATATCAAGTGATGACACCCGGGATGCGATGGAAATGAGTGCTTGATGTGATCGGGGGTTGGTATTTCGAATCACGAGGAAGGGGTCTGTGAGAGAGAAGGTCGCGTAAGGCGGTAAACAGTTGACAAGTAAAACCATCATTAGGTCGGATATCTTCCATTTGATTGACGTCAGGGAGTTCCGGGCGTTAGAATGTCAAAGAAGCGCTCGGAAGGAGGGGATACATACAAAGACTTCATTATTTGTAAGCGGGGTAGGAATAGCCCCTCCCGGAGCTGGTGTGATAACGATGTCTACTCGTTCGAGATTCTCGCAATCGTTCAAGCGATTAACGGCAGCGTGACATGAGCTGAATAAGTGATGGGGTATTGCGTCGGTAGCGGAGAATTTGCCTTCTGCTGTTTACAGAACGATTTAGCGCAGCTCAATAAGCCCTGAGGGAGGTTGCTTGGGTGCCGCTCGAGAGCTGCCCATAATGGGCGAGAACCCTCAAGCTTGACGAGACAACGAACAAAGAATACGACTTACAGATAAGCAGCTCCACAACGCGAACGTATCGGCTCAAATGTGGTCTGTTCGCAATTTTCTCAAACCTCTCCCCGTCACTCACGCTACATGACGCCACCCTCATCTGACTGAACAACCACACCGCCGCAAGACCACACATGTGGCGCGAGACGAGCCTAACCGACCTCAGCGAGTTTTGTGGCAAATACCGCATGACCTGGAGCTTTATTTCGTCTGGGCAATTGTTCCATGAGGGACGACGAGGGAGGTTCAGACTTCTACGAATGGAACTTTGTCGGTTAGGATTTGAGCCTACTGGAGGGTGCTTGGTCCTGATACGCAGTGGGCGGGGACCAAATAAGCAGTTAGTAGTGGTAGGGTAAGTCATCGAGGTAAAAACGAGAAAGATGGAGGGTGTGCCTCAGTTGTGGGCTTAGTCTTGAAGAGGCACTGAGTATTCAATCCGGTGCTGTGGATCAAACACGCTGTTTTGGAATTGAATGAAGGCCTGGCGTGAGGAGCAAGCATGTCTGCTTTTAGATAAAAGTCTGGACGCTTGATGGCTCTGATCGGAGGGGTGTTTGTCATTGTAGGCCTAGGGTTCGTGGAATACACGAGGCCAGTTGCATTTATAGGGGCGTTTCATAATGGCATGCCTAGAGGCAAGGCAAGGCTCCTCACGGGATGCCAGTCACTAAGAAACTTTGGGGGTTCTGATGATGCGTTCTCGCTAATCAACTGATCACGGTGACAGCACTGGCCCAGCTAGATGACCTACGTGCATTCAGTATATTCTTGGTGAACAAACTAGTTGAGCAATACGTCGTTGGCGGCGACACTGAACCGAAGAATCCAGATAACGAGGGCGCTAGTCGGCAGGGCGTCAAAACTTGCAACGTCGCGTTGTGCGAGTTTTTAAGGGTTCCAAGCCTTCGAACCCGGTGATGGCAATGTCTGGGGTGACCGTTAAGGATGGCATCAGTTTCCCGAGAGCTCATGGAAGAGAAGACATACCCAGACCTGACTGAATTCTCCAATATAAGCCAAGGGTGTCGCCACCCCCAGTCATGATACCTTCCCATTCCTCGTCTCCGTCCTTTCCCCACTCGCCCCTCTCCAGAACAATGGATGACCACTCAAGCAGCTAGGTCTCGTGTGTACGCCACGGTTCCCGGTTGTCACACCGCTGTGAATACTACCATGGACGGCAAGTGCAACAGAGCCCACAGTGTCAATCAGTGATTGCACCAGGAATAAATGGATCGGGGTTTGCTCGGTCTCCGCTGGCATCGGTGCGCTCAGGAGATGTTCGACCTATGACACACGAGATGAACGAGAGGCGACATGTACAGCCCAAATAGGGCAATCCGGGCTTCCTTATGCTGGGTGCAATAGCGCCTTGGGTAAGAGAAGCGCTCAAGTCGCTGGAGTCATTTGGGGCCGGATCTTCTGCCAACACCTCCTAGGTCGTCTGGTTTAATGCTTGACAAGGCTGGATCTTTGGATTTCGGCGTTCAGAGGGCTCTTGAAGGCAGGATGAGCATCCCCGCCAAACAGCTTATGATCGTGGGTATCAAGAAAAGTTGTAGTCTATGACGACTGAAGATATGCACAGCAACGTAAAGCTGTTGGTTACCGAGTGCTCATCGAACGCCAACCCAGTGCACTGGAGAGGTGATATCGGCCACAATTCGAGCAAGAAGACCCGAGACACAAGCTGTCCGTGGTGGTCCAAGGTAGGTGTCGATACAACGGTTGGATAAGCCTCTTCGACGGGGAAGAGAGCAATAAGGCCAGGGTACAGCAGCCGTCGTTGTAAAGCCATGGAGGTTGAGAAGGAAAGCTGTGACAACTACAGTATCAGTCGTCGCGCAATCACGATCGCCAACGTTGATTGCATTTCACACCGATGGTCCGTGTGCGTTTGCAGAAATAAAACAATATATTCTACAGTAATATGCTGATAATACAGATGAGATATGGGTATGCAAACAACATGCGATGATAGAAAATGTCTACGAATCACAACTACGATGACAAGTGAACAAGGAAGTAAAGAGAGGCTATACACTTATGCAAGGATTTTCTTCAACTGATCCTTCTGCGATTGACTTAACTGTGTCGGGAACACGACGTCCCACTTCACGATGAGGTCGCCCTTGTTCTTTGCACTTCCTTCCTTCCGGATGGGCATGCCTTGGTCGGGAATGCGGGTTTCTTGGCCAGGCTTGATGATACCAAATGGTGTTGGTACACGAACCTTTCGTCCGTCCAACATTTCCACCACTTTCCCATCACCTGCGCCTGTGAGAGCCTCCACCAATGGGATCTTCACATGGCAGACGAGGTCGTTTCCATCTCGTTGGAAGGTTTCATGCGGCTTCTCCTCTACAACAAAGACTAGGTCCTGGTCTCCAGTCGGTTGTTCGTTACCCGCGCGAGGGAAACGTATCTTGGTGCCGCTCTTCCATCCCGGCTGGACCACGATTTCTAGGACTTTATCCTCTGTCGAACCGTCTAAGAGCTTCCTCCCAACCTTCAGACGCTTGGTCGTGCCTGTGTACAGGTCGTTGAGAGTAACTTTAAGGGGTCGTGTGATTTCGTTTGCTTGAGTAGATGAGGTTGGCCGCTGGCTACCTCGGGTTTGCTGGCGGGCACCTGTCGACCTAGGCATCCCACCAGGCATCCCTCCAGAGAAATTGAATCCACTGAATCCGTCCATGTCATCATCCTCATCGAACGTGTTGCGCCGTGCACCACCACCCATCCCGCCCATACCACCCATACCTCCCATGCCAAATGCACCAAACGGACTGTTGCTCCCAAAGATATGTCTGTAGCGTAAATTATTAGCACCACTTTTGATTCTATGTACGTCGAGAGTCACTCACTCAAATATCTTTTGAGGGTCTGATGGGGCAAAGCCTCCCCCTGGACCGCCAGTGCTCGTGAAGGTGAAAGAGGTACCACCCCCCGGGAAACTGCTGAATCCACCACCAGGGAACCCGCCGGCTGCGCCCTGTCCTGGCATGCCACCTCCGCCGCCTTTTAGACCCTCTTCGCCGAATTGGTCATATACTGCTCGTTTGTTTTTGTCGCTGAGGACTTCAAAGGCCTCTGATATCTATAGAAGAGTGAGTATCCAGTGCCGCAAGTGGGATTTTCAATTAGCATACCTCTTTGAACTTTTTATTGGCCTCCTCTGATCCACCATTACGATCAGGATGCCATTTCAAGGCCTGTAACGAGCAAGAATTAGTACCACAGCATGTTGTGCAGAGTAGATGAGGCCGAACGCACCATCTTTTTGTAGGCCTTTTTGATCTCATCTTCGGTCGCGGTTTTGCTAATGCCAAGAAGCTTGTAGTAGTCTGCACCCATGGTAGAAAGCAAAGAAGAGTGTTGTTGTGGAAGGAAGAAAAGTTGCAAGCCCGAGTCTCATGTTTTATTCCGGTCCCATAGCCCAGTGATCCCGACTACCACCTAGCACATTCTAGCAACTGCTTTATGATGTCATCCCGACAGCTGCCATTTTCGGGCTCCGGTTCCCCGAAACGCCGACGCTCCGGAGATTAGGCCGTACGGTCGCCGGCCCTGCACGGGTCTTTCTTCACTGCACTCCTCGACGTCGTTCACGATGGCGGACGCACACTCAGTCACTACAAATACCGACGCCTCCGACCATGCACACGAATCCATACTTCGGAGGTCGTGGGCCGCCATGGCCGAAATGTTCTCGCCCTTTTCCCACTCTGCCCTCGAAAGTTTACCGCGAACACAACGCCCAGCAAGATATCTCCGGGCGGACGCTATACCACACACAGAACAGAACGAGGATGGGGAAAGGCCGCTTGTTCGCGACTATCACGCTATAAACTCTCTTCCACCCCAAGTTAGAGTCCCAAGGAAAATTCCAACACCCATCAGAGTCGAGGGCAAAGTCTGGTTTGCAAATGAGAGAAGTTCGTGCCTGCTTTTCGTCGCATTTACGTGAACCCCAACTTCGTCTATTAGCATGGGTTGCTTGGATGAACAATGCCATCCTAATTGGAACGCTTGCCCTGGCGCTCTTCAACGCTTCCAAGGATGATATCGCAAAGTACTTTGCGTACTTCTACGCTGCTGTCAGCATTGGCATTACTGTACGTCTATATCCAACTACACTTCATCCTTTAACCTTGCTCTTATGCCGTTCGAAGATTTACGGGTATGTGCTGTACCAATATCGTATCACTTTGATACGTCGAAGAGACCCGGGTCATTTCGGTAGAGCCTAGCCCATTTTGAATGCTTCCCACCTCTTATTGACTTTACCTTACTCCAAGACTTCATCGCTGGCCCGATTGTAGTCACCATCCTCCTCTTCGGTGCAGTCCTTGCCAATTTCCTTATCAGAGGTTAGTATCCTTATGTTCCACGACTGTGCTGGGCTAACTATTCCATGTCAATTCTTAGTGCGCGAGTTGTAAGTCTTACGCGGCGCTATCATGTGTCCCTTACCGATAAAACTTCATCAGGCAGCAAAAGGAAATTCCCATCCCAGGGACGGGCCTCTTCACCTTTGTCTTCAAAAGCAATACTACACTATTTGTAGCGCAACATTGATCTCCCCCCGCCATGTCTTATTAGCTATGCAGTTATGATGGCATTTCGCGTTTGTAGAACATGATCTGTAAGTCCTCTGCTGGCAAGATGTTTTGCCACGATCACAGGAAACGGTTTTGGTTACTCCATTTCTTGTATCCACCCTCCATTCGTACTTGTGAGTCGCCTAAAAAGTCATGTCAATTTTTACGCTCCTACATTCCAGACCACCTTATCTACATTCTGGCTTGTTTCAATATTATACCGCATATCATTGAAGCTGTTAGAGGCGTCTGTCATTCACAGCGCCAGCCCGAGCTTCAATGTCCTCGGCGAGTGAAAACTGCCACGACTCGGACGTAATATGTCACCGATTATTCGTACCTTGTGACGCTGTCAGCACTGTGAACGGCAGTGATAAATTTCTGTCGGCTAGCCTGCCAGATGGCGGTTTCTGAATTATTGTGCTATTTATATGGTACAACCGCCATAATCAACTTCACTGGGCATGATGATACACGTTTTGCACCCCGGCTATGGATAAAAGGAGACTTCATTTCTTCTCAAGCTACGCCCTCGACCTAGGTACGGTAGAACATAACGCCCTCGACTGGGACTTCAAAGGTGCAGAATGTGCAAGTCTTCTCGCCACTGCCCTGGTTCCTAGGTATACTTATCCGCAGGGGCAGACAGTAGCGATATTCCATTAGGATTAACGCCAACGTCATATCCATTGCGATTCGGAGCATACGTTCACGTACACGTCTGCTTGTCTCTCGTGACCTGTGAAGTGGGGGCGCGGTGGTTTGTCGTCGCAGCAACATGGGGGAGGCAGTGCTGTTGCCGGCCTTCCACTCCTTTGGTCGGTGCGGGGGATTGAGACTATTTTTCTCCAAGGAGTAGCTGTGGAGAAGCTATGGAACTCGCTTCTCGTCCAAGTCGAAGCCAAGAGGCCAAGGCGTGGTAGAGAGGCCGTGAGCCGTCTAATGCTGATAGTGAGTTGATCGGTTACAGCATGGCGTCTTGAATTGCGTCAACCGGGATCATTTTGAATAGGGTGGTGTAATGCAAGTCTGCATCCTTAGGTGCCATCCACTCCTGGTACGAGCACCCGCGGTAGTTCGTCCTTCAGTTATTTTCGATTGATATCATCCTTGAATATCCAGCGCTCGACGATTCCTCTCTCGGGGAAATTGGAATCCTTGGGAGAGATCAGGAACTGTTAGGTGGCTGATATGTCAATGACTGACAGGTCCTATAGAACCGCACGTGAATCTAGTCATGCACGACCGTCCACGGTAAACCGCGACCGCGAACGAGTTCTCGAACTCAAAATTTCCTTGGCTATACTCAAAGGGCCAAGGTGCATCCGGTTTGATACGTGGTCTGTTCAGGTTGACGGATGAAATCACTCCTTAAATTGATGCACTTGGTGCGTACGTTTTTGCGTTAGAGGCCTACAAGCTGCTGCTCGGGTTTCAACATGGTCATATGTGATACAGTACACGGTACATTTTAGTAGAGCCTAGCAATAATATTACGCCTTCTGGTTAATTTATCAGCTGCCACACTCAAAGTGCGCAGTTTCCCTTTCGTCCTTCCAGGATCCCGGGCCGAATGTTATTCTAACGGTGAAAAGAACCCTTTACATCGATGCTTGGCGGTCAACTCGTATGTCAGATGCAACGAACACGAGGCTGACAATCCGACGACTATCAATGTCAAGTCGACTTGATTGAGACTCGATTCTGGGGAGACAATCACTTTGTGCTCAGTATCCTCCAATTGAACCCGAGCGCAAAAACGACATACTTGACTGTCACAGTTTTTATTCTCTCGTACTCGATGGGCTTTATAGATCCAGGTAAGATTTTCTGAATACCACGAATGGTGTATACACCCCCAAAGGATCCATCCTATGTATCGAGAGGAAACAAGGAATACAAGTGGTCAGTAAGCACGTAGTTCGTCTACCCCAAGGAGATAACAGGAAGATATGAATTAGGCCAACTAACCCTATTTGTCGATGGATCTTGAGGCACCTCCACAGCTTGCTGCCAATGCACCTTCAGGCCAGAAGAACCTTTGCGCATGGCCAGGACTAGTTGATTGATTCCATCGCGGCTTAGCGAGGAACCATTGACACTGGCATGCAGGTCCTCCGAGAAGGTGGACGATATGGCTCGTAGTGCACTTTCGTCACTGGGAGCTTCGAAGATGTCACGTATGTGCTGAATGGACCACTCTGACAACGAGCACAGATTGGTAGAGGGGGCATATGATTCAATGTTTGCCATAGCAGTATTTGTGTGAGGGTGAATGAGGTCCAGAGGATGCAGGGAAGCAGGCAGAGGAAGGTATTCGTGTCTTTAGATTCTAGTCTCTCGCTCTGCCAGTTCGTTCCCTTTTCAATGCCTTCGGCCTGCAGCAGGTAAATTAACTAGTTGCCTTTATCTCCAATGAAAAAAATGCTAAGCTCGCACCTTGGACACATCTTCCCGAGGTCCCAAGAGAAAAAAACGGCCAAGGTCCAACTCGAGCAGACGGGAAAGCGGCAATGGAGTATGTAGTAGATCTGGGGGGAGGCGCGGGGGTATGTGCCAATGACAGTGTTCTTTGATGTGACGGACGATCCAACTTGGTTATACCATATTGATTTACGTCGAACTTGAAATAACTCCGAAAAGCAGTAAAAACCCAAGGGAGCTGTGGATCTTTTGTTGGACTTAAATCAAAGATTGCCGGGAGAGCTCTTTTCCAGCTGATTTTATCTGCATCTTGTTGTGCAATATCTGTGCTGAACAAGTTGGTGCGATGTGGGTTGGGCCAAGGTTGGGCAGAACCAGTGTTCAATTGGGCTACGAACGCTCTGCGAAAAGACTTGATACGCTTCCGACTAGCTCCCCCCTTGACTACTGGGATGGGGCTGGTAACGGTGTTAACGGTTGTTATCGTATCTGACACCTGGAAAAATAGAAGGCCGAGAATTAGTGGTAATCAAAGGAATTATAAGAACTTTGCCTGTGATCCGCACAGATGGCAATTCCTAATCTTCGAAGCGCCCGTCTAGTTCAGTATGTTGCTGGAAAGCTAATGAGCGGGAATGATGCGGAGTTCAACCTTGAATCCACGGGTGCAACATACCAAGGTCAATTTGTCATGTCAGAACGACATCGGGTCAGCCTTTTGACATTGCATAGACAGTCATTTGTTCCTGGAACTACGTCAGCGATAAAGGGTTTGTTCGCATATGCACCGATGGCTTTGGGCGCATCTGCCAGTGTCATAGGTCATAGATTACACGGACGCGTAGCGGCACTAGCGAAGGCCCAGACCGTCTTCCCCTTAAGTTGTGGGTCCATACTCACAGGAAAATCCACGAGAAGCACTTCACATAAGGGAAGAACTAGAAGAGGGAGGAAAA
Organism: Volvariella volvacea V23; assembly: GCA_000349905.1. Taxonomy (NCBI): domain Eukaryota; kingdom Fungi; phylum Basidiomycota; class Agaricomycetes; order Agaricales; family Pluteaceae; genus Volvariella; species Volvariella volvacea. The sequence continues at coordinate 113,171 of KB722779.1, forward strand.
TTCCCGTCAATCTCAACCGAGGATCGATAATCCCAAGGATTCCGTTCAAGAAGCACAATTTTAGGGCTGGCAGAGACGACGAGGCCCAGACTCGAGCCTAAAATCAGATTCAAGGATGGTAAGGTTAATCACACTTAGAGGTTAGGGGGAGGCCTACCCGACAATATTGTGAAGCCAGCTATTCTTAGGAACGGTGTAGCAACAGGTGCTGGATGGGGGGAGGGTGAATAGGCTCTGGGCCCAAAGAAACCGAGTTAAGAGGCCTGATGCTCTGGATTGGAGTAATGGGCACACCTGCGACATCGTTTCCAGATTTCCACAATTAAGGATGAGAAAGGATTTGCGTGTCTCCACATCAGTATCGAACCTTGAATCTATGCGGATACACCCACGATAATTCACATACCGTTGCCGTCGATCCGTCAGCGTGATGGCGGAGAATCGAGGGAAATTAAAATCAGAGGCGAATAACTTGGCCGTCATCAGCTTCCTGAGGAGCCATCTACCACGATAGGCAGAACCTGCAAACTAAACTTGCGTCCCATGGAAAAAGTAGCATGTGGGATCAGGCACCGACGGCTAGAGAAGCAAGTATTGCAACCTGTAGTATACAAATATCTAGGTCCAAGTACAAGTAATATACAGTTAGACGTGTTTAGCTATTCGTACGAGCACGACAAAGTGTACCATTATACGACCCCAAAGTATAATTTACCCGGCTTGGTATACCGCTGGACCTGCAACAATATGGCTGTTCACCAATGAAAGGTTGAACGGAGTCACAGGAAGATTGGTATCCGTGATAGCAACGAAGCTAGAATCACACCGTCAGTGATAAGCTAACGACCAGACTGAGCGGCGACTTACGTCGTTCCGTTGACAATAGTCGCGGTATCCTCTCCAAAGACCCTCAACCCAGGTTGATAGGTAGACGCAGACGGCCCGTTGATATTTCGCAGTGGAGTGTAGGTGATGTTTAGCTGAGAAATCCAAATAGCAAACTAGTGAAGTGGAGCAAGGTCATGAACTGTCGACATAAGATAAAGAACGAACTTACTTGAGCTGGCCCAGCTGTGGAGTTGGTAGTGTAGCTATTATTGTAGCTGGTGGCGCGGCCAGGTTCTTCCCAGGAGAAGTAGACCTCTTGTCCGGGGAAGGATAGGGGATTTGTGCGATTACGACTTATTGCCGCAAGGTTATTCTCTCCTACAACCGAACTGTTATTAATAGGGACTGCTGACGGGTTATTCTATTCACATTCGTCAGCACGCGATTAACAGCATGCACCTGTTCACGAATTACCAGAATGTTAAGAGTTGGGAAGATTTGCCATTTAATCCGTGGGTTCTCAGCGGGGCAGCTGACTAGATAGGGTGACAAGAGGGTCCAAGCCATAGACTGGGTTATGCCAGGGAGGAACCAAATCTAATGGACGATGAGACGACGAGGAGCGTGATAGATAGAACAAACTGACGGGCATGGGGAAAAGACCTTCGAATTGTCGGAAGATCATTTGTTGACGAGCTTCTGTTGTGATTGACTGAAGAAGCAAGGTCGCGGCTGCTCGGGAGTTCAGGTGTTCCAGGAAGCCATAGACGCCCGACTCGCCCCAGCGAGTAAGCTGAAGGGAATTAGTGGATTAGGAAATTATCTCAAACTGTTAGAGTCGAGCAAACCTTTTGACAGAAATCCACAAACTCTCTGACATTGGTGAAAGGATATTGATAGATACACTGCTTAGCAGCACCAGCTGAAAGGGACAAATGAGGATTCAGGGAAAGGCATCAACCACTCGTTGGCACTCACGACCCAGCATATTTGAAACCATCGTGGCATGTCCGACCTCCTGTTCAGCCATCCACTGAATGAGATACCTGTACTCTGCATTGATACCAGCAGCATCAAATTCCTCTTCGGAGAATCTGGCCAAGCCGTGGTGGAACAAATCTAGCTCAATCCACTCCTGATTGAGCGCAAGATTCTGGACATCGTAGAATTAGCCGTTAATACAAGAACAATGCCTCGAACGACATACGAGAGATTGCCAATCAAAGTCGCTCAAGGCGACATATTGAGGGACCTCTCCTGGGGAAGTACCAAGTCCACCCTCAGGAGTGAAATTTGTAGCTTGCTGGGCCACAATGGGCCATGCAAGGGCAGACATTGCGAAGGATGCCACTGCCAAGAGCGTAGAAAATACCGCCTTCATGGCTGTACAAGTTAGGGAGAGACATTGGCCGTCTCTGTGTTATATAGGTTCCAAGTGGACATATGTCATTGGCGTAGACATGCAGGGCAATCGAGACTTCACTGCGCAATGGATCACTCACTCAGACGCGCCTACACTCCAAGCGTGATTGCGCTATGCTGTCTCGGTGTTCTGATTCGCCAGTCGGTCCGGCGACCAACGGTATGTGGTGTTACTCAGCAGGTGCTTCAGTCATTCTGTGAAACAATCAGTCATGAGTCATGACGTCAATTGCTTCTTGTTGCTTACCATCATGTCGCCGTTCTTTACATTGCCTCATATTGAGGACAGTCCGAAGCGTGTACGAGTATTGTTCGGGGGTAAATGGATTATCGACACACGAGACGCTAAGCTAGTGTGAGTATATAGACGATGGATGACCAAAGTTAGTATTTGACGATTGCAGTTGGGAGAAGCCCAATTACCCACTCTACTTCTTCCATCAACAGGAATTGGATAAGCAATCTCTGGAGTTCAAGCAGGACACGCCCAATGGCGCAGTGTATGATATCGTAGTCGACGGCAAGCGCGCACCTTCTGCAGTCACCTGCTACAACGATGGTGCCCTGGCTGGCCTGCTCAATATCCGGTTCAGCGCCGTGGATGCGTGGTTTGAAGAAGACGAGCAAATTTTCGTGCACCCAAAGGATCCATACAAGGTGCTGTCCGGACAACGCCCCTTGCACTACATCAAACTAATGACGATTGCCAGAGAGTCGACGTATTACAGTCATCTCGTCATGTAAGGGTTGAGGTATCCGGCGTAGAGGTCGCAAACACGCGTTCGCCGAGATTCCTATACGAAACAAGCCTTCCAGTTAGGACATACATTCCCAAGATCGACTGTCGCCTCGACTTAATGAAGCCGTCCGATCTACGCACTCAATGCCCGTACAAGGTGAGAATGTTCGAAATCAACGACCCCCTTCATATCTCATAGCAATGTCCACTTGCAGGGAGAGGCGAACTATTATCATGTTAGACTTCCATCGTCTGGCGATCAGATTGACAACATCGTCTGGTGGTATCCTAACACGACACTTGAATGTGCAGCCATCAGGGGATATGTCGCCTTCTATGACGAGAAGGTGGATGTTTGGATTGACGGAGTGAAACAATCAAGGCCGCACACACCCTTTGCGTAACAGATTCAGGCTCCAGAGATAGGTTTGATGTTTGATAGTATTTGGACCCAATTTGGACCTGTGATGCAATAAGCCACGAGGTGAAATTATACATATCTCTTAAATTTCTGAGCATGACAATCATCCACCGGTCCCCAAAGCTGTGTCTTTCTTTGCTTCGGTATGATATCTAACAAACGACGAAAGCTGGACGAGGGACCGCAAGAACTTTACTCGATCGGAGATGTGCATAACTCCGCCTTATACCATGTGTTGGACGACGTCGACCTCGAGATTGGGCTGAGGAGCCGTCTGATGGAAACCGTTGAGTCGAGAATTACTTGGGCATTGTGCCTCCAGAATGCGCTTAACCAAGGTATGTTCTCCGTTTGATGGCACATAATAGCACTCAACTTTGCCAGAGAGTCGTGATGCATTCGGGTCTACCACCTTCCGGAATGCAGCTGTCGAAGCCTCAAAAGAAGTAGAGGATCCTGTTCAGCTTTTACTTTCTCACGAGATTCCGGCTCCGCCCAACCTTGCGTTGCTCCAGCAACGAAATTCTCGTCCTCCGCCAAAGCCAAAAGCCGCTCCAGCAACTCGAAACCCAAACACGAGCTTTTTGTACATTAGGGCCGATGCGGCCCCTGGTATCGTGCCCAGAGGTTCAGAGGTTCAACCGCCGCCTGAATACTATTTGTTGCGATGTCCTGGATGTAATCGGAGGACCTTTACCTCGTTACAGGGATTACTGAATCATGGGCGGATATCGCATCATCTAGAATGGGGGACACACGATGAATGCGTTCGAGCTTGTGCAACGGTGGACACGGAATTAGACATCAGCACTGGAATTGAAGTGGGCTTGGGTCCGGCAGGCCTGTTACCTGGTTTGCGTAGTCTGTTTGAAATGGCCGTTGGAAGTACTCAGCCTCCACTTCCTGCTCAACCATTGCTGCCTTCTCCGAGCCCGAACACGCAGATGATCGATCCAGCTGTTAAAGTCGAAGCTGAGGAAGCCACCCTGGAGTACTCAGAAATGCAGGATGAGGGCAATCACCTTACTCGGACACTAGGGCTTCATAAAGACATGCCAGCACTCGCTCCCTTTCTCGGGAAGCAGCCTGTAAAACGTGGCATACGGGTTTGGGATGACGGGAACGACGTCGATATTCTAGGATTTGCGAACAGTTCGAATGAGCCGGGCCCTGGTCCTGCTAAACGAAGATGGAGGATGCCATTCTCTCGCCGCAATGACGAAGAGTATCAAACAATCACATTAGGAGATCAGCGATCAAGCTCACCAACTGAACGAGACCAAAAACCACCTCAGCAGGACCAAGCCACTTCACGGCCCCATGACTCGCTAACGAACACTACCGCTTCGGATGGGCCCGCCAGTGGCAGTCGGTTCCATTTCTCCGTGAGGGTTATCCTAGCGGATAGAAGTTTGTGGATACCACCTGGTACGCGTTCTGGAGTTGACATTTGGTCTTTCACTCACCAAGAGTAGAACAACGCTTGAAGGGAAAAGAGCACCACACGCATAAATGGATGATTTCAGTGACGTCGCCATCATATGTAGGTGACAAGCAATCGCATTAGATGACTCATACTGATGAGATACAGTCACACAATATTGCCACTGTTCTGCACAAGATCTCGGCTGGACCATGCTCAGGTCCAAGTGGACACGCGGAAACAGTATCAATATCGGAGCCCCCATACGCTGTGATGGGTACCACAGATCAGCCGTTTTTGGCCAGAGTTGAGCTGTTGTTTAATGGAACGGAAAGAGATAAGAACGGACAGACGGTTGTACTTGAGCATTGGGTTGATGTATGCGCTTTTATTACCATACTATGCTTGGCCACTGACAGTTTGAAACATGCAAGCTGGATCCCTTGCGCTCTTCTAACGTTGTACTTGGCGAGGAGCAAGTTGTTGACGTGGAACTGGACCGAATGACTCTGATGGCTGAACAGAAGCGAGAAAATCCTGTCTTAACATCTCGACTGCTCTGGGATGCCCTTCGTGCTTACCCGCTGAATCCTCAAAGCTCTCACGATAAGAAAATGCAAGGCCGTTCCTCTGGTACACCCGAAGTAGAGGGTCAGCCAAGTTTTCCACATTTATAGGCATCACTCATTGGATTATAGATTATGAGCAAATGCTCAAGTCGTTACTGCCTAAATGCCCAATGACGTTAAGAGGTCTACCTGCAATTAACTTCCCTCCATCCTGTGGTTCTCATTAGGATTTCAGATACGCCAGGTGGTCGTCCACCACGCGAGCCCCTGCCTTATCGGCTTGTTTCTACTCCAGCATACTTCAAATCACTGGTCCCTGGCCGAAGAAAAGCGATTGAAGTGAGTCATGGCTCATCTTCCACTACTATCTTCCCCTGATAAATAAGGTAGTGGGGCCGTGCTAGGGCATTGCAAGAGTTGTACGAACGATCCATACAAGATTTTCCTGTAGAACACCGTCCAATCTCACTTACGACCGCGGACGTGTATGCATGGTTAAGTGATAGAGACCACTTCCCGAGGCCACGAGTGCATTCAACGACTCCTGCCGTGGAGGTTAAGAAGGAGGGTACTGACAAACAATCTATTGAAAGTAGCAGAAGCTCAAATTCCTGGTGCCCTATATGCGGCCTCAAGTTTGATGTCCACCCTACTGTCCCACTCATCAAAGAAGAGGATCCATCAGATAGTCTTGAAGATAAACATATCATCTATCCTAGTTTCGCATACCGACTTGAGACGAAGCAAATCATATGCAGTATCGTCCCTCCGGAGCTCCAGATTACCCGAATACCGATAATTGGCCTTAATCAGTTTTCCAAGCGACTCGTGAATCACTCTCTCCCTGGTTCCCATTCTCCCGCGAAGCCTTATCGCGCGTCAGATCTCCTCGTTGTTGCAGAGCCGCGATTAACTCTCGCGATCCATAACGTTATTGGCCGGTATAGGTTACCTTGCTTCGGGTCATGGAGCAATTTAGCTCCATCAACGAATCTCGACATGCCTCGCTTCGTTCTGGACAATAACGAGACACGAGATTCATTTGAGACTCGTCTGGCTCCCCATGCCCTCCTTGCACTGGCCACTGCTAGCTTCTTAAAAGTCTTAGTCAGGGGAGGATTGGAAATTGCCCGCAGAGATCGCATATCTGTGACAGGGCAGCTGGCATCTAATCAGAGCACCACACGGAAGGGCACAAAGAAGAAGGACCCGGCAGTTAGTATGTTGACCCCTGTCCACATCCTCCGGGGTGTTATTGAGCGTGGGCGAAACCGGGGATTGGGGGTGGATGTTGCTGTTCTTGAATGCCTAGCTCGTGTTGGCAAGACCATGGACATGAATCGCCTGTACAATGGGGAACTTTAAGCGGGTAGCGCTGGAAGTAATGGCAAAGTGGTGGCTTTGGCCAGGCGCTGGTGGTGGGGCTGAAGGGGTGTCCTTACTTGGGATTCGGAGAGTCAAGTTTGACAGAGAGTAGGTGGCTGATCTTTAGGGAGGAGATATGCCAACTGTATTGATGTGCTGAGCCGTAGAGTCCGCGGAACCTAACACCGGCTAATCTACCATACTTCGCTATGCCCTTGCCACATGTAATTCCTATGCACCAAGACGCAATAACTTTATACTTTCGTGTGTCTGTCTTTTTGATAGAACACAGGCCATAGGCAAGAAATGGCCCCGTCTGCCTTTCGCGAAAGCATACAGACCGGATTCCAGAGGCGGCGGAGAGACTGCGTATGTCCTTCTTTGATGAATGTGCAGCCTTTCGTGGTACCTACTTAATCCGTCGATAGAATACCTCAGCAGAAATCGCAAACAATTACGCCGGTTCGCCTGTTATGTCGTCCGCTGTGGAGAAGTGAAAGAACTACGTTTGACATCTATTCTTGACTTCAAATTCGTATCCTTCCCTTCTGCAATTCATTCCCCTTCCTGTCGTCATCTCTACCCGCACCCTGCGTGTCCTCGCAATTGGGTTCTGCCTATATGAGCAAGGCAGGCATCCGGGGGCATATGCTTCCGAGATCAGCTGCGAATCCAAGTATACTCTGGGTTACTCGATTATTACGAGATAGTGTGGAAGCGTGGTTATCTTCCTCTTACCTCCTCCCTTAGCTATCATACAAGCAGCTTCAAAGGTGCAGTTCGACATCCTTCTCGTATTGATGGGCAAGCGAATGTCCTAACCAGTCAGCACTACAAGGCTTCTAATCTCCTTACGCCGCACGCGCACCGATTCATGCGCTCGCCTGCACTAAACGACTTGCTTTCTTTCGTTGTATCCTTGCCCTTTGGCCATGTCATCCCCCGGTCTCCTGTGGTTGTTCTACATATATAAAGCAACGATCAAGCAGCTCACCATGAAGGCAGGGCTTCCTCTCATCCGCCAGTTCACTGTTAGCCCCGTTGCCCGCCACCCTCTTGCATATCTCTGAAGACCGAGTTGATACCTTGCATTGGTCACCCTCACGGCAATGTTCTCCAAGACTACCTTTCGATCCCTCCTTGTTCTTTGCTTGCTTCTCCCCCATTCTACTGTCTTTGCAAGTCATGGAATGAGGCGTCAGCGAAGACAATTGGAGCATGAACACCACCACCAAACCCACCACCCTCCTTCACCCACCTCTATTGACCTTGAATCATACGCCCACGTGCTTGCGCATCTTGGTGACGCCCAGTCGATAGATATCGTCGTCTATTCATCTCCAATCCATGGTAGCACCCATTACCCAAAATCATCTCCGAAACCTTCCCATACCCAACATCCTACGTCTTCTATACATCCGACCCAAGCGACCCATCAATCGCCCTCCCATTCACTAAGTCCCGTTCATAGTCACAGCCAGCATGGGCAAGGACATTCGCCATTACCATCACCCGCACAGCCATCGAAAGGGCACAGTCTCACCCACCCAGTCCAACATCCAAACGCACACGGTCACAGTCCGGGACACGGACATGAGGAAGGGGGCGAAGAATACTTACCTTGGTGCGATGAACTGGAGGATGACGAAGAACCTCTGCCTGTCCTGCATCACCATATGCCTACACCGATCGTTCACAACCACCCGCACCAGCCACACAAGGATCACCCTAGTGACATTACGAATAACACATACACAGGTGAGAATATCTAAGTACAGTCCTAGATAAGTAACGATTCTCATGAAGAGTCAGAAGACCACCATGCGAACATCAGCCCGGCAAATGGACCAAATAATCACCCAAACGTCATAGGTGCCCTACTCGGGTCAGGCGAGTATCACCCTCCCACCGAGCATGAACCAGAAATGAAAGTTGCACCTGTTCGAACGGCTGGGTCATTAACGCCCAACGGGATTAAAGCTGGACTTGCAGGCGGCGATGCTTATCCATACTTCAGAGATCACATTGGTTGGTGGTACGACTGGTGGGTCCCCTTTCATGATGTCCCTATCACCGACCACAATATTTACTTCCTTTCCGCAGGACACCCAACCCATCTAAACCAGGTAAGCCCATAGCAGTTCCAATGTTATGGGGAGGAGGGACAGCAGACGCAACAGACGCTCGTCGTCTATCCCAATTCAAAAAGATGAAACAAGCACCGAAATACGTTCTTGGGTACGAAGAACCCGACTGTGCACCGGGATCTGGATCGGCGGGTATGAGCGTTGATAGTGGTGTTGAGAAGTGGGAGAGCTTGATTGCTCCCCTGAGAGTTCAGGGGTCGCTCTTGGGGAGCCCGTCTATGTGCAGTAAGTCGAGCGCTACTCCCAAAGTGGGCTTATGCTGAGGATTTTTGGTTCTGCAGAGCAAGCGGATGAAACTTGGTTGAAGGAGTTCAAGAGGAAGATCAGGACGAACTGGGATTTTACAGCTATTCACGTTAACAAGAATAACCTTGACGGGGTCAAGAGGGATATTGCACGTATATATTTCTTTCTAACCCGAGTCTCGCTCAAACCGTCGTCGACAGGACTACTACTGGAACACCTATGGCAAGCCTATCTGGGTGACCGAGTTCGCATGTGTAAACGGTAATTCTCTCTCCTAATCCTAATCTGTATCTTCCTCACTATCTTACCAATCTGCCCTATCAGACCACAACGGCTTCGTACCTTGCACGAATCAAGCAGAAATCAATGCCTTTATCAATCAGGTTGTGCCCTATCTCGAGTCCCACCCACACGTCCACGCCTACGCTTACAGCAATGGGCTGGGGCTTGGAGATGTTTGGCCTTTGATGAAGGGTGGGCAGCTGAGTGAGTCGGGGAAGACGTATCTTGCAGCTGTTAGCAGATATCATTAGTGAAGAGGACTTGGGGAAGGGTATTGTCGAGGCGTTGTGGGCGTGTGGTGGGTGTATGGAGATCTGTATGTTATGCAGGACTAGGATCGAATTATTCCTTGCATTTACCATGGATTTGTAGTTCTTGATTTACTTATGTGTATACTTCTCTTTTCGAGTATCTGGAATACGAGTATTTTACGAATTACACAAACTCCAAGCACGATGCAGGCAAAGTTTTAAGAAAACCATATCGTCGACTTTCAACCTCATCACCCCAGTAAGCCGAGGTCAAATGCCTACTACCCAGATCCCATCTCAAATCTGTTGAATACATAGTGTAATATGTGCCTAGCTAGCGAAAATCTCAACATCAATCCAAAGCCAGAGCTCAGAGCGAAAGAGAGAAACAGAGAACAAACACGACCGGCGAACTAATCTAATAGATATAAGGGAAGATCTTGTAAGGCACCAACTGCTTGTACTTGGCCCAATCGTCGCCGTACTTCTTTGCACAGGCCTCATCGTCGCGGCGTTGTCTGTGGACGAGCAGGACGGTGAAGTAGCCGATGTAGAAGTAGGTGATTGGGGTGTCGAAGCCGGTTGGAAGGGACCACGAGAGACCCATGATGAGGTCGCCGCTGTGCATATATGCGTGAGTGGCTCGTTTGAGTGAGAGAAAGGGGAGGGCCGACGTACAGGTAATTTGGGTGCTGGCAGACTCCCCACCACCCAGAGATCAAGAGCTTGGTTCCCCTCTTTGTGTCCATATACTTCAAGTCTACATATGCGTCAATCAGTCAGCATCATCCCTTTGAGGTGGCATATGCTAGATACTCACTCTTAGGGTTCTTTCCATTTCTAAAGTCGTTCTTCTCCCCATTAGAAGCTCTAAAGATCCAATAGCCGGTCAGGTTGAGAGCGAAGATGGCAGCAGTCCAGGCGGGGCCTAGTTCGACGTGCTTGAACGCGAGATAACGCGCTTGAAGGCTGTATGTGAATGGGACCCAGAGTAGATCGCCGACAGCGAGCATGTAGCCGAATCCGTCTGAGACGACGTCCATAGTGGTGAAGAGAGCGGGCTGTAAGGAGTGTCGAGTTAGATTCCGGTTCTTGTTAATATGGCGGTAGGACGCACCTCGTTATAGAGACCATCAGCGACGTACCAGCCGTGGAAGGCGAGCACTAGCCACATCGAATCGGTGATTTGGTCGAGACCGCCTCGGCGAACGGCTTGTTCACATGCCATGGAGATGTTGATCAAAACCCAGAGGATGAGACTTGGTCGTAACTCGTTGAAGGTCTTGAGGTCCAGCCAGCCGATAGAAGGATTAAGTTCACGTCCAATGTAGAACTATTGGCAGAGATTAATGAGTTGTCATGCAACAAAAAAGGAGACGCACGTCATAGATGATGTTGCCAGAGTTGCCGCCCAGAGCCAAAAGCTTGCCTTTGCGGAAGGACATGAGGTAGCAGTATAGGGATTGGATGAGTGCGTTGATGAAAGCGGCGGTTACGAAGCCGACCCAGTGCTCGTAGATGAACGTGAACGCCTGAGGGCCATAGCGATAGATGACACCAGTCGTGAGGCCCAGCGCTAACAGGAAAGTCGGAAATGCTGCAAAGAGACGCGTGAGTGTGATTGAACACAGGGCTCAATGCCTCGCGAGACGCGCGGGTGTGGCATTGATAGGCAGGGAGCGAGAACGAGAGCAGAAACGCGTACCATTGATCTTGTACCTCTGTCTTGTTCCATCTCTGAGCACGCTTCCTTCGAGCCAGTCGCCAGGGAGGACAAACCAAGACACTACACAGAACATGTAGAACGCAAGGTAGAGTTTCGCAGCCTCGGGATCCCAAAGACTCTTCCAGAACTCGATGTTTTGGACAGTGTCGAGGACTTTGAGATGGGCATTGGTGATGTCTGGAGGTGGGCAACCACCGGTTTGCTCTGAACAACCAAAGTAGAGGCCGTACGCGATAGCAGGGACGGCGAGGATGATCAAGGTGGCACCCGGTGGGCCGAGGAAGTGGTAATGGGTAGTGCGCGGGTTGAGCTCCGCCACGTCGTGGTGGGTGTCCTGTTTTATGGACATTTTGGAGGATGGGAGGGAGAGGGGGGTGTTGAGTCGGGAGCGCTCGTTGGAGTTTAAGAGTGAGAGGGTGGATGGCGTGAGAGTGATTTGTCGTACGATTTATTCTGTTGGATGTGTCTTGTCTGCAACAACTCGCGCAGTACAAGCTCGCGGCAGGGCTCTGGAGTCAGGGCGACGGCGAGTGGGGTGTTCGGACACGGGGCAGGCGGGGTGGAGGTGGGAGCTCGGGGAGAGGTGGTGGGTGGGGATATGTTGGGCTATAATAACATACGGAATAGGATTTCGTTGGCCCTTGTTCGCTTCCTTACGTCTTGCTGGCCTTGCCTCAGTTTTTCTGTCTGGCCTTGATGTGCTCGCACTCAGTCTCTCTATCATGACCGCTGATCCTCTCGCCGAACGTCTGAACCAGCTCGCCGCCGCCAATTCCCAAGGTTTGCTCAGGCATGCGCTCCTCATCAATCTCCTGGTTTTAAGGCTCATCAAAAAATCTATCCAGCGACGATGATTACCGCTTATTGCGCCAAAGTCTGTTTGAGAGATACTCTAATACTATCGTTCTTCCCGTCGAAGAACCCGTCGTTCCTACCTCGACACACTCGCCCTCTCGTAAACGTGAGTGACGCCTCGACGGGTGCTGCCACCCACCTCGTTCCGCCCTCCCGCCCCACTTGATTTCCTGGAAATCCTTGCTTATGCCAATTTCATATACCAGCCTTACCATTATCACCTCCGCATCACGTAAATCGACCTGGTACCCCCTCACTCCACCTGCCCTCCTCAACGTCCGGCTCGGCGCCACATAGACCCAACACCCCAACCACACATTCTCGCCTCCGAGCCTCTGTCAGTGTTACCAATCTTTTCCGCAGAGCAACCGGGAGGAAGTCGACAGGATCCAATTTGAAGGACTCAATCACATCTTCAGGTGTCCAGACTGGCGGTGTGAGCACCTCGGGGCATAGTCATTCCCCCTCCATCAGCACTAGTCATGTCAGTGGCTCGCCTAAACGTGGCGTCCTTCCGCGCATCCTACAACGCAAGCCCAGCGACGCAAATATAGCATTATCCGGAGGTCCAACTTCCCCTGTCGCATCTTCCTCGCAATACCTACCAAGTCAACCGGATACCGACGGACGCATATGTTATTGCGACACCCATGCCCACCCCTACAATGTCCACCCCAATGCGAGCGCTTCTACACCTTCGCTTGACTCTCTTACACTCTCCCTCTACTCTCCAGCGAAATCCAGTCATCAACGAACGAACTCTAGTGCAACCATGACGAGTAATCATCACCCCACTATCACTACTGCTACTACTTCCTCCTCCCGAATGAAGCTCAAAAACCAAAAGTCGTTCCATCACCTTCCATCACTCTCTGTATCATCTACAACAACGTATAACTCCTCTCTCCTTACGCCCTCGCCTACAGGCCTAACGTCAGCATCGCCCCACTCCCATATGCATTTTTCACCCCAAGAAAGTATATTCATCTTTGACGACGAGTCTCTATACACGACCCAGGACATCAAGAAAGCTATTCAAATGACGGAATCCGAATTCCAACGGTTGATTGAAGAGTTTACATCTCTCGAGATGCACACCATGCACAAAGTCAGACTGAGAAAAGCAAGGAGGTTGTATGTCAGTACACCGAAAGATGTAGGAGTGCTGATCGAGGGAAAGGAGTGGAGAGAGTACTCACCTTTACCTCCCCCACCTATTTGTGTCAACTGCACTGCGATGGCAGGACCAAGTACAGACTCGGATGTGGGTTCTCCGACGGAAGAAGGCCTTGCAAAGGGGTTGAAAGCAAAACTGAAGATGAAGAGCCGACATAAGCACTCACCATCAACGTCTTCCATACACTCATCGTCTGCTTCAATGAAACTGTCACCATATTCGCCTAACTTCAACACGGGCGGTCACCAGTGGTCAGGCGGAGCTTCGAGCCCATTGTATAGCCCCTCCCCTCTAAGTCCCGGTGCTCACTCCGGCACGGGCGATGACAGATCCACCCGTTCCGGTTCTTCATCTCGACTGTCTTCCTCCCATACAAATTTGCATTCACACTCGCACTCGCACTCTCTACATTTACCACCCACCGCTACCCTCGTAAGACGGCCTTCAACAGCCGGCGGCAGCGCTGGTGCAACGACGCCCACGTCCGTATCAACCCCAACAGTCCCGCCTTCGCCCATGTCGTTGAAGAGGAAAGGATCGCTGTCGTCTCTGTCGAGTTTTACGACGTCCTTGTTTGGGGGAGGAAGCAAACACGGCAGCACGAGCACGAATAGCGCGCATATTAGCAACGGCAGCAGTATCAGCACCGGAGCAGGAGGAGAGACGATCAGCATCAGCACTTCCAGCCCTTCGTTGAGTCCTCCCGTGGCTGCTGGGAGCGGGATGAGACTGGGAGTCAACGGACACGCGTCCGCTTCTTCGAGCGTGGGCATGAGTCTGTCGAGGAGCACCGGGCATCTGCCTCTGAGCGTTTTGTCGGAGCATTCTGGTGAATGGGAGGGGGAAGAGGAGGGGGATAGTCGGAGTAAGGATGGTGTAATTGAAGGTCCTGGGCTTGGGATTTCTTGTCAGGCCGGCGAGGGCACTGGTGTCGGCGGCAGTACTTTGAGAGGACATGGACGAGGACGCAAAGGATCTGTTGCCAGTGGAATGTATGAGTCAGATGCTGGGAAGAGCGATCATGGCAGCAATCACGGGCACCGCGATGGGAGAGCAAGAGACACTGAGAGCGACGGAGAAGAAGAGGTAGAAGAAATTAGAAGGAGGAAGATTGAGACGACGGAGAAGTATCAGGCGAGACTGAACTACTTGAGGGCAAAGTTGAAGGGTGCAGAGTTGCATGAGAAGTTGTTGAGGAAGTGATGATTCGGGGTTGGGAGTATGGGCTCTGCCTACGAAATGGAGGGGTAGTTGGCTGGTGTTAGAAATATTGGTGGAGGTGAATGGGTTTGCGACACTGATGAACAAATGACATGATGATGTGGAACACGAGCACGTAGAAGATACCAAGGATGCCTCAAACTTCGACTAGAACCGCTGGGACCGATGACACACAATAATTCAACATGATAGGAGGGGAGAAAGGAAACCAATGCAGTTTCAGCGAGGCGTCAACATAATATTCGCCGAGTTTGCCTCATTGGTTGCAAACTGACCGCAGCTTGATTCTCTCGACACCCTCTCCTAGCAATTATAACTAAGTTCAAAGCGATACCTCCGCTCCGCCCTGCATATACCCGCTTTATTACTCCCCCAGGCTCTCGTCACTTCCGCTTGTTCCTTGTCCGACTTCTACACCTGTGTTCCCATCACCGGGTGTAGCACTTACGTTTCTTGACCCTCGCTCTCGCCATAAGTTCGGGAGCCGATCTCCAAAGCGAAATGATAGCATAAACACCTGGTAATCCCTTCTTTGTACAATATTCCTTGTTTCCTCAGCGGTTCGTGTCCCTCATTCCATCTCCACCCATCCATCTTAATGGGTTATTTCATCCTCATTTTCTGTGCATCAATTTTGGAATTCACTCAACACCTCACATCAATGGATACACACACTTCTTTCCTCCTGTATTTGCATTATTCCTTTTTATTTCTTGTTTGATATTTTATACCTTCAGTTATATCATTCACCACCACCCGTAATTACCTTCTTTCTTTATACACTCATCCTCTCTTCATCTCCTTGTCAAATGTCATCTTGCTATCCAACTCATCATGTCATACTTGCTTTCCCTCTTTGTGTGTCACCTCTACTTTCATTCTCTTGCTCTCTTGTGTTACTTCTTATCATATCATCCTTCTTTCTGATACCTACTCTACCTTTAGTACTTCATAATTACTTATACCTATCTTATGATCTCCTTTTGTGTATTGTGAGTGAGGTCAGATATCAACTTACCCTTGTTATTACCAATATTTACCAAGCAAAAGTGTATAGTTCCTGCTCTAGAATGATAAATTTTGAATTCTGATTTTGCTACTGTTTTAAGAAATATTGACAGACCAAGCCCTTACAGTGACAGAAACCAGCATAGCATAATAAAGTAATTCACAAGGCTGAATTCAATTTACAGAAATGAATGCATACAATGCACAGACATACATTGAACTCTCAACAGCACTGATACAACCAGCAGTAACTTACAATGTCACATTCTTTTAAGAAATGTTCTAAAAACAGCATTGAAGCATTGAAGCTAATATTCACCAACATCAAATGACCCATTCATATTTTTTAATATCTTCAGCTTTGTGCCTTTTTGAACCAGCAAAACAGGGCCAGGCTGATCCAGTCTGAAATCTTCCAAACCCAATTCATCCCAGTGATCTTCCAAAATCTTTGCTACATCATCTCTTCTTTTTTTTTCTAACCCTCTGTGAATCAAATGGACTAAATTTAGCCAGTTGAGGTATATCTATCTCAGCCTCCAACACTGTGCCCCTGCTTTTCTCTCTGATGTGGTCTACTCTTTCTCTTTTAGTTTCAACCGATATCAAGCGTTGGCATGAGGAATGACACTGGCAAAGACCACATCAGGTTGAGAAATCTACATTCAAACAAAAATGAGCAAGCACAAAAAGGACTCAAATGGAGGGTGACACAAATGCATGATAACGTGCTATCGCATGCTGTAAAACTAGTGCACCTTTGGGATTGTCAAAGTGACCAGGTTTTATCCATCCTAGACTTTCCATTTTCTCAATAAAAGATGATTGGCGCAACACCTACTAATAGGTAAGTTGACGCACCCCAAGTTGTGGTCAAACTTACAGCTCCTACCAAGTCCAAAGAAAAGGGCTTATCATCTGAATAGGTGCACATAATATGGAATTGTCTATACAACAACAGTCTGAATGAGCTTGTTGTGGTAGCTATAACAAGATACGTACAATCTACGGTTATTGCCTTCCAGAATTGAAGCAAGCCATTGTGATGCCACTGCATGTGACTATCTCATAATTTCACCAGCAAACTAATTACTCTCGACCTTCTGCTTCAAAGGTGGGGGTTGAAGTAATTTCGTGTATATCTGTTGTTTAATTGTGGTTGCGCTTTGACAATTGCACCCTTTGTCAGAATAAATAGTGCCACTGTAGGTGTCAACAAGCACGCATGGTTAGCACTTCAGGGTTATATGGAGATTAAGAAGACGTATGCTAAGTATGAATCTAGCGATTTGTTTGCTATATCTGCCGCAAGCTTTCATATACAGAGGGCCTCCTTCGTAATTGTAAATCCATCACAAAAGGTAAATTTACAGGCTGCTGAAAACTGTTGGGTATAGCCGGTCCCGATTTGATTTGTCAAATCTACGCATGGAAGAAATGGTATGACATTTTTGAGATTCAGTGCCCATTTTTGAATGCAGGTGAATGGAATAGTGTACTGACTGACATCGTCCCCAAACAGCGAGGACAACAGATTGTCTTTCTCAGGAGCTGTGTTCTGCAATCTAAAGCATCCCATGCCAGTCCTGTGTGAGAGGACCAGTTTTGATACCTTTTTGAATCCAGAGGTTCTTCAAATATGCTTCTACCCTTCACTTGCGTGGAATCAACTGAATGCTAGATATAGTGACCAACCATGATAGACATCAAATGGGGTCCTATATGATATCTGAGGTTCCTTAGATGTGGAACACGCTCACAATCATCTGCGTAACAGCTTATGTGGAAGTCATGACTTCAAAAAAAANAAAAAAGAAAT
>KB722780.1:0-25282 GCA_000349905.1 Volvariella volvacea V23
GTCAGATTATCGGGCGTTTATGTCGAGGGCTCTTACGAGCCCTGACATCCATGACATTTGACAGTATTATATATAATAATCTGTGCTTGCTTCTTTTTCTCACTCCATTTGCAATGCTGCAAGCATTGCAAATGAAATGATGTTAAGGTGTCAACTGACCTCAAGACCACAAAGCTACTGTTCACATGATGGCCTACACAAAGTAAGTGTTTCCTTACACATTCCTCTCTTGACATGATCTATTGTTCAACAAGAACACAAGAACACCTGTTTCTCACTGACAATAGGTCCTGATGAGTCTATATAAGACAAAACAGGTTTGGTTGGATTCCCCCAACCTATTGACCTCACTCAGCTTTTTTCTCATCACTTAATAGTATTCACTTTCAAATATTTGTCTAACAATATGGAATATGTGGAGAGCATGGTGTGGAACAAGTCAAGTGAAAATATGACAGACTAGCTCTAGAGGACAAGTTTAGAGAGTACTCAAGCTTTCAGTTTGTTGATTCATGGTAATAATGTCTGGTAAAGCATCTCAGGGTAAAAGACCTCAGACGTATGGCTTCGGTGAACACCAGTCATAACTCAAGAGCTCCACCAAAACATTTTGGACTAATCCTGAACCGTTTTAGTACGTGAATTCCGCGATGTGATAAAATACAACAACTGAAGGTACAAGTGAATAGCAGCATATCCAAGACCACCCAGCAAACAGGCATCATGAATTGAAAACTAAGCATCCTCGACCAGGACAATTTGAACAAAAAAAGACTATTGTAAGGAAAGATGTATATAAAATACGTATCAAGATGCCCATACCCAAGGGAAAACGATAATATATGAAAAATGAAAGAAGCGCCTCGCCACTCCCTCTTTCTCAATCACGCATGCACTCTAGGTGCAGTGCCTTACATCTTCAGCCTCCTCATCAAGTCGAACCGCGAACCAAAGCCGAAGCCAAATCCACCAAGCATACCAAAGTTCAAGGGAGGTCGAGATTCGCTGGGGGCTTCCGGTAAAGGCGCAAATTGTACACTTGATTGTGGAACATCAGATGAAGCAGATGCCCCATTTTCGCCGTTGTTATTTTCCGTATTCTCGTCCGGGGATACGCCTGCGCGATCGGGTCCGGCGTCAGCCTCAGCTTCGGCCGAAGCCTGTTGAGACACCTCCTGTGCTCCAAGGTCAAGCGATGGAAACACCTGCTGGTCGTGAATTTCTTCGATAGTTACTTTGACCCCAGGTCGGATAGTAGCGAACTTGTGCAAGAGCGTGGAGGATGCCGACTCCGTTGAAGTTGACGACCACGAAGACGAAACAGAAGGCGACGCCGAATAATGCGAGATGGCAAGCTCCTCCAACTCTGGACATGGCAAATCATCCTCATCACCATCCTCGAACGCATTCTCAATCTCCACACCAGCTGAGGCCGACGACACGGTCGAAGACGCACTCAAACTCAACGACGAGCCCAGACCGAGAGCCGGTAGATCTTTCCTCGCCACACTCTCCATCAGCATCTCCAGTAACGCTTCAGCATCCTCGCGTCCCACTCTTTGAACGCTCAGCTTCTTCAGGGCCCTCATCCTCTTCAGACACCACCCCCACATCCCAATTTCATCTTCATCGACGATGCCACTGCCATGGCTATGCTCCCCGAGGCGATGTTCAAAGCTGGCTTCGCCGCCTCCCACGACGTTCCCCGATTTCGGTGTGGAACCACAAATTACTACTCCATCCAGTTTCAGTTCCACCAACCCGTCAACTCCGGTTCTCGGATTCTCTTCGTCGGCCTTGACTTCATCGCCATTCTCCATCGGTAAATCCATCCTGACCAAAACTCTCCTCAAAACCTTCACGCTCTCCATCGCGCCTCCTCTCCTCTTCCCATCCAAATCATTGATAGCCAAATGTTGTAACCGGGGTAGAACAAGGTTGTCGAGCAACAACGGAATGTCGTTGCTCCGCAAGTTGAGGTGTGTCAAATAAGGGAGTGTGGTCAAGGAATGTCGAGAGTGTATATCACTCGTAGTTTGATGAATGGAATCAGAATCGTGGTTGTTCGATGCCAATAGAGCGTCGTGGTTAACGACAAGGTGACCCACGCCTTGTGGTGTCGCCAGCTGAGATGTACTCGAATGATGCGAAGGCGCGGATACCGCGCCGGTACCCGAAGGATGAGGAGATCCTGCGGAACCCGACGAGAGCAGTGGGCTTCCTTCATGACCATCGCCAAGTTCAAGCGTAGGCAAAGGCGAATCATCAACTCTACTGTCCAACTCGAACCTCCTCAATCTCGAAGTCGCCTTGAGCAACTGTTCAACCACCTTTGCAGACAGCGGAGGGGCGGTGAATGGCCGTGATACTGATAAATCGCGCACTGTGGCCAAATTGTGCCATGGAAAGAATGGGAAGGGAGTGAGTGTTGACGGGGAAGAGATCTTGACCGTGGTCAGCGAAGGGAGGGCGTATGACGGATGGGGACATGAATGGAAGCGGTGATGATCAAAATGTGCAGTTGTTGGCGAAGGGAATGAGGGTTGTAGCCCAGGGGCAAGTGGTAAAGGAGGAGAGATAGCGGCCGATGAGGTATTTGGATTGTGATGAGAGGATGAAACGCTGATCGTCAACCTTTGCAAAGGGTACCGAAGTCCTGAGCACCGACAGCATGCGTCCTCGCCCAACGACGTAGGGGTGCATGGGGCCCCTTCACCCGCACAACGCGGAGGAGGGCCGGAGTGTTCAGGTACTTCATCACGTCGATCGTATATCGATGACAGAAATGCTTGCGCTTCAAGGTCCGAACTCGTGCGTACAGCCAGGGACTTGATTCGCGTTGCATGGCTTCGGAGTAATCGGTTGAGGGCCATATGGCCTGCTTCTCTTGACCCTATTACAACAAAGGTCGTCGAGGCGGGCAAAAGAAGGCAGTGGAAGGGTGAGGACGGAACGGTAGACCGAGGTGCAGTCGGACATACCTTCGATCTCAGCGGGTGAAGTCGGTCCATGAGCATCTAGACCAACGTGCTTTTTCGCACCACCGGCATCCTTGTCCAATCCCGTCGTCTCTGTCCCGTCGAAAGTTTCACCGTGCCCGTCAACAAGAATCTCCTTATTCCCCACCAAATCCACGCATATCTCCAACCGACAAACTCCCGACAGCTTGAGCCATAGCTGTGCCTTCCTCAGCACATCCTTGACACGAGGAGACAGCCGCAACCTCGTCCACGTACGAGGGTGGGTCAACGCAGTATGGCGGAACGAACGAGAAACCTTGGTGAGAACGAGTGGTGCATCAGGGCAGATGAGAGTACAGTTATAGAAAATCTCTGCTAAAATTTCGGGAGGAATAGCCGAGATATAGTTTGTACTAATTGATAAACTTGAGGTCGATTTGAAGGAATGTGTAGATGGTGGTAGTGGGTATAGCGAGATAGGTCTTGCTGAGAGCATCTCGTGAGCGACGATTTGATCCCTATCTGAAGGGTGTAGGAATGAAAATGTCAAAGAAGGAATGCGAAGAGACTGTACAGAGCAAGAGAAGATTGGAAATGCGGAGGTAAAGCGCTGCTGTACTGACTCACAGCTGTTTTTATAGCCTGCTTTACGCGTGCTTCAAGACGGAACGGGAGAGGCGATGGGTGCAGATAGACACTGACATGGGGAATTATAAAAGTCAGGGCACGCGCTGGAGCGTAATCATGTACGCAAGGCCTAAGACTTACGGTGGTCATAGCCTTTGTTGTCTCATTTATACGCAGTCCATAATGGCATGCCTGAAGCATGGCAATGTGGTAGAATTGAAAAGCCAAGACTGCCTTGGATCGAGGAAGGCTAAGAGAATTAAGACAACAAGGGTTCATTTCACAGACCTAACCCGGAACTTGAGCATCACCGCCAATGACCGTCCCGGATTTCGTTGAACAAGACCTGCCCTCATGGTGGCTGTCGAGTCTCGCGTGTTGCCTTGCCCGTCAGATGCGCGCTGCGGGTGCAACAGGGGCTGCGCGGGTGGACTCTGGGAGCTTAGCGCTCGCGATTGTCTGCTGAAAATTTGCCAGAATCGCACTCTGAAAACGTAGCCCTGCACGCGGAAAACCCTTGGCCGAAATGCCGACAGTTGGTCGCCAACGAAGCGCGCCGCAATTTGCAATGGAGTCGGTGGTGGATTAACGGGTGCAACATTCAAAGCCAAAAATTTGCCTGCTCTGACGTTAGTTCCGTCATTTGGTGATGGGTCTGGGCCGTCCCCGACTGTCATAGTCCTCTAGCCCTCGTCATCATGACCATCAATCAAAGGATCATTGGAGTTTCGGGCTACGCTAAACACGGGGTGGGTAGGCAAGTAGGCTAAAATTAGATGGGGAGTTGCTATACACAGTCTGATTGACCGCAAGATGCGATGAAACAGATCATAGAGTATTTGGCGCCGATGCGTCGACGGAGCAGGATATGCTCGTGCTGAGGACCCACCTCATTACGGTGAAGTCAGTGAAGGGATTCAACGTGAGTCCCACGAGCTAACGGTGTGTTCAACGCGGTACCGCAACCACGTTATTGTGACTCGATAATGACTCTTCGCAAACCAGCACACCCAAAACGTATAACACCAAAGGTCGAGCGCAAACAACAGTGAGTGTTTTGATGCTTTTGGATTGCGAAGAGAGATGGTATGCGCATGGAACAACAGAAAAGCAGTGTACAACGAACTACTCCCAGACATTTTAATCGAACAATCCAAAGCCCTGGATACCGGGTTAGATGCAGCGTCCGGTGAAGGCGATTGACAGCTCACCATATCGTCGTCCGACTCCTCCTTCTCCTCCTTCTTCTCTTCTTCTTTGGGTGCTTCAGCGGCAGCAGCGGCACCAGCAGCAGCACCACCAGCAGCAGGCGCAGCAGCGGGTGCACCACCGCCAGAGCCAACGTTTGATAGGAGTTCCTTCACGTTCTTTCCTTCGAGAGCCTTGGCGAGTAGTGAGGCCCAAATGGGTTCGAGCTCAACACCAGCGGCATCTGTCAAAGTGATGATTTTGTCGGACTAACGGAGGGAAAAATCGGGCGTCAGGGTGATTGGTGCAAGTTTTTGAGCAACTTCTGCGTACTGTGATTTCGATGCCTTCATCAGCGAGGATGAGAGCGGCGTAGGTAGCGGCGAGATCTGTAGAGGCCTAGAGAAAGAATACAGACCGATCGTTCAAGTCAGTTTGGCGTCCATCCAGAGCCAGAATCACCCATCCACCGCAAAACGCCATACAAACGTCGCGTAAATGGCGTTGAGGGCCCTCTGGACGCAATTCAAGAACATCGTACTCACCATTGGTGTAGTTTGAGGGGAGGGTGGCCGATGGATGACTTGGTCGGTGGTGGATGTGAGTCGTGCGTTGATCTGGCGAGGCTGTGTGTCACAGCGTGTGACTTCCGATTTAGGTCATGTCACAATTACTGCGGGAGCCTTCGCGCTCAACTACCTTGACTGGAACTCGACTCGCTCAAGTTACACTTTTGCTTAATCCATACCCTTTGCGCTCTCGTCCACAACAGGTTCTCTCTCTGGACGAACCTAGTCCTGACTTCTTCTTACTCGTGGTCCAAAGACGAACAATTTGGCTGTTCTCAAGCATCACTGGTCCACTCGATACCAGCTTTGTCGGATGCGGCGCTTAGGCTCGCATTAGTGCATATAGAATATGCTATCCTCGACCGGGAAGTATTCCGGAATTAGGTCTACCGGGAATTTTCACCGGACTTCTCTTCTGCGCCTCCGTCCAAGAAGCCACGAATGCGCTCGCTCTAACCGCGACGTATCCAGTGACGTCGAAACCGCGCCGGTCAATCATTATTGCAACTTCTTCCAACTCGCCACAGGTATAAAGGTATCCGCAAACGGTGCCGTCGTCTCCCAACCCAAGTGACATCCTCAAAGCAAGTCTACATCCTGCTAAACGATGCGTTTCACTATCCCTACTTTCTTCGTCCTCGCATCCTCCTTCTGCGTTGCCTTTGCCAGCCCAACCGTGGGCAAGCGAGATGATGCCGCCTTGCCTATCGACATACAACATTGCGAGCAAGGTTCTCCCTCCCAATTTTTCCCTTAGCGTTACTGACTTGTTCGTATTCCACTGTATAGTCTGCATAGCAGAGGTTCTGGACTGCGTGAAGAATGTCAACAATTGCACCATGGATCTTCTGGCCTGTATCGCATCCTGTGTGAAATTGCCAGTTTGAGCGTGAGTACCATGCTTGCAACATTTGTTCCTTTTAAACCCACCACATTTCATGCAGGCTGTCCTAACACGGCTCCGAGTACTCGCTGAAGAGATATCGAATATTAGCTATGAGAGTATCATTGTCATTTTCGAGAATTCCAATGTTCTGCGGTGCCACCCTGTAGTTATGATTGACCGTAAGAGCGACAGGTTCCTAGAGGGAACAAAAATTTTAGCCAACCAGAACCGGCGTCAAGATCTTGTTTACAAGGTAAAGCGTTCACGGGGTGCAGTACTGTGCTTGTACTTGTTTGACTACGGTCTCTTGACATACGCCCTGGATCACTCTTCTGAGAGCTCAGCCAGCGAGTCCGACCTCATGAAGCCCAAGATAAAGCCCACTGACAATGAATGTGACAAAGCGCATGGCACAGGGTAAAACGCCAAACTGATGTATCAGACCGTGATAGGAATGCGGATAGGGTTGGCTACATACGTTAAGCCCACACCCGCCACCGAGCGGGAAAGCGCCTTACCCTTATTTTGCCTATCTTTACGTTATCTCGCGTTGACGAGCAGCCCATGCTTTTACACTAGACCTATAAGGTCAGTTCGCCATGTGGTAGGAAGGTAAAACTCCTCTCTTGCGACCGTTTTTTTCGAACCCCGGACTACCTGCTCACATGCCTAATGACAGATTTCAGCTACTCCCTAGTGACGTTTGGCTGGAAGTGGCATCCCAACTAGGTCGTAATGACCTCAACCGTCTGTGCACGACCTCACGATCGTTCCTCTACATGTTCCGACCAGCTTTGTATCGGAAAGTCGAACTGCGGTATAGCAACCCCCTCACACCAGAAACATGCGCCTTGCTCGCTCGTGATGCGGATCTCGCCTTGTCTGTTCGCGAGATTTGTTTTGTAACGGATGAAGTCGTAAAAGGAGGTTCAACGTGGTTACCATTAATTGCTTTACGGCGGATGGCTCAATTACGGAAGTTGAAGATTTTCAATGATCCGTTCGAGAAGGAACAGGAGAAACATGATTTTTTCGATATAGTACCCACCTTCTGCAAGTCCCCCTGTGGGTTTGAACTGAGGGCAACCAAGCCGTTCAAGCTGTCACTGCCTTTGGCGAAGTTGGAATCTATTAGTTGGGACACTTCGAGTGAGCATATCTCTCCAATCACTTTTACCCCATCTCTCATACAGCACTTCTACAGATCCATTCAGGCACGGCTCTCTGACTCTCCTCATCACCTCTCGCCTCACCCTCCGCTCAATATCCATCCCCGCGTACATCGGAGGTCATCCCTCAGAAGAAACTTTTTCCAACTTTCATTTCCATCCTTACAACACCTGCGCATTGGCTCTACAACGGGACGACTAGCAGACCACCTTACGCGATTTCTCATCAATCACCCGTCCATAATTGACCTTCACCTCGACTTTCCCACCAACGATTTCGTGTCCACAGATTTACTGGCGGCGTTAATGCACCCTGACATGATTCCTAATCTCAAGAGACTGCATGCGCATGGACGAAACGTGACAACGCTACTTCAAAAAGGCGTGGATTCAATGCAAAATTTGGAGTACCTCACCTTCGGGTATAACCTAAATGATCTGGATGATACACTATACGAGTTAAATGAATCTGAAGAGATTGCCCAGTGTCTCACAGCCCTGGGGAAAGCGGCTCCTAAGGTAGTACATCTTTCCATCCCATCAATCCCTCAGACAATGGTAAGTCCCTCTCGGAAAGTGTTTCTCCATGCTGACCAACGAGACAGGACTTCGAACAGTTGTTCGTCGTTCCTTCCCAGCGCTTGAGTTTAGTATTATTTCGGCGCAACGCTTTTAGACCGAATAGTTATAGACCTACTTCAATCACATAGACTTAGGATTCATAGATCGGGGATTGTACGCTAATCTCCTTCCTTCTCTCTCCAAGAGACTCTAGTTAACTTCTAGAATAGACGCCTAATCCTATAGCGATAGAACCTCATCAGGCAATATAGCCCTTAAACATCCTTTTCGATCTCTACACGTCTTTCGGACCCGAAGCCTTTTTGTATCACTGCTTGAAATACTCTTCCTTTCCTGCGAAGGTCTGCAAGTAGAGGAGATCGCCGTTATGCTTGCGGATATTTCTAGCTAACTTTCCTCACTAGGATTCGAAGACTATTGGTCCGACTTACCAGTGCTCCGGGGGTTGGCTAGCCTTTCTGGGTGTAACTCAAAAGATCAAGTCAAATCACCCAGTAACTCTCAACTCAGCGCGGAGGCGCCCCATGTCCATGAGGCCCTGTTTGTCGCCTACCATTTTGTTGCCAAAAGTCTCTCATGTTGCATGAGTCTCCTAATTATCAACTCTTGGCAGTATTAATTCCGTCGGAAAGTAGAGGCTATCCCTCATGCATCAAATCACAAGCTTCCCAAACCTGGAGATTTGACCCAGCACGCTCAGGGCAACGGCGGAACCTTCTCAACTTCCGGCAAGGTTGGAATTAGACTAAGAGTGCACTCTATGCTTAATTCTCAACTAGCAGTCATCGCTAACGACGATAGTCCGACTTTATTCTCAGCACCATCGTGCAAGCAACGTTGGAACAAGTGATTAGCAGTATAAAGTACCTATAAGCGTCTGTTACTATTCAAGCTGCCCCCAGTGGAATGACCTTGCGAACTACCGCAATCTCAGTGTCGGAGTAGTGTTTGTGAATAGTCCCCGGCCAATCATCTCGATCTTGTGAATCTTCGCCTTCCACTACATTACGCGTACAAGCTCCACTGCAATTGAAAAGGGGACTAATATAAACTTCCCATTGGCCATGCATTTCTAAGTCCTTGAGTTTGGCGTTGAGTAACCTGAAGGACGGGTCGGGGGAGTTCCAACAGCGCGGTGCACCGTTGGGCTAGCTGGCGAGTTCCTCCCCAAATCTCGCTGGTGCGATGGTTAGATGAGTTCACTCCTTCAAAAGTAAATAGTAGCCAAAGTAATGTTCTATCTTGTTAACCGAGAATTCATGAATGATGATAGAAGGCTCACACCGTCTTTACCCTAGTAAACCTCCCTAGACCCGTACGCTGCCCCATTCATTAATGACGGCTCCAACCCCAACAACCTTGACACCGCAATCGGGACTCCTGCCTGATCCTCATGCATACCTGGTTAATCAGCACCAGTCACCAGGCTATTTTTAGAGCTTGTTGAGTGGCGGGAAACGACAAGCCCTCTACACGCTATCAGCGGTTTGCAAATTGGTGCCCTTGTATTCAGTTTCAGCTTCTTTGAGCTTACGTTGATTCCCTTCATGTATGCCCCTTCTTTTTCCAAGTTTGTGCACTGTATCAATGTGAGGCGTAGTGTCAACATTTTCGTTGAAGGTGTTGGCAAAGCTAGAGGGGAGGTAATAGAGTGTGGTATTGCGTCTAGGGTCTCACTTTTGATAGAGCATCGCACGATAAATGAGTGAAGGTGGTGATTCGATAGAGAGTCAAAAGGTGCTGAAATAAAAAACCCTTTTCTTCGAAATCAATTGATGTTGACTGGCCCTTGTAGGTCAGCCTGGGAGCGATGATTGCGCTTACATTGGTCTTGTCCATAACTGGGAGCCCTGACGATATTTTGCCTTCTGCCCTGTCGAGGAGAAACGGCGGGACCGATAACTGAATTTGAGATGAGATCTCGGATCCACTGGGTACTGGGCTACTGTTCGGTGTGGTTCCCACTTTCCCCGACGTTTCTGAGAAGAATTCTTAGTTGTACCTATTTCAAGCGTTGCTCGACATCGCAATTATTATAGAAGATGCCACAGATCCCGCTAACGACTTACTCGGTGGATTGTCGACATATGGTAGCTGTCACCTCGGTTGCTGGGTGCACCGTCAAGAGAGGGCTCGAGCAAGCCTTTCCGTTCATCCTTTTAACAATGTCGGTTGTGCAACAACCGAGAGCGCAGTCAGGGATTGGGAGGATGTCACGTGGGTCAGCGTAATTTGTCAGGATGATTTGCTCCGTCGGTTGTTTTTGCTTCATTGGGCTGGGCGCAGACGATGGCTCCTCTAGTGCCGAGCTGTCGACGCAGGGCCCTGCGGTTCCCTGTCAGGTCGACCCGTAATGCTAATATGACAAAGAGCCTAGGGTCTTTATAAGACGAGCTGTCGCTTGAGGATCGACAACCTCGATACCCCACATACCACACAACTCCTCTGAGGTTTACGCCGAAGAAAGCGGTCATCATGGCGAACTCTGTCTCTGATTCGTCGTCACACGTGGCCACTCCTGTCGCCCAGCCGCAGCCCAGATATCTGCCAATTCCCGAGGCACGGAAGCTCTATTTTAAGATCGTTATTGGGGGCGCCTTTTTCCTAGTCATCGCCATCTTCACCATTTTTGCCATTTTCTGGGGTGCGTTATGGAAAATTCCTGCTCGTCCGTTGTCTGGACTGGTTGTTGTGAGTGTCCGAAGCTCGAGTCTTCACAACCCTCAGCTCAACAGGCAAATCTCTCCATAGAATTATGACGATGGCCAAGTTGGAGACGCGGTAGTCCA
Source organism: Volvariella volvacea V23 (assembly GCA_000349905.1). Lineage (NCBI taxonomy): Eukaryota > Fungi > Basidiomycota > Agaricomycetes > Agaricales > Pluteaceae > Volvariella > Volvariella volvacea. The sequence continues at coordinate 10,771 of KB722780.1, forward strand.
AGCATTGGAAAGATTGTCTGACTCACGGATATCATGGCATATCGCGTCACCTGAAGACTACCCTGGAGGGGCAGACAGGTTGGCGGATGAAGTGTTGAACCATAGGACATGGATCGCTATTGCGGGTATGTTACCGTGTTCGACTGCTCTTGAACTATTTTTAATGCGGTCATCAAAGTCAACGAAAATGCCACACGAACTCTCCAAGCATCGCTGATCAACCCAGATCCCGCCTACAATGGATCGAACGCCATAACTGTGTTCGGTGTTGAAGCACGGCAAGAAAACGCGTTGTATGTCATCCACACTTCATAGTGTCGGGCTTTCTCTGAGCGCTTTTGATCATAGCCGCGGAATTCTGAGACCTACCGTTCAGATGCACCTGGGGATCTTGTCTACCCAGTTTGCGCTCAACCTTGCTCAAGTCGCTCTCGAAAACCCACTGATGAATACCACAAACATTCTGGACGTTTCTCCTCAAACTCTCATCCAACCAGTTAGTTATACGCTTCGCAATCTCCGCCCCTTCGATGTACCTGTGTAAGTCTCCTTGAACTTTCTATATCACATATCCTGACGAAGTTGACTTTCCAGCGCCTCCGGCTCAACTTTCGTCGGTCTCATTTTCATGGTTATCCTTTCATTCTTCCTCATCGTACGTCATTTTCGTCACCCCCTCTGTTTGCTTCTCACCGTGTTTGACCCTATCAGATGATAAGTAATGGAGCGCGTGAGGCCTCAGGGCTCGCATTTACCCTCCCGACGAGAAGCCTCATCTTACTTCGTCTGGGCACTGCCTTTGTTGGCTTCTTTTTCCTTTCGGTGAGTGCATCATCCTCCGATATTAACCAATTAATAGACTCATCCGCAATCCTCGCCTGTGATGCTCCACATAACAGTTGTTCTACTCCCTATTGAACGTCGCCTTCCAATTGCCACTTGATCGATGGTTCGGGCGTGGAGGATTCGTGATCTTTTGGATGCTAAACTGGACTGCAATGTTGAGTCTGTAAGTGCCCCCCTTCTGCGACCCTTACTTCTAGGAGCGCGTTCTCACCACGGCGGCTTTTAGAGGCTTAGCCATCGACAGCATGTTCACGCTGCTTACTATTCGATTCGTCCCGTTCTTCTTACTCTTATGGATCATCAGTAAGTATCGTATCCCTTGTGATGGTGTTCAAGCAAGAGGAACATCACCACCTATCTACTCGTCGACCTTGTACATGTTACTCATGCATACGACTTAAACAGGTAACGTGTCGGTGATAGCTCAACCCATTGAGGTCATGCCGGTTGTCTTCCGCTATGGATATGCCGCGCCATTCTACTCCATTAGCAGGGGTGCAAGGGTCATCGTCTTCGGTACAAAGAATACGCGTAAGTCCAACTCGCCTTCACTCTCCTTCTCAGGATGATTGATCCTCCTTCCTTGACTTGATCTTTCAGTCGGACAAGACTTTGGTATTCTTATTGCATGGATCGCAGTCTCTTGCATCACGTTACCGATCTTCCAAGTGTTGGCTAGGAAGAAGGGATGGGGTCAACCTCCGGCGGCACCACCAGTTCAGCCATCTCCGTCCAAGGAAGAGTCATAGGTGCGATCGGAGAAAAGGCGGACAACTAGGAGTTGTTGCAGACCGCAGAGCTGGGGTGGCGAGAGGCCAAGCTCAAACATGGGACTGAGTTTGTGACGAGGTCGTGGCTCACGCAAGTAACGATGACACTGCATTTACGAGATCCTACTCTTCTACTCCCCTTGATACCTCCATTCTTATTTTATATCCATAAACCCGTACTTTATTCTCTTGGCTGACGTTTTAGATTTCTTTTGTGTGTAGGATGTATAAAATATACCTTGGCACGTCTAATGATATCATGAACCACTTCCCTACGCTTCCAATGAATGAAGTCGGTTCCAGCCTTTGGGCTTTCTCGATGGTTGACATGAATCAAGACCATCCAGACGCTGCAAGGTATGCTGGTAGTTGATTCTAGCCACCTAAGTTCTATTGGCCTGCACGCTCGCCGCCAAGTGAGAGGCGCACAGAGCTTAAGCGCTCGCGACATGGATTCACGACAGGATTTACACGGAACAGGTGAAAGATACCGTGCTCGTCGCCTTCGTGATGTATCCAAGTCGTGATGACAATGACGACTACTTTACATCATCACAGGTACCCAGAGCGCTGGTAACGGAGGCTGAACGCTGAACGCTGGCGGGTAGCAAAGTCGCAGGTATTCTTGATTGTGGACGTCAGCCAGAATACCCATAAAACTGCCTGAAACCCTACCGAGCCTCTTTCCTTCCTCGTCTGCGGTTCAATATGCCTCTCAATACCAAACTCGCTCTCACCGTCACCGCTGCCTTATTATGTGCTCTCCCAGGAGTCGAGGTCAACGCTCAATACGATCCCGTCTTGATGAACTTTAGAGTCGGCCAGTGTATCTCCAATAGTGCGTATTTCAGTCCTCCGAGTTCCATCCAATTTCCGTTAGAATTCCCTATCGCTATCTATGTGATCTATCCCCGCTCCTGCCCGCGTTGTTAACTGACTAGGACGACAGCTTGCCCATATTATCTTTATCCCTCCGGGTATTTTCCCGATCCTTTTTGCGTCAACGTTTGTGCTCGACACGGTATGGGTCACCCACCTTTTCTTCTGTTACAACAGGCGATTGAGTTTCTCTCTTCCGCTTCCCTGCACTTCGCCGGCTTTTCTAGTTCTTCATCCCGGATACGGATCAGTATTCTCGTCAACAGAAGATGGTTCCGGATCTCGCTCGATTATGTCCACCTATTCCAGGCCTATTGAATTAAACTTTTGATGTATCAATTTCTTGTTCATGTCTTGGAGGACTTATGGTTACTAGTTCTTGGCGGATGTTCAACATTTCTGAATTCAATCAATTCCACACTTAAAATTTTCTATTTCTATTCTTTCCGTGACTAAATAAGAATGCAGAGCAGGGCTGACGCGAAATCAATAGCAGCGAATAGAATGTATCTGGGTATATTGTTCAAAATTTCGTCAGCGCAATGAGCGGGGAATAAATATACTTACACAGTCAGCTCAGTGTTCAGAGAACCGCCATTTTCGTTGGATAAGGCAGGCACCGAGCTATTTTCTCCCTCCGAGATGGCTATGGGTGCAGTCGCACTCCATGCCTGCAGAATCGCATATATAAACCCTAGAGAGTCTACCCCGAGCGTTTGCATGCTACCAGCGATTTGTGAGGAAGAGCTGTTCAACAAGGCTGGATCGTAGCCTTAGGTTCCATATACAAGGGGTAATGCTCTTCTATAAGAGACGCACCGATTCGTTGTTGCATCAGAAATATATCGAATACTCAACTCGATGTTGCGAGCCCAATGAATTTTGAATTTATGTTGTACGCTTCTGACTATATCGAGTAGAGAAATACGTGAACTGTCCAGGACAAAGCTCTACCACTTGCGGCTGCCCCTGCGCACTTAGATGTCCAATAAGCATTAGTCAAGTTCCTTTGCGCGAGTTCAATGAAATATTGCATTACAATGAGATTGGGCGACTCGTGCTAATGCACAAGGCCTTTATGCATACGTCATTGATGCGGGCACATCCACTTAAGGGCAACAAAGGATGTTCTTTCATTTGTCTCTTTGCATATATATAAGTATTTGCGTAGGTTCACCACTCATACCAGCCAAGCACGCTATAGAGGTAAGCATGGCCTTTTACACTAGCCCACCCGTAATGCGTTGACCATTAAGTTCATCACCCGACCAAAGTCCACTGGCACTGGCACTTTCCGAAGACACTTCGGATACACAGGCTCGCCACGAATCCCTTGACACCCGCCCCGCAGATGTTATCTATTCAATTATTCCATATGTTGGCTTTGATTCGCTCCTCCACCTTCGTTTAACATCACGAACACTCCACTCCACTGTCAATCCGCAGCCCCTCACTACACTTCAAACCTCCCAAGTAACGCGCCCATTCCTCGAGTTTCTAACCTCATTCACCGGGTTGGAGACCTGTCGATTTACGCGCTGGACCCAGAGAACGAGTCTCTTGTAGAACTCGGACAAGATTTCTTTTTGAAAGCTCTCCCAAATCACGCACCAACTCTTCAACGGCTTAGGATAACATTCGCAGAAGAGGTGTACGAAGTGCCTGAATGGACCTACACGCCATCTTATCTCATTCCAAACTTCTCCCGGATGTCGTTGCTCCAGTATCTCACTCTGCATCCCAGTGAAATAACAGGCTTTGATGCGAGTTTTAATGAGGTACTCTCAGCATATCAGGCCATTTTAGATGGTATTGATGATTCTTGTTCCACTAATCGTACCGAATTCATCTCAGAATCGTCTGGGATTTTGTACTCGCTGGAATGCCTCGAGATTCCTTGGGCTTTGGGTGTTCTCAGTTGCGGGGGTGAATTTGCAGAGCAGATTACTGAGCGCGTGGAAGCGACTGTGTGCCACCTCAGGAGTAGGCATGGCGTACCGGCCAAGTTGAGGTTGTGTACGGGGACATATGGATGTAAGCAGCTTGATGATGGGCTGTGGGGGTATGAATTATTGTACGCACAGACTACGGACCTGGAGTGGGAGTAATCTAATAAACGACAGAAGACATCATTCAGTAGAGCATTTAAATTCTTTCACGCTATAGCGCAGTTAGAAATACTTCACAGCTTCCCTATATTTTTGACTATTCATACATATGCGCGTCCTTATATTTTCAAAATTGGCACACACAGCATTCAGGCTAGTCCTTGTCCCGCACTTGTTCGCATCTTGATGTCATAGTACTTCATCTGCACCATATATGTCATATATTCGGACAGTATCTTTGAATCCACAGCTCGTCCGCCTTAATTCTTTGAAGTTGCACCGCAAATCCCTCCCATTCCACACGCCTACTCCCCAAATAGCGCCACTCCCTTGTACTTCGGGTCTCAATCCTGCCTTCTCGAGTCCGGTCTATCAACTTCCCAGGCCATATACCTCCCATGTTCTTGCTCGCCACTATAGCCCCTCTCAATTGTCTCCATATGCAGACCTACTCTAAAAATTCCAGACTTCAGATAGTAAGATCTACACATCTCCCTGCTGACCGCTGAGTGTCGAGAATTCCAGCGTGCCAATTTTCACATATCCATTCCTATACGTTACATAGCCCAAACTCCATCCATTTGTACCACTACACAATTCATCGCATTGTCTGCCAGTCGCAAAATATATTACTTGAAGATGCCGACGCACTACCGGTCTTCAATTTTCTTCATCCAGCGAGTCAATCCTAAAATACTCATAAGTGCTCGTACGCCGAATAGCGGAGATTGCTTCTTGTGAACGCGGTGTAATTTTACACTTGAAGGGAAAAGGAAGGCTATCAGAGAGAACGGAGAAATGCTATCAACAGAGTAAATAGTTATAGAACGAAGACGTACGGATTGCTGGATGAATCCCATTCGAGAATAGGTTCTATTACATTACCATCCTCATCCACTGGCTTGGAAATATCAAATAGTGTGATCAGGCACGCTATTGTCATCCACACTGACAGCGAAGCAAAGTGCCTTCCAGCACAAATCCTAGATAAATCCATCGTTGTTTTATGAGTGCTTCATATTTTTGAGACGTGTGTACCTCCTGCCGAATCCGAGTACGATCCTTTCCGGGTCTGGTATATCTGGATTCAAAGCTCCGTCCTTAAGATACCGCTCGGGGCGGAAAGCCTTTGGTTCTGGATAGAGGCTTTCATCATTGAATATACCCCTGCAAAGACAGTCAGCAGATGGCAACGACATAATCGTTAAGATCACCAGATATTGGGGGAAATTATCGAGCCAGCAGGTATGTGATACCCTTTATAAACGTCATCGACTTCGACGCAATGTGGTACGCCTTACACTCGGGTAAATTCTTTTGATATGGCAATTGAGATGAGATATCCTTACCGAGAGGGGCTACTGGGTACCATCTCGTGATCTCTTTCACAACTGCAGAGATGTATGGTAAGGATTCACGATCGCCAAAGTCAGGAAGGCTTCCTGGTTTGACAACCGCGTCGATTTCTGCTTGTGCTTTCTTGAGCGCATCAGGGTGACACATAAGGGCAAGGACCCCATTCAAAACTGTTGCTGCGGTCTAGTGCACAATCAGTTGGATTCACGAAAAACTCAAAGATCTCAGTTACCGTATCGCTAGCAGCTTTGAATCTGGTCAACTCATGCTCTGTGTATTCAGTTATGGCTTGAACGTACCGAAGTACATAGTCCCGGCAACTCTTTTCACCATATCTTCATGTTCCTCAGGGTCGTCCTTGTCCGCGGCGGATCGCAGCCCTTCCGAAACAAGTGAGTCAACAAATGTTCCCGAGAGCTAGGGGTTCATTATTTCTATAGCACTCTGAGGGCGAACAGGAACCAACTCACGATTTCCTTCTTCGCTGCTTGGTAAGGTAAGTCAACGCCATCCATCGTAATTTTCCTCCATTCCCTTGCCTTGCGCTGGAATCCTGCAAATGGTACCCACTCAGGAACATACTTCAGCCACGGCAGTGCGTCAACAAGGAATCGGCCTGGCACGACGGCCTGGGCTACAGCTCTAACAGCTCTGTCTGGGAGCTCGATGAAGGGATCCCCCTGAGGTTTGGCTTTGATTCCGTAAGTAATTAATAATGTAACTTCGGCGGTCATGCTATTGAGTGCATTAGCGACCGTGCAGAGATACTAGACGGGTTTCCTACTGTTTGATATGGTATTTGAAGTTGTCTGGTGTTTCCAGAAGGTTTCTCATGAACGTGTGGGTGGATTTCAAGATATGGGGTTTGAATTTGGAAACGGCGTCCGAGCTGAAGGATTGACTCATGAATTTTCGATGTTTTAGCCTACCGAAATCATGAGCTGAGAAAGTGTTGCTTGACAAAAACATGTAACCAACCAAGTCGGACCTAGGAGAGGTCATGCTGGATTCAACCTTGGACTTGGCTAGACGTACCATATTTCATCACTATAAACGAAAAATCCCAACCCATCAACTCGCCGACCATAATCAATCGAGGACTGAGACGCGCAGTTTGATAGTTATTCAGACGACAATTGGACACCCCCTTACCGGCTAGAATACAGAACTGATCGACGATCCAATAGCTCCTGGCATGCAGCCAACGAATTGAGAATAATGAGACTTTGTCCCGCCATATTCATATAAAGGATGTCTGGGTCTGACAACCAAGGGCTTTTGTTTCTGGAACACAATCTAATATCGAGACATAAACGTACCGTAAACCTTTGCCCACTGCGCGTATGTAACCCATTCATGTCTCTTGGAGAGATCCAATGCGTTGCCAATGAGGAACTTCTGCTTTGGCCCTGGAGGAAAGGGAAGTCGCGTTTTTCTATGACGCACCAACCATACCACTGAGAGGGCGACAACGGCAAGTAAGACGTTCATGTAGTTGTAGGGAAAAAAGAAACAATTGAAACGTAGAGTCCTGTAAGCTTTAACCGAAACCAAACGGGGCAGATTTCCACTTCCTGGACATCCTCAGGCAGCTACTTGGCAAGCTTGCCATAGGGGGGAACATTGAAGCGCACTGAAGTCACCGGGTTGTGGTGATTGCAACGTGTTCCTACCCAGAAGCTCACGGTTGTCACCCATGAGAATCTGCCCATCGCTTTCGAGTTGGTTCTAATGACAGCGGAGTACACTTCCTTGCTTATGGTGCTGATTCTAAGGGGTAGATCACTGGTCTAAAGGAGTTACTCAACATGATTGCGGGACATGAGGCCTAGGTACACCTTAAAGGTTAACGTTGTGTGAGAACGCATTGGAGTCGGATTGTTGATGGTAAGCCGTGGGGGTATAAGAGGACAGCGGGAATGACATGTCAAGAAATGTCCCCACACATACCGTGCAATCGGCCTCGTAGTCGGCATTCGCCGAAAGGAGCGTCACCTGTGCGCCCGATAGCGAACATGCGGTGTCCGTTTACCAGCTCCGACATCGCGTCTAATATGGGTTCCCAAGTTGAAAGCAGCGAGACTCCATTCGTCGACGTTGACAGTCGCCATGCCGCTATTCAAGCTTGTCCCCCAGAAATCATCCATTTCATCACCCACTTTCTTGACCTCAGTTCTGTGCTAAATCTTCGTCTAACTTCCCAGACTCTGCATTCCATCGTCACTCCCACTGCTGCAACATCACTCTTCTTGCTCGGCAAAATTCGTGGAATGCAGAAGGAATTCAAAGCCGCCTCTCTACTTGTAATCTCAATGTTGCGGTCCGCAATGACCAGGACTGCCATGCAGAAACCCCGGCTTCTCTACCATTACCGAATCTTTATGCGCACGCCGAGCACCTAACTGTATACGCCAACTCCGTCAAGGTATGTGAAACAGTTTACCACTCCGATCTTCCAGCAGTTCTCGCCACCTTGAAAAAGCTTCGTTCTCTAAGATCGCTTGCTCTGATTTTTGGGACCTTCCACGAGATCGTGCATCAGAATCTAGCATCTTCGTTTTTAGCCTGCTAGAAGCGATTTGCGCATCTGTTCTCGTGGCCACTAATGCAAGATTGGAACAGCTTACCATTAACCCTAGATTGTTTACATCAAATGCTACGATCCCGGGTCCACATATTGCATTATCAGCGGTCACCACCCCGAGTACGTTTCCGAAAAGCCTGTTGGAGGTTAGAGGGTTGAAGAAGCTCGTGTTCAATGGAGGCGGCGGTTGCTGGTCTCCGGTCGAGTGGAATGAGCGGCCAATTCGGCATCGCGTTCAGAGGGCTAGCTCTGCTAGCGATGAGCAACCGAAGTGTTGCCTCGCGAAGGTGTTCGAAGATGGTGTACGGAGGATTGTAGAGAAGAATCCAGGGATCGAGGATCTGTCATTTGAGTATAGATGTGCCGCGAGCGATTTCACATGGGATACGCTTGGGGTATCAGGTCACGGTCATGCGCTAGAGCGTCTGACCTTGTATGGTGTCGCGTTCCCTCGGGCACTCAGAGACGTGCCTCACTTTGGCAAGTTGACGCACATTGCGATCACCACCCCGTCGTTCGATAGAAGCCTTGACAACCTCTGGTTGACCCTTCTAAATAGCAACTTGCAATCATTGACATCTATTCAAACGGCTCAAGTTACGCCCTCCTTTATCGATTTTCTACGTTCATTCACAGGGCTCAAGACCCTGATCATCGACTTGCTTGAACGAGATGGCCTGTCCGAGACGGCCCCACATTCCCTCTTGACACTTGGACGCGAGTTCTTCACCAAAGCTCTTCCCAACCACGCACCAACCCTTCAATACCTCTCAATCTCGTTTGCAGAAGGCATACATAACGTCCCAGGGTGGATGTATTCCCCGTCCTATTTCGTCCCAAATTTCTCTCAAATGTCGTCACTTCGTCATCTCGCACTGTTCCCTAGTCCGGTAGATGAAGACACAGACCCAGAGGTTGCGTTTGCAGCCTACCAATCCATTCTCGATGGCATCGACGACTCCTGTTCCATCTGCCTCGATCCTGGCGAAAACCTCGCCTCAGCTGGAATAGTTTCGTCTCTCGAGTCTCTCAGAATACTCTGGCCTAGATTGTCCTTCTATTTTTGCGGCAATGCTTATGAAGATTCATGGGAAAGTACTGAGAAGTTATTGGACACAGTTGTGAATCGATTAAGGACAAGACGCGGTATCCCACGGGAGTTGATCATAGAGATTGGCACATATCGGAGCAGGGTGCTGGATGACGGGTCGTGGGGCTATGAGGTTTCTAGCGATACCACCTAAAATTATGGCGTGGTGTCTTCAATGGTTTGCAACTCCCCTTAATTTTGCGAGGATGTAGCTGTATGCGTGGATCCTGGCAGAGTACAATAAATTACCAATGCAACCATACAATGTTCCATATGCGTAACTAGTACGGTTCGTATGCGTACGTAGATAAAGACAAATGCGACAGTATACGTAGTACGCCACAAAGCAAGAGTGAGCCATATTTGGTAGCGAGAGCAGTCGTAGTACCGTGGTGGGTGTCGTGGTACTGTAGTCACGAACTCCCAAAGCAAAAGTCAGGTCAAGGACCGAGTAGAGCAGGAGGTAAGCAACAGGAAAGTGAGCATTTCCATACGGGACAATGTACATCAGCTATCGCGATACCACAAGACAATGTGACACTTGGGAACATCAGACATGTCCAGTTGAATGCAAATGCAAAACGTCATGGACCCAATTGGAGACCGGAAACGGAAACAAGGCCGGCTACTCCGCCTGGAGTTCCCTGGCGATGAAGAGGACAGAGTAGGGCGTGGGCGGAAGAGGAATAGGGACAATGCGAGGAGTTGGACCGACGTATGCGCTGACCTTGGTGTCTTGATCCGTGACAGGAGGAAGATAGGCAGAGGACTGGCCAGGACCAATGTCGATAGGAGAAACGGCCCTATCGCGTTTTACGTCGCGGACGCGAGGATCGTCACGGGAGATTAACTCGGGTGAGAAGAGAATAGAGTCTTTTTCGGGGATGTAATTGGTTTGGATGGTCAAAAGCCCTGCAACGTAAGGGAGAGTGAGTTCATTCCCAACAGACAGTGGCGCTTGGGGCGTACCAGGTTTTGGGGTAGCTGGCACCGCCTCATCCTCAAAAGCGGCGCATGAAATGAACAAGTTATTCAAGTGAATTTCGATGTCGTCGATGCTGTTCGCCATAAGAATAACTCGTCTTGAACAGGATATTCGAGCAAAGAAGACTTGTATCGATATCGGGCTGCGTGGGATATGGTGGTTGAGAGACAAGCGGGAGTGATGAAAGGAAGAGGACCGAGCGCACCTCCTTATGTACTTCGGCAAACAATAACGGAACAGGGTCCCTCTTGAAATCTTAGCGTGACCGGCCGGATATGGAGAATTGATATAGACCAGCCACAAAGTACGTCTATATTCTGGAAGCGTCCAGATTTGGGGCCACGCTTGTTGATGGCTGGGGTTGCTGGATGGACACGAGGCGTAGCTGAGGCTCTCATGCTGTTACAGCGCAACCACCTTTGCAGGCCGTAACCTGGTCTCGAATTGGAGCGCAGACCCAATCCTTCCATTGTGCCCCAAGCGCTCCGATTTAGGGGTGTGACTATACGTACAACGTGACGTAATGTGACGTACAGTATAATTGCCCGCCTTCGCGTTCGCACAGCTGATTCTACACCAGCCTGTAGCTTTACTATGTCCTCTCAACAACCTGATTCGGGACCGTTCACTACATTTTCACCACCTAAGCTCAGTGTGGAACTCGAGGTCGGAAATAGCTGCTGAGCGATGCTGACGAGGATGAAGATCCCAAAGGATTGTCAATTTATTCTCTTCACCCTAGGGATTTGGTGCTCCTTTTAAACGCCCAAAAACGCTTATCCGCATTCTGGATATCAACCCTTTCCCTTCCACCATTATTGTGCCCCAACACTAGCTCACCCTGCACATCTAATCGCTCAGCCAAAAACTGGCTCATCCTCTATGGCTCGCCCTCCGAGAACAACCAAGGCCCTGACGGTGATGTGAACTATTCTATGGAGCCTATAGCCCAGAGATATGTGTTGGATCCGATATGTGGCCTAAACAATTTGATCGAGGAGGTAGATTGGAGGAAAAACGACTATTGTAGGCCCTGTGCTTCCATCAGAGTCCAACGCTTAGTCGAGAAGAGGGAAGAGCTGTGGGAGAGCTTGGATTCGTGGTTTGGCTTGGAAAAGGAGGAGTGAAGGGGAAGATAATTTTTTGATGTATATTTACACGATAGCAGATTAGATTGGCGTGTAGACAGCATTAGTGCACTGTGTTGCCTGCTACCGCCTTACAATGTAGTCCTGCCAGTGCTTGTACCCGATTTTCGACGCGTTCAAGAATGTGACGTGATGTGGTGCGTAATGCCTCTGCGTGCCTTGTGGACGACCAGCACAAAGGTTGGCCACAATGGATGCAGATCTCTCAAACTCTCCACTCTCTAAGCGCCGATTTGAGCCTGATGCAGAATACGAGAAAACGGGATACGCCCCCACCTTGGTTGCTTCCACCAGCACCCTTTCTTCGTCTCTGTCGCAGAGTCCGGGCGACCACCAGCACGTCCAAAAGAGAATCAAGACAGGGGCGTGTGATGATTATTCTACAATTACAGTTGCACGCAATGACCAAGGTACTACCCATGCTAGTCCTGGGGCCGCGCATACGGCCAATCATCCACGCGCTACTCACGCCTTTTCCTTTGATCTGTCGTTGATTCTCAATCCCCGTACCAACGAAGTCCAAGTCGAGCAAACATACATCAAGCACCCCCGATTCTGGGCGCCGGATGGCAACGTCCTTCTTCAGATAGGAATAACCAGGTTTAGAGTCCATCAAAGCCACATCGCATATCATTCTCCCTAGTTCCGGAAGTTATTCGACAAGCGAGCTGGCAGGGCGTTGAATGCCAATGATGAGGACGAAGCGGATTTGAATGACATTAAAGTTGAAGCTGTTGTAGTTAAGGACGATCAGGGCGCGAAGGCGATGGATTTGTATTATCTCAATTCGACCGGGATACAACCGACGGACTTTGAGGCTTTGCTCAAGGCTTTAGATGACTGCATGTGAGCTGGTCACACTCTTCCTGGTATATGTCTAACTAGTTTGCTCGTCTAGAGATTTTTTTGATCTCAAACCCTCATTCTCAACTGTGGCGTCCATGCTACGCTCATCCACGATCCTGAAGTTTCCTCATTTTCTCAAGTTCTCCAAAAACTTCCTGAAAGAAGAGTATTCCAATAATCTGGAAGATATCACCGCGGATAGGCGGAGAGTCAAAAGCGCAGCTGAAGCCATCATATTGGGTAGGGAGTGGAACCTGCCTCATATATTAAAACGCGCATTTTATGAACTCGTGAGGAGCCCCGATGTCTTGGAAGGCTATGGTGATAAAAAAAAAGGAATGGCATGGTACGGCTTCAGCCCCGAAAAGGGAACACGAAAAGAGTTCTACACGCAATGGGAGCACAGGTGTTCAGAAGCGCGATCGTATGAAGATTGAGACTGATGACAAGGAGGCTTCACACTTCGATTCTTTGATGGAAATATCCGACGATGATGGTCAGGAAGAAAGCGGAAGGGAAGATGATGGCGACGATTTCAAAGACCCTGCTGTGTATTCTCTTAGCTCTCGAGACCTCGTTATTCTCTTGAACGCTCAAAAGAAACTTACTGCAGCATGGATATCTATTCTCGCCCTTCGGCCACTGCAATGCCCAAGTGCCAGCTCACCTTGCTCGTCTAATCGCGCGTCCAAATCTTGGTCCGTCATCTATGGCATTTCTTCTGATAATAATCAGAGCCAAAATGGTGATCTTGGTGATCCTGGGTCGTCTTTTGCACAGAAATACCAACTCGATCCCATCTGCGGGTTGAATAAGTTGATTAAGCTGGATTGGAGGAAGAAAGGGTATTGTATGGCTTGTGCAAACGCACGGGTTGCGTCCTTGAAAGAGGAAAGGGCGGAGTTGTGGGAGGATTTGGATTCTTGGTTTGGTTTGGAGGACGAGGAATGAAAGTTAAGTAGGAGACTTACTGAAGGGCGTGCTTGATGCATGGTTTGTTAATCGAATTGGGTTGCGCCTGCATCGTACTCTAATTGAATGTATCATTTTTGTATCCTCATAATGATTCTTCGACATGTTCTTGTAATTGACTGTACAGTATCCCCTTCATCACAAAATTCGTATCACGTACCTTATATCTGTGCCATGGTCCTCACTATGTACTACCTAGAGGCAAAGGTTGCACTACAAATGCTCACCGACTGGCTTAGGCTCGTACCTACGCAAAAAATGGTTAGCCCTTAATCCACAGAATTAATGTTAAATCGTCTACTTACAGTTTTCCTGAATACGGCTTCTTCTCTTCACCCCATTTTAATCCTCACCTGTCTTCATAGCCCTCTCCCCAGTCGCGAACTCGCTTCAATTGAAATAGGGGACGTAGTCACTAAAAAGTTCTGAGTCGTATAATCGCTACCGAGATTGTGCCTCAAGGGGCGGCTTCATGGTCAAGAAAATGTTAGAACAAAATGGGGAATGTTCTTTCCCTATCGTCAGTCAACCCAACCTATGAAATCACCGAGTTTGTAAGCCATGTCTTTCTGCCCTACTGCATGTTTGTTACTGTACATAATGTACCCACCGCTACCCTCTTCTCCAGCATGATTATTTTGTTATCTGTTATTTGACGTATTTGTCTCGTCTCCGACCTCGGGTGGTGTTACTGGATGATTGACATGACGTTATTGATTGCCAGTTTGAGACTATGCTTGTATACTTACAATTTTCTAAGCGTGCTTCGATTCCAATCAAATGTCAACCCCAGTGAGAAATGGTGAATGGGGAAACCGGCCAGATCCGTCCCGTCCGGTCCACACCATGGTTTTTCGTGCATCGTAATTCTCATGTCGTCCCACACCGTCGCATCCTGTCCTTGTCGTTCACCCTCTCATGTACCTAC
>KB722780.1:31199-107515 GCA_000349905.1 Volvariella volvacea V23
GGAATTCGACGGTAGTGAGCAGGGAAGGAAAGTACCAAGCAAGAAGCAAAGGAGGGGCAAGGATGGTGACGGAATTTGATGGAATGGAACGGGATGGAATGAGGACCAGCTGTATAGCAACGGGAGCGGGCGGAATGGCAAGGAATGGGGACGAAAATGGACAGATTCGCGCGGAATAGGACGGATGGTACCCGTAGTAAACCTGTTCATAGAATCCGACAGAATGTCACTGTTTTTGACGAATTTTGATGGAATTTCAAAGATATGGAAGGATTTTTTTTACGCTAGCGGTGGCATACCTGTCCCACCAATAGACCTGAAACATCCACAAATTGTCACGGAAATCTACAGTATACAACGAACCCAAACCGTCGATTTCCCTCAATCGAAAAAACTTACTGCCCATTTCCTTTGCCACCCGTCCAATTCTGTCCCACGGATCCAGACGGTCCCTCCCTATGCCATTTCTCAGTGGGTGTCAACCTAGACCCCGGAAACACTGAAAGAAGGTAGATCTACTAATAAAATTCTTACGGGAGACGTCCCGATGACTCGACGAAGCCTGACATGGACAGTTCGTCTTGTCTTGAACTAGCACAAGCGCATTGGTTCCGAAATTTCTTCCTGTTGTGAGTCACTCGGACCTCAATATTCTGACAAGCCCATGCCGTAAAATGAGATAGCCCGGCACTCGGGAGAAGTTTGTGTGTTTACCAATGAATCTAGAGACATGAAGATCTTGACGTTGAATGATCCGACATATTCGTTGAAGTAGTTAGTGGACGTTATCTGTTGTGAGTAGCAATCTCATTGGACTTGATTGCTCTCTCAGCCTCTCACAAGCAACCACGAAATCCGGTACACCTTGATGGAAAACGATCAGTACCAGCGGCCTCTGTTTTGCAGTAGACACAATTCAACTTCTCGATATACCTCCCAAAAATGCCCTCAAATGGTAAATTTGAGTAACAGTATCGATGGCATTGAAGCCTTTACCACATTTTAACCTTCAAAACTTCGAGCGATTCTCCATGTTCTGCGATCCATGACTATACAGCAACAAGAAAGGCACTTACGTGCAGTATAAACACGTATGACCCAAGGCAACGAGCCAAGCTGATCAGTGTCATAAGGGGGTGATTAGGAATGCACAAGAGATTGGAAGCGTACAATAGTACCACAATAGAAACTGCGACTTTATGCCTAAATAACCTCAACTCGCGATATCAATGGATCTTTGAGGCATTACCAGAATTCGGGTAGTGGAAGATTACATTAGCGCTCTTGCAAATCAATCCCACGTTTCAATCAATGAGTCATCAAGCTGATGCACTACTTTTCCATCTTTGTCGTATGCGCAAATCCCGTGAGCGTTATCCCCGCTGCTAGGTGTGTGGGCTAATCAACTGCCCAATTATGACATTGCCGATGGCTGACGTAGTATCGTTGTTAGTCTCCTATACAAGGTCTAAGCACTCTTACAAATGCGCATGTACGCTGCTTACTGTAGAAATGATGAGCTATATAACTTGGGCTGCTTGAGAGCTACCAGTTACCCAAAAAGTAGATCGACGTGCGAAATTAAATCCCAAGTGGCATTCATGGCGATGATACCCTACTATGGCCTCATCTCCTGTCTAAATCGTTAATGCACTCACTACACATCTACTCACCATGCCTTAACTGGAAGGTTGAAGTATTGTGTTCACCAGAGATGTGTAATTTATCATTGTTTTGAGGCGTAAATAGGTTTAGATATTGACTCATATTTTTTCCGAAGTAGCTAACACAACTTGAATGAGAAAGGAAAGAGTGAAAAGTGTTTAGTCGCTCAAGGATTTAATTTCACCATTATTCAAAAGTAAACCCTTGAATGAAGGCCGCTTCTAACCTCGCAACAGAAGTTAATCCGATTGGGCTGGCAACCTTCTGAGTCGACGAAACGAGGGCCATTTGAGACAGTATCTGTTTTCCATGCTTTTAGCTAGTTCTTACACCTGCTTGATGTTAGTTCCATCGAATGTCCTGATTTTACATTCAAAGGAAATGCCCTTTACGGCGTCTGTGGGAAAGCTACTGATCTCTAATGGACGGGCAAGCTGGCCAACCACACAAAGTGCCCAAGCAACGAGGCAAATCCCATTGCAATTGCAATAACCGTACATCTCAAGCTCTCGGAAATAGCAAGCCTGGTGGCTGGGTCAGATTAAGAAGGGCTAGAAGCACTCATGTCCTCCCTATACCGTATAGCAACGATTGCTCATCCTGCGTACTAACAAACTTGAATTCCGTCCACCCATTCCTCGCAGCCACTTTATTCAGATGCGCAAATCGCCAGCCTCGCATAGAACAGATGCCGATACACCTGACCTTTCCACGTTGCACCAGGTCGTGCACTCTTCCACTGGGACGCGAAAATCTAGTAAACAGATTTGAGTATCGAGGCGCTGTAGAGAAGCTTCAACTCCGTTGAAGATTGCTTGAAATGAAAAAAAATTGAGTTACTCACGTAGTTGCATTATTCATTGGCGAGTTTTGGTTGGATTCTGGTCATCATTCTTGGTTGATTTTTAACGAAGCCCACATTTGGACGCCAGATTTGGGTAGAATAACGACTTCACGGCTACAAAGCCATTTACCGCTACGAAATGAAGGTTCGAACTGATTTATATTATGCTTGCTGCCCATTCTTTGGACCCACGACCCATTCCTCCTATCTGAGGACCTTTTTATGATGTAACAATCAACGAGTGGAATGACAAACAATGGAAATAGAAACACTTTCACAACTCGCTATACATACTTAAGCAATGCAATGAATGAACATTGTGCAACCGTGGCTTGATATAGACTCGCTGGTGATCACAGTCGACATGGATAATGGATGGGCTCCTCTGACTTGTATTCGGTGAACAAAAAATACACCAGGCCTAGATGCCATCAGAACATTTTTAATATCTGCAAACGATACATGATCTGCTAGGGTAAGAAAAACATAATCGAGGCGGAAAACTTGAGAATAGTCAATGCGGTAGTCTTAATCCTCGTCAAAAACCAAGTACGTCAAACTGCGACCCCACGATATGATCGCATTTGATTTTGTAAACGTTGTATCTGTCCCGGAGTAAAGTGTGTGAGACAGTAGTCATCCCCGTAATCCATAAAATTTTCTAGTAAAATATAAGTACTATATAATTCTGCCAGCGATACAGATACTCACCAACTGGATCAAGCCCAGGATGTTCAGGACAACTGTCCCGGCCAATCGGACAACCAAATCCCTTCTCGCCTTCAGCGGGTGTATCACTAACCTGGTCACCGCCATCACACCCTCCCTCAAACGTGTGATATAGTCCAACCCAGTGGCCAACTTCATGAGTCAAGGTACGACCAAGGTTAAAGGGCTCCAAGAATCCTCCGGGGAGTGTGCCATAGTTAAGCATGATGCCATCCCTGAAAGGGTCGGAATCATAATCAGCTGGAAACGCAGCACGACCGAGAATGGAAATCCTAGTTGCAGATAGATTTAGCAAGTGTCATTGATAGAGTTAGGGGATCCCCACTGAAGCGTGTAGATATTTAGAGTCTCCGGTCCACCCCTTCGCAATCGTTTTTTCATTTTCATTTCCAAGTCCCTAAATGCACCGAAAAACTTGATCTCGATCGATGACTGGCCACAGAAAGTAAAACGTACGTGGTGTTAAGGATGCTGGTGAACCATTGTGGTTGAATGACACGGAATGTCGCAATGTGTTGAAAGACTAAGCCAGTTTCCGCGAAGTCCTGATTCAGCACTTTCATCTGTTCTGCAATTTGCTGACGGCTAGTATACGTTGAGGACGTGCCTTCGTCAAGAAAGGTTCACCAACTCACGGGAGCCAACCGCCCTCTAGTGTCCGATCTGCAGCGATAATATGCCAGTAGACAGGTATCACAGCAGGATCATCATCTGGATCGCGGAATAGGCTTGGAGGAGGATGGAAAGTTCGGAACACTCTTTCGACATTGCGCAGGTGTTCTTGTGATATTGTTGTACCACAGTCTGGCCTGGCGATCCACCACACCCCAATGAACTGCCATGAAAATCGATGTGGCGATAAAGATCTTACCGA
Source organism: Volvariella volvacea V23 (assembly GCA_000349905.1). Classification (NCBI taxonomy): domain Eukaryota; kingdom Fungi; phylum Basidiomycota; class Agaricomycetes; order Agaricales; family Pluteaceae; genus Volvariella; species Volvariella volvacea. The sequence continues at coordinate 35,312 of KB722780.1, forward strand.
TGGCCGTTGGTGTACATAAGCGTACCCGGTGTTGCAGTAGTTAAAATCGCCGATGCCAAAAGCGCAGTAAGAGTGAAAAAGAGCATCGTTAAAAGAAGGTCCTTCACTAGCACGAATCTGAGGAAGCGATGGGATGGCGGACGTGGTTAATAAGAGAGGAAATGAAACGCCATCACGCGGGCTTCGAGGACAGGCTCGTGAAGCCTTGCATACATCATGCCTACCAAGCCTAACCAGTTCGATGTCTTGGCGGGTGAAGCAATCAGAAGATATATTGATATATTGAAGATGGGTGATTAGGTGGATTAGGTGCTCAAGGTACGAATTCGAGCTAAAAAAAACACGCCGGCCCTATTGTAGGGGGGATGAGGAAAGTCATTGGGCAAATATAAGCCTGGGGAATAGTTACCAAAGCGGCGAGGACGGGAAGGGGCGATGCCTTTCGCTCAGCACTGCTGCATTATAAGAGCTAGTTACGAACCCATTGTCCGTCGACATAAAGGGGCTCCGCAGTCCCCTCTATTGTCCGTGTGCGCATGTTGGATCCTCGGGTTTGGCGGGAGTTTAGGGGAGGATGCAAATAAAGACAAGCAACTTGGTTGTCCAACAGCGACTTGCTTTCACCAACATGTGTATAAGTAGGATAAACTCACAAATAATCGACTAGTGAGGTTGAGCTAGTTCCTTTGTTATAGAGCAGAACGAACACAAGGCCTTGTGTCAATATATCGCAAGTCTGAGCCATACATAGACTACAGCCCGTGATTCCGAGTAACTCGCAATTCTCGATTGGATGATACGTACAAGCTGGTATGTCAATTCCCGATCGACGCATTTGAGCCTCAAACAGCAATTCCACGGAATGACCGTATCTGATTCTGGAGACGTTGTATCTGACCTGGAGTAAAGTGAGTCATGCAACTGTCATCCGAGTAATCCATGAAATTTTCTAGAAGCGAAAGTAAGTGCTTCATGCCTTGAACAACGATGCACAAGCACATACGGACTGGATCGGTACCAGGATATTGGGGACAAGTGTCACGACCAATCAAGCATCCTTCCCCTTCCACGTTTCCAGCAGCCGTATCGCTGACTTCATCCCCGCCATCGCATCCACCCTCAAATGTGTGGTACAACCCAACCCAATGGCCAACCTCGTGGGTCAAGGTACGGCCAAGGTTATAAGGTGCCCGATACCCGCCTGGTAGTGTGCCATCGCTTAAAATAATGCCGTCTATGCTGGGATTGAATTGGTATTCTGCTGGAAATACCGCTCTCCCAATGCTGACAAGTCTGGTTACGGAAATCTTAAGTGAATCGCAAGGGATCATCCCACGTGAGAACCCACCGTAGCGTGTAGATATTGACAGCATTAGGTACCCCCTTCTTAACTTCGTTTTCATCTGCAATTCCAGGTTTCTAAATGACGAGAAGACTTGGACTCAGTAGATCGCAATAATAATCATTTATCGAACGTACTGATCCCCCTCGGCGCCGAAAAACCAGTCTGGCTGAACGACACGGAAAGTCTCTATGTATTGAAATATCAAGCCAGTTTCTGCGAAATCTTGATTCAAGACATTCATCTGTGCTGCAATCTGCTCGTGGCTGATTTCCATTAAAAACATGCACTAGCGAAGAGGTTGACTAACTCACGGCAGCCAACCGCCCTCCACTGTTTGATCTGCAGCGATCACATGCCAATAGATAGGTATGATGGCTGGGCTATCGTTTGGGTCACGAAATAGGCTGGGAGGAGGATGAAATGTTCTGAAAACTCTCTCGACCTTAAGTCGATGTTCCGGAGAAATTGAAGTGCTACAATGTGGTCTAGAGGTTTACCATATGTCAACAATGTGCACGAAAATCAAAGTGTCTGGCTAAATTCTTACCGTTGTCCATCACTTGATGAGGTAGTATTGCTGTACTTGGTGCCGCCACCGTCAAGGCTGCCGTTGCTAGGAGGGTTGTAAGAGGGAGAGCCAGCATTGTTGCAAGAGCGTCTTTTTTCTGGTGCTGATGGGATGGAACGATGAGTCGTGAATGAAGTTAGTGGCGAAGACGGTGACATAGGGCGTAGAATTTAAAGCATGATTCGTGTGTTAGAGCGCAGCTCGGGCGCCCCTGCAATGCGTCAGCGCCCATGAAGCATATCAACTCACGGATTCATCTCCTTTGATCTGTTTTGCAGTGGTCTTGGCACGTCAGAGACCCTACGAATGTATTAAATACTCGATCAATGCCTCGCTCGTTGCCAGCAGGTTGCAGAGCTTTTTAAGGCCCTATACCTAATCAGCCGATGTGTTTGTTTAAGGTAACTGTTCTATTCCTTCGTGTATCACGGTGTTATAAATGAGGAGCTTAACTCCACGTACTGTGCGAAGAAGTTTTGAGCGCCAAAGCAGCCCAATTTATGGCATTTAGTGCGGACTCCAGGCGAGTGACTATATCAGAAGTGAGGGTACAGGGTATTCCTGTAGAGAGCCTAATATGTCCAACTCTGGTGCTTTGGGTTCGTTGGCTCAAGTCGAACAACAGCCCCCCCATAAATCACAGCAACTACAGCAACGTAAGTAACGTAGAGCGGGGTCCAATGGATGCATACACCTCTGTTAAGTGCCCTGCTTCTGAGCTGATGGACGGCGGTGCAGAGACATGTTGGGAGCGTGGGGCAAATAAAGACAAACAGATACTGAGGTAATTCGCTCAAGACCGGCAGTACACGGGACTCGAAGTGAACTTATGATACCGCTCTTGTGCTCTCGAGAAGGGTTGATCAAGTTCAACCTAGCTGCGGTATCTCTGGGAGCACAGGATGTGACAACGTTAGTCAGTTTTTTTGAACCCCGCAATTATTTCGTGTGCAGCTGGTGATGAATTCAGACTCGCATTTAGCAATGATTATATTTCAAATCATTAGATTACATAGTATGCAATGAAGTCCATATTTGAGAAACTTAGTGTCCGAAAAAATCCGTGATTGAAGGAACAAAGTCCGTGATCAAGAAAAAAGTTTGTAATCGCGAGAAGCAGTAGAACGCTTGTGCAGTAGCACTACTCTCTAACCAGAAGATAAGTGCCTCAAACAGCAATTTTACGGAATTGACGAATTTGATCTTGCAGCCGAGCGATCTGGCCTGGAGTAAAGCTATCCATGCAGTCATCGTTCGAGTAGTCCATGAAGTTCTCTGGTGGAGAGTTAGTCCTTATCCCGCTAATAATGTGCATCCGCTTACGGATTGGGTCCAGTCCAGGATCATTTGGGCAGCTATCTCGGCCAATTGGACATCCATAGCCCGCCTCAGCCTCAGCAGGCGTATCATCAACTTCATCACCGCCCTCACATCCTCCTTCAAATGTATGGTATAGCCCAACCCAATGCCCAGCTTCGTGTGTTAAGGTGCGACCAAGGTTGTACGGTTCCAGGAACCCTCCAGGTAGTGTGCCGTAATTGAGTAGGATACCATCATAAATGGGATCAGATTCGTAGTCAACCGGAAACGCTGCACGACCGAGGAGTTGGGTTCTAATCGCCAATATCTGGAGTCAGATGCTGCCATCAAAACTACAGGTAGACTTACTGAACCGTATAAATATTCAAGGTCTCAGGTCCACCTTTCCTCAACTGCGTCTTCATTTCCATCTCTAGATTCCTAAAGCAGAAGAGCAATCCGTCACTTGTAAACTCGGAGATGCCAACTCGTGGACATACATATCATCTGAGGCCGTGGAAAACCAATCCGATCGTATTATGCGATTTGTTTCCGTATGATTGAACACTAAGCCAGTCCCATTATAATCTTTATTTATTACGTCCATCTGCTCTGAGATTTGCTCATCACTAGAGGGCGCGTGAGAAACATTCGGGAGCACAGATACTTCAACTCACGGTATCCAACCACCTTCATAGGTCTCATTTGCCGCAATTATATTCCAATATACTTGGATTACAGCGGGACCATCATCAGGACCGTTATATAGTTCGGGAGGGGGATGAGACATCCGAAAGATCCTTTCAGCATTGCTTCGATGTTCTGGGGATATCACCGTGCCACAAGATGGTCTACATGCGCGCCACCCATTGTCAGACGGCCCATAAGAATAGGCAGACACGACCTACCGAATAGCCCTCGGCCTTGGTACTGCCACAGCCAAAGTCGTAGCCGCAAGGAGAGTTGTGAGACCAGTTAGAATCATCTCTGCTAAGGATTTGCTTGGAGGGTGCGGTTGCTGGTGTAGAGAGGAAGACAGAGCAGTATTTAAAGCGTAGGCCTATGGCCCAGATCGCAGGGTAAATAGCTCTGCATTACCTTTAACAGCGCCCTAGACGCACCGCCGATACCATTTCACTCTCTCCGATGCCTCGTGTGGCGAGTGTTCGTGGTCTCGGGACGCTGAGGACCTGTCTCGTAAATTAACTATTGACCGTTCATGACCTACCAACAGGTGTCAGAATCTCGGATCATAGCGAGCCCTTCACCTCGATCGCCCTGCAGGTAGGCTAGACTGACACTACGCCACAGTGCCCGCTGGTACCCCAATATGGAATGCGAAAGGCGCTCATTCCTGATTTCATCCGTGATCACGATTTATTTCTGCATTTCCTTCGACGTTAACACTAAGATACATATCCATGTATGTCATACCTGTTGTACAAAAATTGTGGCTGATCATTATAGTTCGTAGTATCATTATCAGTCTGGCCCAAACTGATCAAAAATCGTCCTTGTCTTCGCCTTCAGCCTCTTCAATATCCCAATCAACATCTTCTAAAGCCTTCTGACCCTCCTTATAGAGTTCATCCAACCCTGACAACGTCTCCAAGAACTTCTGATCGTTGAAGGCTTTCAACAGCATATCAAATCCTTCCGTTTCATAAGCTCGGAGGACCTGCACATTTAGACGTGAGCGCTGTCGGAGAAGTATAACGCCGTCTGCCTCACCTTCTCGCTACACCCTGTACACCTGCTGAAAGCGGAGCCAACAATTGGAACGTTCCTGAATTGCGCCAGGAAACCCCTGAGTTGATGTGGCACATTTCCAAGAACACTACCACCCTCCGAGTCTCCTGTGTCCTTCTGACCAGGCGGAGGCGCGGGCGCAAATACACTATTGATGATGGGCGGTGAGCGCTGTGATGTAAACGTGTGATGTGTACGTATTACGACACATACCCATCTGGGTGTTGCAGTAGGGACGCTAAAAGTTCGACGGCGGTGGCTGAAGCAATTGCAGCTAAGCCAGGACGCGTAACCGTGCACATTTGATCTAAGGTTCGATCTGTCAAGGACTAAATTCTGTGAGCTTAACTTGCATAGCCGCAAGGGGACATCTGATGCATACATCAGTGGGCGCAACAATATCATTGCAGTAGTAGCACCCTAGCTGTGGGTTCTTTCCGTCCTTGGAAGTTGTTGCACGTGCTCCATGCCTCATCACAAGGAAACTGTCGAAACCCAGGGCCGCATTGATTACGACCTTCGAGTCAAGGCGGAATAAAACGAGAATTTAGTGGTCAGCCGGATTACTAAGATAGGATGATGTACCTTCCCCTTGGTTGCCCCGATGACTGTGGGCAACCACCGACTCTCACGGGAATCCATTAGTAAGAAGATAACGTCGTGTTCGTCAACAAGCTCTTCGAGCTTCTTTACGTCTTCTTTCACTTGGTCCGCAGAAGCAGGGGGAACAGGGTGTCCAGGCATGGGAATGGACAGATTATGCCCTGTTGCATCCTAAAGACAATCATTAATCAAAGCGCTTGCAACAAAACGCTTGATCTTACAATACCGGGGAAAACCTTCTTCAGCCGTTCAGCAGCACACTCCGCCTTGGGTTTCCCGCCATTCAAGCAATCCTCAAACTCGAACAGAGGCTGCCGAACAGGATTGGAAAACGATACTTTGGCTGAGTCAACAAAAGTTATCTTGCGAATTCCCCATGCCTGAAAGAGCAATTAGGTGATAGAAGCATGACAAGTCTGATCGAGCGAACCATCAGAGACCGCGCTACGTAACATCCCAGAGTGCCAGCCCCAAGCAAAAGACAGCGGGCAGATGCTATCCTTTCCAAATCCAGTGAAGGTAAAATCCGCCACCTCATCAATTTGAGATTTAGATCTACCGCCTGGTTCGCTAGCCTAATTGTGTGTGAAAAAGGGAGTTGATTTTGGAAAAGGACCTGGAACAAACCTTGTAGGATCCATCATGGGAGCAAGGTCAGCTACTCGAGGGCCCAACTTTCCCTGAGGGTTCTTTTCCCAGCCGACTGCAGCGGGACGGGCCGTAGGGCTTTCAGTAGCAGAGCCGTCAGGTAGATAGACAACCCCAAATCGACTGCGCCAATGATGGCTCTGAGAGGAAGGAGGCTCGCTATCACGCCAGCATAAGATACGAATGCGTTGAGAGTGTGTGTGATATAAGGCACGTAGATAGGCGAGAAGATTTCTTAAGGGCCATCCTGGATTGGTGGGGGCTGCAGAGGGGTCTACGAATGCCACTGTCAACTTGAACATGATTTAGGTTATCGGCGTAGGTAGTCTAAGCGCGGCAGAGTTCTCACCGATGGGTATTTCACCACTAGTTCCTCAAACTGTTCTAAAGACGAGACTGCAACACCGTTACCCGAGTCAGTGGGATGAATCAAGAAAAATGCCGGTGTTTGGGATTGAGACCGAAGCTGGGTATAAACTGAAGTTAACTGGACCCAAGCGTGTCAGTTGGCGTTGTCACGACCTAGACCACGAGCAACGCTGGCACTTACAAGTTCCGGGGTATATTCGTCCGTGGCGTTTCTCCAGCCAGTACCGTCTATCTCCCACGCCGGTTTAGAGACAAAAGCCGGAAATGAGAACCAGTAGAAGTACTTGTACTTCTTGAGATCGGCAAATGTTATAAGAAGGAATCGATTGAGCAAAGAAGGATCTCTCTTCGTGAGAATGTGTTGCCAGATCTGAAATTGTTTGTGATGTGCAGGTGGAATGATTGACATGGTCGTAATTCATACCTTCTCTGCCTCGTTGTTGAATAACTGTGTCTTGTCAGTCGCTTTGAAGTCTTCTATTGTATTGAAGTTCTTGAATGTGCCCGAAGCCGCGACGTTACCGAGAGGTAGCCTAACAAGATGTATTACTGAATTGTACAAAGCGATGCACCAGTCAGGTTCTAACATACTGGTGGCCCTTGTCAAACGATTCAGAACCGACTGTCAAGTTACACCCCAAAGCAACCTCCTGCCCCGTTTCCCGGTCAACCACAGATCTACCTGAGCCGTAGAAGGCGGTGATATCGAGAGCGTCATCCGAGAGACGCAGAACATCAATCTTTAACCTGGTGAGTTCATGCCAGAAAGAGGGCTGGACTAGGGACGTGAACGGCGCGAACTGAACGATAGGCATAATGTTAAGCTGACGCAGCGAGCAGCCTCTAAGTCATCGATAGATATGGATGTTGTTTGCTCGTGTTATGATCTAAGGCTATCAGACATAGGCGCCAGCTTCACGCCAGTCCGAGTCCGTCTTGGATGAGGATGACCATCAGACATAGAAAACGCAAAACACGCTAAGCAAAGCGTCGGCCACCCGTTTTCACGTGCTTGTCGATCCCGCATTGCTCCCAAGACCTACGCTGCACGGAGTTCAGTTTTCCTTCCCCGATCGGCGTCCCAGCCCCACTAGATTTGGCTTAACCGAGTATTCAATCGCGAAGCAAACAAAAGTTTGCTCATGATACTAATCAGCCCGCAGGTTCTGTTACAGCTTCTTTCGGTGACGATGTCTGCACGCTGTAGCTCACCGAGCAGTATTACAAACGTAGCAACTCAAGCGTTGCGTTCTTGCCCCATTCTTACTGTCCAAGTCACGTTACACACTTAGTAAGTCCACTAAACCCGACTTTGCAGCCGAACTTTCAACCATTTTTTGACAGGGATTTTCGCCCAAAAATGGCCACTGACTTCAATTGCCAAACACCGATGATGGTGCTCATGCTCATGCAGAGCCAAAGCATTTCAAAAATGACGACTCGAGGCTGAGCCGGAAGGACCCAATCGCTTAACACGGAACAACCCCGCGGGATGTTTTTGGGACCCGCCGATTCGTGCGCCTGATTGAAGGAAGTATTGCAAGATCCATGCCCTACTACGTGTCTGATTCGCAGAAAGCACGTTATTTTCGTTTTCGTGATGTATGCCAGATGGCTTAAACCCATCGGGTCATCTCAAACTTCAAACCCTAGGAATTTTCCATGCCAATCTATAACTCTACTACCACGGTGACCCACCTCCACCAGTTCTCTTGCTGTCAAATGACCCTGATTAGTAAGCGCAGCCTCCTATATCAACCACTATCAAACCGAAGTCCTTTGTTAACAACGTCGACTACCCAGGTCTTAACCTTTCACGAGTGATACACGACTCTTTTTACGCCTCATTTACGACTTACCGAAATGGCTTTGCAACGCTTGTGAGTACTCTATCGAATGTTATAAAATGCCGTGTTGACCCTGCCTGGCGATCAGTCAAAGAACCCCTTCCCGGAGTGGGGCAAGCAGGATGGCGACTATGTGCGATCTCCCGAATGAGCTTATCCTCGCTACGCTCTCCCACCTCACCACTCGCCAACTCATGCCCTTATTCTCTGTGTCGACCCGGTTCAACCAACTCGCTTTTGCAACCTTCGTCACCCGGTACGACCTCACAGCAGTGGAGAACGACCACTACGGCCTCTATCCCGAGTCTCTTCGGGGATTCCGCTGCGCCCTACACCTCCCACCTATCCGGTGCATCACCTTTGATTGCGATTCCCCGCACACTACTCAACGCGACCTCTCTGACTTGGCACGATTTTGCCGTCGCTTAAACGAAGCCCATGGTCAACCGGCTGAACTCATCATTGACTTCAAGTACAACGTGTTCTCGTATGGTCTCCCTGATGCTCTGAAGGAAGGGATCGCACGGGCCATTCATGACCTGACTGTGTCAGTGGTAGGGAACTCTGGGCCAATGGTCAGGGTCACGCAATCGGGCATTTATATGCTTGACCCGTCAAGCGCCTTCCAGCCGGAGATAAATCGCTTCAGCACATCAAAGCCCCCAAGGACTGTCGAGCAGAAGAAGCAGGATGCCGAAAATCTCTTTCTTTGCGCTCTCTTCGCCATCTGCATCGTTTACCTCTGGCCAACGAGTTTGCCAGCGAGGCTTATATGCTTGACTGCCGCCGGCTTCTTGTGTGCCATTCAGTTCTCAGAGCAGGCATCACGATACAACCCGTTGGTGACTACCATCAATGCCTTTGACAAGGTTGTCAGAGTTCCTGCCGTATCCAGTCTGGAGGTATTACACATCTCCAAGGCTTCCTCTGGCCAACCAGTCGTAGTCTGCGACCCAGCATCAATCAAGAACCTCCGAATGGATCAGCCTATCCCGTCTTCCCTCCCTGCTTCCTCAGCATTCCCATTTACCTCCGCCTCGGCAGCGCCGCGATTCCTATCCCCACCGGGCTCGCCCACATGCTCATCTCCAACCACATCCCATGCAAGTCTCACATTATCCGACACGCTTTCTCTTCTTTCCCGACATTCCGGTGTCACGGATATGGTCTACACCTCGACCGTCATCCCTCACCCCGCGCCTGCCATCCCTTCCAACCTCCTCCCCAAACTCAAGCACCTCCGCGCTTCCCCAGAGTTCATCAGCTTCGTCCATGACACACCCGACATCTTCCCCGAACTCGAGAAGATTGAGGTCCACGTCCACCAAAGGAAGGAACCGTTCGTCCGAGCCCTCTCACACGCCCTCCGAAAGATGACATCGAGGAAGAACGACATCCACCTCGAGGTCGTGATGCCCTCCGACGTCAGCATGAACGCCTTTGCCGAAGAAGCTCTCGAGAGACAGCGCGAACGCGAACAATCGCAGAACATGTTGACGGGTGGCATGGACGGCTACGGCGGTGCGAGCCTGGCTTCCGTCGGAGTCGTCTCGTCCGATTCCGGCTCAGAGGACGACGGTCCCGACTTCACCCTGCCCTGCGTCAAGACTCTGTCCCTGTTCTGGTTCTCGCGGGAGACGATCGGTATGATACCCACCTGGGTTAACAAGTTCCCAGAGGTGGAATCGATGACGTTGGCGGATGTGAAGATGACCAGGGAGGACAGGTCGGAGATGATCAGGGGGATTATGAGAAGCTGTCCGAAGCTGAGTAGATTGACGATTGGGGCGAAGGAGAAGCCGATTATGCAGTGGTTGGCGCAGTAGGTGTGTTGCGTTAGTTTTTGGATGGGGATTGTTACATCTAGTTGTAGCTTGGATCTTCTCCAATAGTAGTGCTCTGTCTATGGGCTTGTACTTTGTAACTTTATTGAATGTCAGTAACTTGTCTTTAATTGGTTGGACCAGCCACGATGTACGCTCCTTCGTCAAGTTCAACTTGTTCAAGGCAGTACATTACATCTGGGTATGGTGGGAGTGCACAAGGCTTTACAATGGCTGGACAGCAAATGTATCACCATTTTTACACTTTTAACGAGGTCCTTTACCCCAGGTCAGAGATTGACGCTTGATCTCGCTTTACATTTGAGGCCTAATAGCTTGCTCGGTCCCACCCCCGCATCTCTCAACAGTTGATAGCATGTCAACAACGCAGCGATTCATTCCGAATACTACTCTGGTTAAAAGCTGTGAAGCGCAGCACGAAACGTAAGTGCCAACAGCGAACAAACGCCTGCGCATGCGCAAGACGACTACATGGGAGAAAAACAAGAAGCTATCCACCATGTATTCCTGCTGTGCAAGTTACGGAGCTCGTGCTCGTTTCAGCCGCATTCGACAATGGGGGTACGTCTACCCTTGCATGACGTCGTCGATGTCTCCCCAACATGGAGAACATAGTGGGTACGGCGGAGAAAACACATACTGAATGAATAGCGTGGAGCTGATCCATGCCTCTTGGACAGTTTACGGAAAGGAACATATATTCTGTCGAGTACGGCTCCGAAGTCTGGGGCGGGGATCTGCATGGACGGCGGAACATGAGGTTAAATGGGCTTCGATCTTCCAAAGTCTTGTGGGAGATGTAATCGGTTCTCCATTCGTCGATTCACTCGTGATGGCGAGCCTCGAATTTTGCGGGGGGCGGACTGTCGGTCTTGGGTGGGTCAGCGAAGACGAATACGAAGTAGGCTCGGCAATGCGCACTTGTTGATCCGCACCTCCGAAAGGCGATCAGTGCGTCGCGGAAATACAGCCATACGCTGATGCTACACCTCAAACTTGGCCGACTACCCTTTGACCCACTACTCTCTGGGTGAACCTGGATTCAGGCTGGCCCTGCTCTGAAAGTGGTATTTGATATGATGCTATGAAGAAGCACCATATTGGGTGGTCCATGAGGCAGGTTTGCATGTATCGTGGGCTAGCAACGGGTCACTTTCGAGGATAAAGAGACGCCACGAAGACCGACCGGAAGACGTGGAGGACAAGGCCATTCCTGTGACATTCTGTGTTTAGGATTCACGTGGTGTGACGCACCCCGACAGTCGGCTTCCTTTTCCGGAACAATAAGAATGACAATGTAGTGCAAAGAACAATGAACGATGCGAAGGGCAATATTGATAGCAACAATGAAATGGAACGCGAGTACAAGGTCTATTGTTGTGAGTCTTATTATAAGTTGGACGATTTCCGGATGTCCGCTATTTCTCACTTCAACCACTTCCGCCCGCCTCTCTCCCTTTCATAGGCCACACAGTGTGTTGGTACTGTTCATTACTTTCTGCCTTTATTTTGGCCTTAATACTTCATATTACGACCACTTCTTCTGTTACGACCATGTTCTCTCATCTTGCCACCACCCCAAAAATCGACCGCCACGAGCGAATCAGGCTTATGCACTTGCAAGGACTGGGCACTGATGCCTCACCCGAAGCCGCAGAGGGAACCTTCATGGAGGTTCTCTCCCCAGGAGTATCGCAATTCATCGATTCCTATGATGCAGAAGACGGCGTACCGACATCAGCAATTATCATCATGCACTCCGCCGCTTCGGAAAGCTTCCAACTTTCCACCCCTATCCCCATGAGCCCCCGTGCTAGCTTCGAATTTGATCTTGGGCATTCTCAGCCCTCACGTCAGCCGATTACTCCTTCCACCAAGAGGCGTCGCCGTCACGGACAATTCTTCCTGCGAACTTCAGTGTCCTCTCTGGAATCTCTGGAGTCCCTTGACAGCTTTCCGGGCTCATCTCTGGAGTCCTCGGATAGCGAGACTGAAGAATCGGACGATGGTGAGCTTCACATGCCCACTTTTCCAATTTCCCCCACCCCAACCGATATGTCCATGAACGACGACATTTATTCCAACTTCGACGACCCTGCCATTGATGACATAGAATTTGAGATCCTCACACATCCCCCATTTTACATTCATGATCACCTTAATCCAATGCCTGCTCAACCCCTTAAATCTGTTATATCAGATACACCGCTACCGCGCTACCCATCGGTGTTGCGTCTCTCTCGGGTACCAGAAGCCATGGCCTCAATCCAGCATATTCCACATCTTTCTCAACCCATCGTTTCCCCTCTCTCCGCGTCATTCGTATTCCCTACCGCTGCTTCAGATGTAGCATCTAGCGTCCCCGCATCACCAATTTCACCTCTTCCCCTCAGCACCGCGGAACGAAGACAAAAACGAATGGACAAGCTCACGAAAACATTGGGTGCCCGTCCGCCCTCTGCTCTGATCCGCACACCTGTACCAAACCAGACCACGTTTACACTCGGTCATAATCGTTCGGCATCCACAGGAACAGCCGGAACACTTGACTCCGAGGTTCGATTCGACACGCGGGATATTCAACCCTCCTTTAGGTTCCCTCTTCCTTCGCCCCTTCAAGAGGGTCAAGTATGGCCGAGACTGAACATGCCGAATCGGACCAGACAGGGATCTTCCCCGCTTGGACGGAGTCAAACAACAATGAAGAAAGGCCCTTCGTCATCACCCGCACGCCAAACTGCTTCCGCCACTGAAAAGGGCCAGCATCGCACTAAGCTCTCCCTCCCGTGTCTCAACCTGTTTGGATCAGCACAGGCCGAGGAATCAATCAGCGAGATCAGTCCGGCGGATAAGGAACGAAGAGCCCTAGATTACCGAAGGAGGAAGGAGGCAGGATGGAGTGGAGAATGGAACGCGCCGATTCAGGACGTTATGAGAGAACTGAGGACGCTCAAGGCCCAATAAGCAAGCGCAGTCATGATGGTAACGAGCGATACGATGGGAGCTGTGCTCTCTTTTCACGAACATGGACATTGTGGCACATTATCGTTTTATGAAGTATTCAGTCGCTTTCATGCATCCCACTCGTTTACAGCACATCCTGCATAGTCACAGCATACTCTCGCATTTATCATATGGACTTTGCATTCGACATTAATTATACAATACAATATCATTATAATATGCATCCACATGATTAGATAAGTCAAGATATGAACGTTTGTATGACTACTCGCCACACGATGAATGCCAATAGGCCCAAAAGTATGCCGCTATTGTATCACCCTGCACAATGATCACAAAGGTCCTGCCTTGTCGGACAGCATGTCAAGAAGCCCACCTTCCACAGGTCACAAGAAGTACCGAGAATGGTGAAGAATGGTGAAACACGCCAGGAACAATTCATCTCAAGTTCATAGAACCGCCGGATGTGGTTTGGCAGGACTGCAAATCCTACCGGGGAACGCATATTGGCGACCTGTTCGAGGGTGCTGATAGCAGTGACTCCACCGACGTCATTTCCACATCGGGACACCGGATATGGGTACAAAATAGCCGGAAGCAAACCCTTAGTGGCCGAAAGTCCGACATTGCCCAAAACAGACAGGCGCCTCGGTAGCATATCAACGTGGATGGGGCAACTGAGCTGATGATGGGCCAACACGAAGCGCGGAACCACATCGTCCGCTTCCACGGTCCGCACGACTACCTCCCTTGTGCTTCGTCATTCCGACTCCATTCCTTTCTATCTTGCCTGGTTTTCCCTATCAACGCTCAGAGGTCGATATGTTTGCTTCAGTGCTATTAGCACCACCTTAATCATCGAGCAACAGTATATTGACCGAGTCGCACGGGACTGCAGCTGGAATGCCAGATTCAAAATTCGCTGAATCTCGCGTTCTAGTGGGTCTGGGGAATGATATATACAGGGTTGGGCGTTGTGCAGGGCCAGTGCCGCGCTGCATGCCGCGGAGTATGTAAGCTGACGCAACCATCGGATTGATGGGATGATGATATGGAATTCTCGTGTACGGGTGTCGCGGTAATGTCATTAGGCTGCTGCTTTCCTTGTCAGAGTGCCATGTCAAATTCGAGATTTGTCGTCCTCGAGTGCGATCTTGGTCCCAACAGTGCGATGTCCATCGCACTTTTGTATGATTGGGTTTGCTTCCGCATAATGAAGTTTAGTCAAACCTTGACGCCGGACAGCATGCGACTTTTGCGGTGATTCACGATAGTCGAGGAGTGGCAGAGGTCAGGTATCGTCGATCTTCATGGATCTACAAGATCTGATCCTAAAAAACCGCATGGACCAGGGAGCCTGCAGACTTGTGGGCTTACCAAGCTTCGCCGAGGTGTATTAGAGCACCGCCGGGAGCACCCAGAGAGTTGGGGACTGTGTCCGATTGTATGCACTGTAGTTGATTCTATGGTCAGCCTATGAGAAAATGTCGAGAAACGCGGGCAAGAGGGCGAGCCAAAACGAGACGTACTCCACTAACAAGGCAATAATGGAAGACAATCGGAATTGCGCATCTATTCTTCACTCCAATAACAATACCAAATATAATTCAAGTAGCGTACTTCTGATGGTATATCCATAATTATGGTTACCTCGCCATAGCTATGCTGTTCGGGTGTAGCAATAATATCCACTGATACGAGTCCTGTTTGATCCTATTCAACATTGAATAGTAATAGCACCGCTCAAAGTGAAAAATGAACCACCCAGTGTTTGCAGATTCGCTCTGTACGGCAATCAAAGCTGGTTGGTCGCGGATGAATCGAGAGCATGCATAGTTGACAATTGTTTGGCAAGGCCCTGACCCGATTTCACGCAACTCAGGTTCGTCCAAGCACACTGCACAGCCGCTGCACTTGCAGGTCACGTTTAAACGCTTACCATGACTAAACACAAAACGACTGATGAAAAAGCGCGTCCACGTTCAACGGTCGGCATCTGGTGCTATACAGCCCTGTGCTACTTGGACTGAGGAGGGGGGGGGGACTTGGGGCGGTGCGCAATGCGCTCCACGATCCAATGTCAGAGCCACGGGTCTTTGGTTCCACTTTTTTGCGGCATCAAGTCGTAATATTGCTGCCTCTGACGGAGCATTGCCTGCACGCATCTTTTTCGTAAGGTTTGCAAGACGATTTGTAAAATTCCTGTGTACAAGCCTCCCAACAACTGATGTAGCTATCATAGCAGGCGACATCCGAGTATACTGGCACTGGTAAGATTATCCAAGACGAACCTGATGCTCAAAACCCACGTGCTTAGTGTGTCATCTTATGAGATGTAGTACTAGTACGACTTGGTATTGATTACACTTTTGACTACCGTGGCTGTTCGTGTTGGAAAAGCAGGGCTTCACTGAAACGGAAGGCCTGTCCTTCGACGTACTCTGCTGGGCCCACAGTAATGAACACACAGAAAGTGAGTCGCATCAAGCGTTGCACACTCGAAATATCAAGATTGCAGTGATGAGAAGTGTGCCAGATCTCGTGATCCTGAGCCTTTGTTCTATCACTTTCAACGTGCACTTGTAGGTACCCTTTTTGGGACCTATCCAACTTGATAGTATCATAAAGATTGCAACTACATCGTTTTCATATTCTTCTATATCGTGTTTTTGATTGATCTCAACTTTTTCCCTCCTATTTCTCGTTGCTTCTTACCATATTTGATACATAAGCACTCCACATCCCCCAACTTTCTACATCCCGCTCTCTCTGCCCTCCCTCTCGGTCGTTTTCGGCCATCTTCACCACGTTGACGGTTGACTTCTTTGTCCCTTTCGATCAGTTTGTTTATCTCCCTCGCTGACTTTCCTCCCTTGATCGGTGTCTTTGCATCCAATAGTCAACATCGCATCACTTTTTTGGGAGATTCTTTCATCATCCATTTAACCAGCCTTCTATATAAGGATCCCTTGTCCCTTGTATCTTTCGGATGTCCGCGGTTTTGATGTAGGTACGGTCGCATCACATTGCTCAGGGGTTCATAGGTATTAGATGAAAAGTTGCAACGACGAAGGGATGCTTATTGTTGTTACATTTTGCAGGGTTTGGCTCAATGGTATGCGCTTGAAGACGGCGTGGCTCAAGTATTCTAACTCGCGTGAAAGGAACGTAGCATCTGTACGGCAATGCACTGGTGACAACTTTTTTTTGTGTTCATCTGTAGCTCCATCCTCTTCTTTCCCGTGGATGATCTGATCAATTAGATGGTCCTTCAGATACCCATGAATTATTCGCTTTATAGTACCCGGAGGACCAGACAGAAGGGTCCTCTGCTCGTTTGAGTGCAGCTTGCAACCGACTTTACCTAAGGAATGAGTTCATCGTAGAGACCCTCAACGCCTCACTCGCCTTGATGCGACTCCAGTATGAGTTACCGCAGGCCCACAAGTTGGACATCAAGAAAATGAATGAAGATAGCGCTCATAATGGCAAGCTCCTAGAACGCCGCACCCCGGAAGCTGAGTATAGTCGAGATCGCCGAGTACAAGGAGGCCAACAAAAGTCTTGGCACCATCAAATTGGGCGCTCCGACGCAAAGCATCCCGACTCTGGGCGGCTGCCGACCCGGGGCCCAACCCTGAGGCCAGCGCAAGCCTATTAATCGCATTCGAATGCCAAGTCTTGCCTCGACCAAACGCGAAATCGCCGAGAGCTAATTGCCACCCCGCAAAAGCGTCGATCCCGGCGTCCTTAAAGTCGAAGAGGGGCCGTATAAAATGGACTCGTCCGTCGGTGTACGCGCTCGCCTTCGTCCTTCCAACGGGTGTTGTTTACGTTCCCACTACGTACTCGAATTTGATGCTTACCTTACCCTCCTCTCTTCTCACAGTCGCTGCGTACATCAGAGGTGCATCTCCATAGAGAATGGTACTCCGGGGATATCAAGTGTTTTGGCAGAGTCACCAAAACATCGAGAAGGACATCCCTCGTGGATCAACTGAACATCCTACGCATCAACACCGTCACCTTAACGCCACACTTTTCTCCTCGGTGGTCTGTCCAGGCATCCCTGCCCATGCGTTCCGAGTGTGCACAACAGTCAGAGTCGGGGTCGGGGTGTGTTAACCCCCGTCAGGCGCATGCCGGCTGACTTTTGTCTGGACACCATCACCACAATTTGTTACCACGATGACAAACCGAATACTGTCATCAACCTCGGGGAGTGCGTTCTCAACCATAATGTCCCCTTCCACCCACTCCAGACGTGTAATTTTTTTCCAGTTGGAGGATGCCCCTTGGATGGATCCAACCCCGTTGTTGTTTATTAAGGTCAGGTCAGGCTGAAACGCTAGAAATCTTATGTGCACCTTGAGGAAATTCGGAATACGCGCTTCGCTATTGGGCTCCTGCTCCCCCTTCCCTTGAGGTATCACAGCTGTATCACATCATTGGAGTAAATAATGTTCACACATCTTTATGAAAAAACAGTAACGTCTGCTCGTATGATCATTTAACTGAATACCTGATCGATTGCTAGAGCGAGGCTCGCGATCATGACACATATGGTAATGTCCATATTAACGCTCATCAGACAAATATTATCCCCGAGTGTCGAGTGCTGTACGTAATGATGGTTTTGATGGTGAGTGCTCGTACGGTATCCACCACAGAAGGAGGGTAGCGCACGGTAGAGGGGCCATTATCAATAAATAAATGTCATTTGGTATACGAATGCATATTGTAAACATATTAAGAACGCTTTAATACCGTCCAACGAACAAAGATGACATCTCGAACACATCGGCGATGCAGAGCTGGGAAGAATAAAAAAACCGGGTGGGGTAGAGCAAAAGGGGCAGGGGAAGTCAAATATAGATGGACAAATACAAACACAACCAATAATAGACCGCCAGCTAATAATAGAACATCCATCAGGCTGATCAAGTTCGTAGCACCTTTCTCGTGTCCTCCGTGACTTTCCGTGTATTAGCTAAAGGCGGTCTAGTCGTGGTAGCTTCTCCTGCGGCTCCATCCGATACAGAATTCGAGGTTTTCCGACTCGCCATGTTGGCTACAGTCGCCGCTCTCAAGAGGTGACCACCACTTGATCTCTTCTTTTTCAGCAGCAGACCATGTCCTGACGGTGCTGTCCCAGTGGGCGTTGGTGCTCGCTCAATCCGTCTAAGGAAGGGGCTCGGAAGGTTTTCTTCGTCTGTGAAGTCATACTCCGGAGGTGGCTGTACCGGTCGGGGGAAGGGAAGACTCGGAAGAGTTTGTGTTCGTCCCGAATGGTGAGAGTGTGCAACGGGCTTCGGGTCTGTTTGTTTAGCTGATTGTGTCGATGATGCTGATGTTGAGGAAGCTGCTGATCCGGAAGAAGTGGTGGACGATGACGAAGATGAGGATGATGTCGTAGGACCACTTATGGGAACTGCTGATGTGGTCGGCGTGGGCACGAGGCTCCCTGAATCGGGATTGAGCGAAGGGACTGTCACGGACCGTCCGATCGATGGACGTCCACCGCTACTCTTTCGGACTGATGGTCTTCGCATCTTCGTAGGGGGATTGGCGGTGACATTCGAACATGTTGGTAGGTCCACAGGGGCAGGGCTTTCTCTACCTTGTTCCTTGTCCCTCATCAGCTTCTCCTTCTCTTTACGAGATGACGGGCTAGGTGCCCGCATAGTCCTGTCGGCTTCCTCGTCAAAGTCAAAGATCTTGCCAAAGTTGAGGCCAACTTTCGGTGAGTCCATGATGATCGACGTAAGTTGCACTGGTGCTGGGGTGGCGAGGGCTTCCCCAGTCGCCGTTAGCACGATGCCCTTCATGGCGGAGGCCAAACCGACATCTGCCTTGCGTGGTCGTGCAACGGGGGTAGAAAGTGCAGAAGGAGGGGTGTAGCTGGGTGCTTTGATTCGTGCATTCTCTATCGCACGACGCCCGAGAGGGACATTGTCCCGTGCCAGAGTCATTCGTTCGAGAGGGCCAAGGAGGTTCTTGACCTCTTCTAGTGGAGTCTTCGGTCGGCGGAATTTTATGGTCTCCTCTGCTGCTTGTGCCTTCTCTTCGAGCTCGCTACGTAGGCTCTCTAACCTTGCCTCCTCAGCTCGCAGTGCCTCCTCCTGCTTCTCCACCAACGCCAGCCGCTCTTCCACGTCCTTTGCACTTTCTTCGAGCTCCGCTCGCAGCTCCTCCTCCTTCTTGACCCAGGCTTCACACACTTCAGCCTCCCGTGCTCTAACAGCGGCCAAAATTTCCTCCTCTCTCGCTGCCATAGCAGCCGCCACTTCCTCCTCCCGCTTCATGACTAGCACCCGCAGCTCCTCCTCTCGTCTCGCTATCGCCGTCTTGACGGCCACTTCGAGGTCGTGTTGGGTGATCAGCTTCTGCTGCTGCAGCTGGCTGACCACCTGTTGTAGGTTGGCAATTTCGGCGTCCTTCTGCGACACGATATTGTACAATTGCTGCTCTTTCTCCAAAAGAGCCGCCTCTCGGGCTATCAGCTCGCGTTCCTTGGTCGTCATCGTTCGCTTGTGGTTTTTCACGGTGGCGAGTCTAACGTGGAGAGGTCTACATGAGCTGAGGTGGCCAGCGACGATGCTGATACGTACAGTTTCTCGGTCTCGCTTACTTTGAAGGCTAGCTCCAGCCGTTCGTGTTGGAGTAGTTGTGTCGCTGATGGTCGCATGGCGGGCTGGTAAAAACGTAAGCTGCCGGTCCAGGTGAAGCAAAGAAAACCTACATTGAGGTTCAACATTGACTTGATGACTGACGTTAGTGCTGTCGAGTAGCCACGCGGTAGAGGTGGTATTCGTCCGGTCCTTGAAATCGCCCAGTCGGCCACAAAACATAGGGGTGCGAAACGCAAAAAAAACTTCATACCTGATCAGCATGCTCAGCTCTGCATGAGTCTTTGCTTCGTGAAATGGCGGTTTGAGTGCACATAGTTCGTAAATCAGACATCCTAGCGACCAAATGTCGGATTTTGAGTCGTACGACTTCTCTTGCATGAGTTCAGGGGACATGTAATAGGGTGTCTACGTGGCCATCAGACGCGCATCCAGGGGCTAATTTAGTGCGACTTACTCCAACGTAAGTGTTGGCAAAGCTGGCTTGTGGCAGTGCCTTGGACAAGCCAAAGTCGCCCAGCTTCACCGTGTTCGATTCGTCGAGAAATACTAGAACGGATGTCGGATTAGGAGGCCTAAAAACGAAAATCAAGACCAACGGACCATTGTCGGGTTTCAGATCGCGGTGCAAAATTTGAGGACGCCTACACTCTCCCTCTGTGCCTCCCTTCCCACTCGAACTCCCTGGGTGATGGCAATACTGAAGCGCGAGGAGGAGTTGCATGAAGTAGTTCCATATTGTGTCTTCCGGGATGGGCCGGTTGTGTTTCGCAGCTTGCTTGATGACGCCAGAGAGGTCACCTCCACCACAGTACTCCATGATGATATAGAGGATTCCAGCCTCTTTGGCGACATAACGGTCGTGGTATCGTACGATGTGCTCGTGATTGAGGTCCTTGAGTATATTCCTGTTCGCGTTTTAGCTGGGGATGAAAGAACCGTACAAGTCGGACGAACACTTCTGCTACAATTTGCTTTTTGTCGCGGTCGCTCATGCGCTCGAAATTGAGTTCTTTTTGCGCAAAGATCTGTGACAAAGTAGGAAGGAGGCATCAAATTGGAGTTTTTCGGGTAGGGTGTGTTGCGACGAACCTTGCCGTCTGCCTTCCGTCGAGCCTTCCGGATGATGCCAAAAGAGCCGTTGCCGATGATGTCCAGAGGCTCGTACGCGTCAAGAAAGGAGGTGGCCATCGTGGAGGGCGTTGGGAGGGAGGAGGAAGTGTCAAGTGCACATGAGAACCGACGCGGTTCAGAATGCACGTGACGTGACGAGGACGTCACGGGCGCGTCGCGTTTTGGTAATGAGGTCGGTGGACAGTCCACGGGGGCAAAACAGGTCCACGACAAACATTTGGCAAGTGCGATTTTCAAGGAGAGCCACTCAATTCAGTCGCAGGGCCAGCCCGCCATCTGTGTCTGTTTTGCAGTCCTCCGCGGACTTGCAGCTTCGGGCTCACTCCACTCGAGCGGCGGTCGAGCGGATTTCGAGATCTGCACCTGCAGATTCCAGCAGAACGATTGACCAACCCAAAAGGTTCGTGTTGATCACCGATTAATTGGCTGTGATCATTTTATCCAGCAAAATCCTCGACTCCTCCCGGAATCGCATCAGACGGCATCCTCGGACGCAGCAAGACTGGACTCATCCTGCTTATCTTCGTATGAAGTCGTTCTTACGGTCTGTCGGTTAGACGTGTTCCTTCAGATAGTATAGAACGTCGCATTCCTAGTGCAGTCCATTTCTTTGTTCATGTGCTTTACACTCACTCCGCCCTCAGCGGAGCGTCCACGGGCCTTGCATCGTGCCGATTCCTGTATGCGTAATGGACGTGTCATCACAGTTCCTCGTCCCCGAACGCTTCCTCGTAGTCACTTGTTTGCCATGGCCACCCATACGCCCTGCCGCCTGCATCTACGCAAGTCGTCCGGCCATGGATACCCCAACGATGAACTCCTGTTTCCAGCACTCGAAACAGTGTCATAAGAGCTGTGATGGGTACCATATCAGTGTTTCTTTGCCGAGGAGCATCAATCCGGGTTGGCAACCATTTCCGTCGCCACATCACACAACATCGAGGATGCAGACCACAATAGACTGCCCCAAAGTGCAGCTACACTAACGGGTGGGTACAGACCCCGCCAGGGTCAGTTTTCTGCTATCTACTCGATTTTAACTGGCTCGATCAGCCACATCCGGCCGCATCCCTGCATGCCATCGTCCCTTCAGCAGCCCACACCTATCTGCAGATCATTGCACAAGATGCGCTCGCGGCTTATTCGGTGTGAGAGTTGGCTCAAAACGATAGAGTTAGACTAGAAGGGCGTGTGCGTCCCCACCGAGGTGCAGGTGAGACCAGTGGGGTGGTATGCGGATTGTGAAATGACAAGATACCGTCCAGCCGGTAATCAACCAGGTTCAATTGTTGATGAACCTGTGAGGCAGGAATGCCGACAAACGGGAATCGTCTGACTGCATATTTTTATGCTCAGAGTGGTGACCAGAGGGAGTCGCGTCAGCAGATTTGTGTGACCAAACAGAGGAGGGAGCAGGCAAAGTGTACACCCACTCACATTGATCAATCGAGTCGGAGCGGAAAGTTTGATGGCTTCTGTCGCTCGCAGTTTGGGCTCCCCCTTTAGGAAGGTGGCCAATTAAGGTGGTTCCCAGGGCCCGGCAGTGTTGCGGTGGATGGGGCGCTCCCCGTCGAGGAGGGAGGCTGGACAGACACGCTGCGACTGACGCGTTGCTGTGTTCTTAAGACGTGACCCACTTTGTGCTCGATAAGCCATACCGACATCTGACTCATCCAAGGCCTTACTAACTGGCCACCCCGACAACTCTAAATAATCATCATTCGGCAGTGCCCCCTTCCGAATCTGGTACAAAAATCACACAGCACGACCCTCAGCAGGTGATCGGCTCGAATATTCAACTGAGGTCGCAACGCTCTTGTCAATTCACGTGGGAATCCTTGCGGGGAAGCAAATACGCATTGGACCAGTGTCCAGGGGGTCAGAGGGGGTGCAGTCCCCTCAGATCCAGTCAAACCATCTATGACGATTGAACATTACCTATTACGAAACCACCCATCACTATATTAGCCCCTCCTTTCGTCGTTCTACTTCCTCTATTTCACTGCTACAGTTCGCCTGTGCATCGCGTCTCGCCACCCCCACCTCCCCATCATCCCAACATGACCTCAAGTCCCAAGCAGCACCACTCACATCCACCCTCGCCCGGCCACCTTCCTCGCGGCAAGGCATGCATGAACTGCAGGTACGATCCCAGCGCCACACCCTGTTATCGCCATTGACCCACCCTGTGCCATCTGCAGACGGAGAAAGATTGTAAGTCCACGCGACCGTGCCACCAAGAGCACCCGCTAATCGTCACACCCAGAAATGCGACGGAGAGAAGCCAATGTGTGGGCAATG
Source organism: Volvariella volvacea V23 (assembly GCA_000349905.1). Lineage (NCBI taxonomy): Eukaryota > Fungi > Basidiomycota > Agaricomycetes > Agaricales > Pluteaceae > Volvariella > Volvariella volvacea. The sequence continues at coordinate 58,612 of KB722780.1, forward strand.
CGCAAGATCCCGCGGTCTCTTCGACGACTGCGAATATTCTACCGGCGGCAGGACCCGCACCCAAATGCTCGAGGAAAACATTGCCCAACTCCAAAAGCGGATACGAGAGCTAGAAGACGCCAGCAACGAGCACAACGTCCCCTCAATACCCCTCATCTATCCCTACACCGACGGCCATCCGATCAACGGAACTAGACTCTCGTCGCCTTCTGGTCTCGTGCTCATGCCACAAAACGGTTTTGGAGGTATCAGTGGTAGCCAGCCGTTGGCTTTTGAGGATAACTGGGCAACGGGTAGTTCACATTCGGGTATGCCTCTTGCTCATCCAACACCCACAACCTTCAATAACAACGGGGCATTCCTCCCAGCCTCGAGTGTCGGATCCTCGCCACGACCGTCATTGTTGCCGTTCGCCTCCACTTCCCTCGAGGTACGTACAAATACACGTCCCTTTCAACTGCGTGCTAAGCTATCTGAAACTCCAGGAGCCTACTATTGACGTGGTGCATCACCTGTACGTAAATTTTCGCTTCATGAAAATCGTCAATCTCAGGCGATTTACTGACTGCCGGTGCTGTTGCGTAGATACCAAACATTTGAGCAGCATGCACCACTGCTTGGCCTATTCCTCGACTCCGCACGCCTTCGCGAGGAGATCCTGAGCCCCTTGCCACTGGGCCATCAACTGCGTCCAGCTCCGAGCCTCGTTTTCGCCATCTACCTCTGGGGTGCTCACCTCTCGTCGACTCCCATCCCCCTTCCGTACGACAAACAGATGTTCCTCGAGAACGTCCTCCTCCACCTCGGCCAGGATCTCTCCGGCTCGCATCCCCACAAAATTCTCCACGTTATCCAGGCCGAAGTCTTACTCTCATACTACTTCCTGAACCAAGAGCGCGTTGTCGAGGGCAGCTACCACGCAAGCGCCGCCCTCTCGCTGGCATTCAGCGCAAAGCTGCACCTCGTACGCTCAGGCTCACAGACGAGCATGTCCGGTCTCGGCCGACAAATAGGTACCTTCCCTGGAGCCGACCTTGGGTCGGCTGGCCTGTCCAACCCTCTCGATCTCATCGAGGAGTGCGAGCGAATCAACGCCTTCTGGTCCGTCGTGATGCTCAACAACTACTGGGTCGCGATGCATGGTGCTCACCCCTGCACGCCCATGAGTTCCCCGCACCTTCGCATCGACACGCCCTGGCCATTGGACGGCGGCGATATGACGGTAAGTAGAATCCCCCTTCAATTACGCCACACGGCGCTGATATTGTCTTGGTATCCTTTCCCTTGGCAGAACCCCTTGCCTCTGGAGTCGGTGGGAACAGTCAAGAAATTCCTCGAGGGCGCGAGCGTCGAGGGATTCTCGATCAGCGCCCTGCACATCAAGGCTTCGATTCTCTTGGAACAGGCGACATCACTATCAACAGCGCTGAGGAACAGTGAGTGTCATTCTTAGTACTAGAGCTGTGCGCATGATGGCTAACGATCATTCCAATCATTAGAGGGACCACACGAGGACCCACGTGCTGCATCAGTGTCAATTCTCAATTTGAATCAGGTCATTGAGAGGTTCAAGAACAACCTCCCGTTGGTGGACGGATTCCACGAAAACCCGCTTGCACGCTACAAGCTCTGCATGACCCACTTGCTCACCTACATCGCAACCATCCGGCTATATTGTCCATTCGCCGAGCAATCTGCGGATTCCAGGGAAAAGTGCGTGTCAGCAGCGGTAGCTATTACACAGTGTACCAGTGCCCTGTGCTCGAATACATCAATGACCTACCCAGATCCCATCATTGGCGTACGTGCTTCGATTTTGTATCCCTTGTTCGACATTTTGCTGATATTAATTTCTCTGTTTCGTCTTTTACGACACAGTTGGCAGGGTATCTGGCATGTGAGGTACTTCTCAAGGATTTTTTCATGACAAACCGCCGTGGAAAACAACTGCTCGTGGACTCGTTCCAAACGATTACCACCCAGATGTCAATATTTGCGCTATCTAACCCTTTGATTCGTAAGTAGCCCTTCCCTTAAACATCGAGGCGCGTCCGTTTGGCTAATTGTATTTTCCCGCTCGCTTCCCCGTCCAACAGAATCATACCTCAACCGAGTACAAAGACTCTACACCGAGCTTTCACCGTGATATCACCCTGGGGACTCTCTCGTTAGATTCTCGACTTCATTGTTTTCGTTTACCACGGACATGCGGACTTAGCGCATTATTCCTGGACTTGCATGTTTCACATTACATGTCATCCCTCATTTCCGCCACCCCGGCAACCATTTTTATGATCGTTCTCCGTCTCCCCACTGTTCTTAGCCTACTCTCTCCACTGCATATAATTCCACGGGCATATGTTCATAGCTTTGTACATATTAGAATCAGTCAAGTTATTTAGCATCACTTGTTCTATTTTCGTCTATGTACTAGTATACCGCAACAATCAATATCCGAACTGTTTTCAAGTATAAATGCACAGATGTCTTTGATGAATGAAAAGCACTATAGGTCCGACACGGCTGGACGAAATGGACTCTCGGCACGACTGCCACAGAGCAGTGCCGCAATCACTAAGACTAGACCTTCCATCGACGCAATTAGGCGCATCACGCGGATAATATTTTTCGTTTATGCACCGACCAGTGCAATCCTTGATGGCGACCTAGGAGACGCCTCCGACCGCCCGAACGACTAGTGGATCAAGTACGAGTGCGTCGTTCTCGATTTCTAAAAACAGTAAACCGGTCCATAGGGTTCCACTGGCCCCCCCATTCCTTCGTGATCGGAGCTGATGGAGGGACGGATGGAGGGATGGTGTTTTGGTATTATTGTATCCCAATTCCATTGAATTTGATATATCGTAATCGAGATCGATGATCAAACTTGGGATCTGCCCATAAACTTCCCATCACTTATTATTCCAGGATTAGAGTTCACCTCCCAGCGGTTGCTTCCCCAAAGGTGCCCTCGGCGCGATGTTGGTTCTTACTATTTATATTCGGCATCGCTCCGCACTGCCAGTTGGTGGTGGGAAGGCGGAGACAGGGGCTTCCAGAGGGAATGCCATCGGCTTGCGTCTGTGTTGTGCATACTTACGTTCTTATCATGGAATAAAGGATAGACACGCGCAACAACATCAGCTCCAAACCTCCGAGCGACAATAGCAGGGAATGGAATTCGCGTGATCCCCCGGTGGAGCACATCGACGGATATCAAACTCGCCTTGTTGGTTGCGCTGGTTGGCACATTGCGCGGTTTCTCGTTCCAGGTTCTGATGCTCGAAGCTATGTCGTCTGACGAGTCATACCCGGCATGATAGTGTGCGGCTTGGGCTTGTCGGAGAAGGTCTGAAGAATTTGAGATAGTCTAGGTGCAGGCCATGGGGGGGTCAAGCTGTAGGTTACACACACCCATCACGATCGAACGGTGATTCCCGACCAAGTGTATCAGGAGCCGGTGTTATGGGTCAAAGTATGGCTCGCCCGCCAACGACTTGGATTTGCCCGTTGGAGAGCGCAAGGCAGTTCTTGTGGAGGTCATTCTTGGGCCCGCACCAGTGAACAAACTCGGGATATTCAGAGGAACTGATGAAGACCCCGAATAAGCCGAGAGCGTGAACGAGCACTCGGTCTACTCGCAAAAGAAGGGACGGAGGCTCGGGGGTAGAAAAATGGCCTGCTTCAATCGAAAAACCTAAATTGAAACACGCACTGGGTAGTAAATCAAGGACGCCGTGGCGACCGCCACGCGAAAAAGGCATGTTCATTCTTATGACAGACAGTAGATCGACCCTCCAGGTTTAGCAGGATACAGCTAGTTCAGTCTCAGAGCCGGAGTGATCCTGGCACCAAGACTCAACGTGCACCACGCTTGTTGTTCTGGAGCGGGGGCGCCAAGTACGTAAGTCAAAGCTTCCGCCATAAACGTACACTTCAGCGTTCGAGAAAAATGCCAGGAGGGATGTCAACCAGGGCAAAGTAAGTTGTACCTAACTAAAATCTGGTCACATTGGAAAAGGATGCGAATGACATCTCATTCATATAGAAGGGTTCAGCGGCGATTGAAAGAGGCGGAGGGTGCTGGATTTGTAAAAGGTATACGTACTATGTTCATCTTGCCTTCTAAGTACCCTTCCAGCGCTCAAGAACGAAACTCACTTCATTTCGACTTCCCCGTACTTCGGACCCCTTCTAGCCCCAAGCATTCCTGCAGCACAACTTCAGGCCCCTGACAAGGCGTAAACAATAGCTGTACTTGCCCACCTGACCACGTCATGTCCCGGCTGAAGATTCCGGAAACACGTCGACTTGCTGAGTGTACGGAAGTGAGCATCGTATGATTGTCATTTCGCACCACGAAGCACTGCGGCGCAGCACCTTGGTATTCGTGACATCGCACTCAAGCCACTGTCCCCGGTATATCTACCCTCACCCCAAACTGTACAAACACAGCCCCCACCTAAACACTAACCATACATACCCTACCATACACAAGGTACCCCGTGCACTCACCATGCATTTCTTGACTAAACGTTCGTGACTTTCATAGTTCCTTCACCGCCTCCCAGAAGTCAACCACAAGATAAGCGTCGAGATGAAGTCGAATAAGGTGTGAAGATTTGCCAGGACCGCCCAACTCGACACCTTCCATACGGGGCACCACTCAAACTTTCCAAATTAAGCGCCCGGTCTTGACTCACCTTTTTGTTCCCTTCAAGCCCTCTCAATAGACCAAGAATCATTGCACTGGCTGATAATCGTAACCATGGGTAACTCACCAGACTGCCCGGACCTTACCTGCGGCCTGTGCAACCCGCGCCTATATGAAACTCGCCAGAAAAACGTGCTGTTTCTGGTTGCTGCTTTCACTGATCCACCGGAACATTGTCTGGAAGCACTGAGGGTCGAGTCTGTCAATGACCAAGGAAGGCGATAAAATGGCGATGCCCAGTGCAGAATCTTTAACCGACCTTTATGTTTGTGATGCAGCTGGGGGGAACGGGTGGAGCATTACGCGTCCCCGAGGCAGGGATAGACGAGGTTAGTAAAACCCATCAGCATATTTTACTGGCTGATCAACGAGCTGTTGGTGGCCTGGAACCCATAGCTGGGGGCTGTGAGAGCATACAATTCGTGTCAGTGCTAGCGATCGGCGGCGGAAAAGAACAGGGGTCGACCGTCAGCCATCAAGGCAAAAATGGGCGACCGCTGTCGTCTGTTGGTGTAAAAGTTGCAAGTTGCAAAGGCAAGGTTGATTACAGCAACGACTCTGAACAGCAAGCACAGCCACCGTCTGCTGGCCCCGATGCGGTAATCTGCGGGATATCAATGCCGTACCAACAACATTCGACTATTTTGTTGATTTTCTTGGTCTGGATAGGACGGTGATCCATCGCCTTACCTCTTGGGCAGTTGGGGGCTCGAAATGGCTTGCATCTCGACCTACAAGCCTCAAAGGCCTGATAGCCATCATATGCAGGCCCTAACTGAAAGCCTGGTGCAGTCCACGAACGTCTGAAGGAGTTAGTAGGGTCAACTGCATTGGGATCCGAGGTTCTTACTTTCATACGTCGAAAACAATATGTGTTCCTGGACCTGGCCTTTACTTGCGGTTCGAGCTGACCGTTGTGGGATTATCGTCAGGGCAATACCATGAGGAAGCATGGGGGTGGGGTTAATCCAGGCAGATAAATAGCAGGCGCCAATTCGACCTGAATATCCTAACCAAAGTCTTCTTCTTAATCCTCTCGAAGAACTCCATTCTTTTCACCGCAACACCCCACCAAACCCTCTTTCTTCCTCGAAAGTGCCTAATACCATGGTGTTCTCTCGCAAGTTCCTCCTCACTGCAGCGGCTTTGGTTGCTTCCAACTCCGTTACCTCGGCCTTGGCCCGCAAATTCATCATCAAGAACCAATGCCCTTTGCCGGCGGTCTACTATATCAATGGTGAAAATCAGGGTCCCATCCCGGCCCAGGGCGGTCAAGTCGAGAGGGAGTTGGACAACAACTTTAGCGGGTTCATCTATACCGATACTAATGGAGGTAATCAAAACGGTGTTGGAACCACTCGTGCTGGCTTCTTCCTCGAGGTGAGGAATCTTGTTTCTTTTCGTATTGTTACCTTGTATTGAGGCCGCTCGTCAATTCTCAGAGAAGCTACTATTACCTCGTTGCTGATCCTGATCGCACCAACGTTGGTGTAAGCATCATCACAAATGGCGCTCAAGTAAGTCAACCAGCCACTCACATTTCTTGCGTGACTGACATACCTCCCTTTAGCGCCAAGGTTACTGTGGCGAAGCCACCTGCAGCTCCTCCAACTGTGGGGATGCCTTCAGCAGCCCACCCACAGCCCACCCACCCCGTGGAAGCACTGCTCCCAATCCTCCCTACCACGCTTGTCCCTTCGAAGACGTCGTCTACACCATCACGTAAGTGCCAAAAACCTTGATGATGGCCGTTGCCTAGTCGCTCACACTTGATGCGATCTCAGGTTCTGCCCTAACTGGGATTACCCAACAGGACAGGGCCCTGTCACCCTTCACCCTAACGGAAACCCAGACAAATGTCTCGATGTCCGTGATGCACTCTACGAGAATGGAACCCCTGTCCAGATGTAGGTCGTTTTGTGCGTCATTTCGTTGCTGCGATGATGCTCATGGAGCATAGATATGATTGCAATGGTACCGGAGCTCAAAGGTGGAGAATCAGCGCTGGGCTCACGAAAGTTCGCCTTGACAGCACCAACTTCTGTCTCGACGCCGGCTCTGGTGAGTGCAATGAAGTCATTATCGGTCAACACCGACCTGACGAAATATCATCCTCTACCAGCTCCTGCCAGTGGCACTGGAATGAAGATTTGGCAATGCTACGACAACCTCCCAGCTCAGTCTTGGTACTACACTAATGATGGTAGAATCGCCTTGAACGGTGCTTGTACGTCTTACTTTCTCTCGAGACTTAATCTCCTTGCTGACTTACAATCTTCGTAGTGCAATGCGTCGACCTCACAGATGGTGGATTGTGGAACGGAAACCAGGTACAGACCTGGCAGTGCACTGCTAACAACTTGAACCAAGTTTGGACTATGATTTGAACCCCTGGTGCATAACCGTTTAGGACACTTACTCAATGGACATTATACTTATACGTATACACCCTGTAAAGCCGTAGTCTAATACATGATGTTGCTAAGTGATTGAATACGTCAAATTGCTCCAGTCGTCAGCGGATTCTCGACATGAGGTCATCGTTGAGCGTACTCCGGGCGAATAGTAACAGATGCCGAGAATGCCGGAGGCAGAGGTCAGGGGCTTGGCTGCTCGTTAAGCATCTCGGAGAGGGCTATCACTTGCTTGGGCACTTCTACTCCACTGAGGTACACAGCGCGGAGCAGAACATCAGGGGGATCGTCTTCCCTTATTCAGCCCAGACTATTTACACTATCCAAGGAATTGAGGGTGGAGCGCTTCTGAACTTGAACAGTGGTTCTGCTTGACCGTTGTGGGATTATTGAATTAGGATCTGAGGGTAGGGATCAAAAGACTGTGGAGTAGGATGAGTTAGTTGGATTCACGAAACTCGGTCCAAGACTTTTGAAGGAGAATAAATACCAAGAGTGAAATTCTGGCTTGAGCAAGGCCTCGTTTGCAGATCATCTCTTCTACGGTCATGTATTCTCTTCGTCTCCCGCTCCTCGCGACATCCTTTCTTGCTATAAACCCCATACTGTCCACTCTCTGCCGGAGTATCATAATCAGGAATGAATGCCCCTTGCCTATCAACTTGATCATCAATGGGGAGTCGCAAGGCCCGCTGTACGCCAACGGAGGGGAAACCCAGAGGGAGTACCCTGACTGGTGGAGCGGGTTCATCTACACGGATGCTGCGAGAGGTGGCGCCCCAAACACCGATGGGTTGACCCGTGCTGGATTCTATGGGGAGGTAGGTTGCCCGAGCGGCTTCATCCCGAGGCTTACGTTGATGTGAGCCTAATATCTCGTATACGCATAGGACGACTACTATTATATCGTGATTGACCAGGAGGACTTTAGCGTCGGCGCCAGCATTTCGACTAACGGAACTCAGGTTAGCACTTTCCAGTAATCGTAGTTCATGCTATGTTTCCGGCCACTTACCACTTTATTTCAGGATGAGGGGTTCTGCGGCGAGATTGAATGCAACACTGTGGATTGCGAGAATGCGTTCAGGACACCTCCTACTAATTTCCCGCCTCCCACTGATGAGCCCCCCCGAACCACCGGTCTTTGGCTGTCCCCAGAACGCCGAATACACTGTAACGTCAGTCTATATTTTTCGCAGTTTATCACGGTGAACTAACGATTTTACTCTAGGTTCTGTCCCACGAATGAATTCCCGCACGATACATTCTTTACAATCCATCCAAATGGCAACCCAGATAAGTGTCTTGACGTTCAAGGTGCCCAGTACGAAAATGACACCCCCGTACAGATGTGCGTTGTGCTCTGTGAGAGATGAGTTTGCTTCTCACGAGGCTCAGCTACGATTGCAATGGTACTGGAGCTCAACGTTGGAGGGTTAACGGCGGAGCAACCCAAATCTTTGTTGATGGCACTAATTTTTGCCTCGACGCCGGTGCTAGTAAGTCGTATGAGCTTCCGTTGATATAGTAATTGGCATGGTTATGCCATAGGCCCTGGAAGCGGTGTCGGCATGAAAATTTGGCAATGCTACGATGACCTCCCTGCGCAAGAGTGGTTCTATACAGATCAAGCAACAATCCAGTTGGACGGCCAAGATATGCACACGCACCAATCCTTTTAATTATCATTCTAACATTGTCCATTTTAGGTCAATGCTTAGACTTGACAGACGGGGGACTGTGGAACGGCAACCAAGTGCAAACCTGGGAGTGCGCCCCGGGCAACCCTAATCAAATTTGGACTGTAGCATGAGCATTGGACTACATACGAACCTTTTGTTATTCGTTATAGCTATCGAACCTGTTCAGGACAGTAATTAACCATACTTAAGCAATTGGACTTTTGGAATTTGGCGTGGCGTATGAGGTTGCTCGGCAAAAACCGACACGTGGAATCTGCTTACTAAGCTGCCACGTCCACGGTGAGTGATGTGGACAAAATCTGGTTTTGCCGCAAACAACTTGTCTTCACTCCTCCACCTCCTCGTCCGCTCCCCCGACAACGATGAGCGGCTGTAAGTCTTATTTTTTTTCGACGTTGCGGCTGGCGTTGACGACCCTCACTCACACAGTCCGGTTCCTCAATCTTGTTCGACCGTTCTTGCCTCTGCTGCCTGAGGTTGTTTCCCCGGATCGCAAGGTGAGAGCCAATTCGCATGTTCTCGCGCAACTGTTCATTCAACTGGTTCTTAAAGGTTCCCTTCACGCAAAAAGTAGCATGGACAGCAGTTACTCTGCTCATCTTCTTGGTTTGCTCTCAAGTCCCGCTGTACGGTATCGTGTCGTCAGACTCGTCAGACCCGCTATACTGGGCTCGTGTCATCCTTGCATCCAATCGCGGAACCCTCATGGAACTCGGTATTACTCCTATTGTCACGTCTGGAATGATCATGCAACTACTCGCTGGCGCAAATCTCATTGACGTGGATTTCAGTTTGAAGGAGGATCGCGCTCTTTTCAGTGGGGCTCAGAAACGTGAGTTGGCACTTTTTTCTCCAGTTTTATGAACTTTTTACGCGTCGTACAATTGGGATGATGTTCTTTTGGTTGTTGACGTGTCATACTAACGTTTGGTTTCGCCACCAGTGTTCGCACTCATCATCTCCCTCGGTCAGGCAACCGTCTACGTTCTCACCGGTCTTTATGGTCAACCCCGAGATCTCGGCGCTGGCGTCTGCCTTCTCCTGGTCATTCAATTGGTTGTTGCTGCCCTCATTGTCATTCTCCTCGACGAACTCCTCCAGAAGGGCTACGGTCTCGGTTCAGGAATTTCTCTATTTATTGCTACCAACATCTGTGAGACTATCGTCTGGAAGGCGTTCTCCCCCACCACTCTCAATACCGGTCGTGGGCCAGAGTTTGAAGGTGCTATCGTTGCACTCTTCCACTTGCTTTTCACCTGGAATGACAAGGGTCGTGCCCTCCGCGAGGCTTTTTGGCGTGACCGTCTCCCCAACATTATGAACTTGATTGCAACCGTCGTTATCTTCGCTGTCGTTATCTACCTCCAGGGCTTCCGCATTGAGATCCCTGTCAAGAGCAACAAGTTCCGTGGTCAACGTGGCTCATACCCTGTCAAGCTTTTCTACACCTCCAACATGCCCATCATGCTCCAATCCGCCTTGACTTCAAACATCTTCGTCGTTTCTCAAATGCTCGCTCAACGCTTCCCCTCCAACATCTTGGTCAAGCTTCTCGGCGTCTGGGAGGTACGTGTGTCACCCTGCTTATTGATGTGCGTAACAACTCACCGCTTTTCAGCCTATGGACGACTCGCCTCAACTCCGTGCTGTTTCTGGCATCGTCTACTACATGTCCCCTCCCCTTACCATGAAGGAGGCCATTCTTGATCCCATCCACACCGCCGTTTACATCACTTTCATGCTCACCGCCTGCGCGTTGTTCTCCAAGACTTGGATTGAGGTTTCCGGTTCTGGACCTCGTGATGTCGCCAAGCAGCTCAAGGAACAACAGTTGGTTCGTACACCAGTAACCTGCCTCAAAGATTCATTGTATTGATCAAGTACTAGGTTATGGCTGGTCACCGTGAGGGTTCTATGTACAAGGAACTCAAGCGCGTCATCCCCACTGCTGCCGCCTTCGGTGGTGCCATTTTGGGTCTCTTGTCCGTTGCTGCTGATCTTCTCGGCGCCATCGGTAGTGGTACTGGTATTCTCATGGCTGTTACCATCATCTACAGCTGTAAGTTTTATGTATACATCTGTCGGACTGATTCTCATGTTTTGCTTTCCAGACTGGGAAATCGGTATGCGCGAGTCTGGCGGACCAGAGATGGCTGCTCTCGGCGATCTCCTCTAAAATGAAGACTTCGTCATCGTCACTATCGCCGAGCGTGCGACCTGAGTGGCTGTATATGTTATTATGTAGAGAGACTGGGTAGGGTGGACGAGTGGGTGGTGCATGACGGACGGGTACTTAATGTGTAATGGTCACTCATGCATGCACGTTCTGTTCGAACGAAAAACCTCTATAGCTTACTTGTACGAACCCCTAGTATCGGATTTGTCAGTGTGGGTACCACTCGGTCATTTGGGATTTCGTCTTTTCCTAATGAAAGCAAATTGACAACTCGGTATGATGGGGCGATGCTTGTCTCTATTTGTACCTTCTCCAAACTCGCAGCTTGGCCATGTCAACTTGGATCCTCCAGAATCTAAACTATGCATTCGAATGCTCGAGGGAATGCGGAAGTCCTTGTCACCGATGGGTCAAAGGTTCGTAACTAGCATTTAGAACGCGGCAGTGCTAAGTGAAAGGAGTCATCACTTCAGTAATTATCATATTCCTCAGGCATCCAAGTATTTTCACTCTCTTCGTAACCTCTACGGGCCACCATTTCAAGTTCCAAATGACAGGGCGGTTGATTGTGTACTGAACATACTAGATCAAGCCCGGGTATTTTCCAAATGCCGAAGAAATGAACATCAAGAACAATAATGATCGTTTCAATGGTTGGACAATCAGATATGTGATATCCTGATTGACTTTTGAGTAACAATACAGAACCGGGGCGCAGGAAGCGGCTCGTGTCCGCGCAAGGGACGTAGAGGGGCAGCGCCATGTGCGTACGACTGGGGCGCTCAACCACCTCTTGCCAACGTGTTGGCTGATCGGGAGACAGGGTATAAATTCTTTAGATTCCACTGACGCTGCCGTAGCATCAATCGGTGATTTGAATACAGTGTATAAGGTCCTTAATGGGCCGTCATTAACGGTAACGAAAAATGCTATCGGTGCACAACAGGTATGATGAGATGTCTGGATTTACAAGATGTAGTGCATAAGCGAGTCGAGGTTACAAAAGGAATACAGAGCAGACGGCGCCAATTGTAATGCCATGACGCATGACGCACTGTAAAGCTTTATGCCTGTGTATCTGCCAATCAGAAGGTAGAGTCTAGAACGCTTTCAATCTGCGTTCAAGTTAATCAGTGAGTCCAATACAATCACAGGGTTATCGTGCTGCCAAGACTGTGATAGCTTACCGCATAAGGTATCGATACAGCCATCTGAATGCATAGTGTGTGCCATGCTTCACGGGTGCTGATGCAACACAGGGCTGCACAACTTGTGGTCCCAATACTCCCCTTCAAATCCTACATCGAAGGACTTGACTGCCTACCCACTTGACCGCATCCTCATCCTATTACCGACTCACATTAGCGCCAGCGAAGAGCCTTCTAGCAACGATGCTATTATCCACTTTCACAACCTTCCTCACGATGGCGATCTTGACAGCAGCAGCGCCAGGTACACTCATGTACAGCAACACCACATCGGGCGATAACCATCGGTGAGGCATCCCCCGACAACATTGATATCGTCGAGTTGTTGATTGAGAAATGGTGGATCTTTAGCCCTGACTGTGGCACAACGATATCGGACGAACATCTGCGCAATGTCGAAAGAGTATTCCGAACTTTCCGTCTCCCTCCCAGCCTATTCCGCAATCCAGGGGATGATCCTGCTGTGATACCCGTCTACTGGCACGTTATCGCTGCAAATCGGACAGTAGAGGGTGGTTGGATCCCGTGAGTCGGTGAATCTCTTTCAATCAAAGTATATTCTTAACGTCAAAGCATGCTAGCCACGAGCAAATTACGGCACAAATGGAAGTACTAAATCAGGACTTTGCGGAAACTGGCCTAGTCTTTCAACACATCGAGACCTTTCGCGTTATACAACCACATTGGTTTCTCCAAATTACAAACGACGATATGTATGTTTAACTTCCTATCACTGGAGTACAAGTGAAATAAAATCCTTCTGTGCCGTTAGAGAGTTGGAAATGGAAATGAAGCAGCGACTACGGAGAGGTGGGCCAGAGACACTGAATATTTACACACTTCGGTGGGTCCTCATCAGTTCATGCGTTCAAACTCGCTCACTAGGCCAGCGATTAGTCTCTCCCTTCTCGGTCGTGCTGCATTCCCAGCAGATTACGATTCGGATCCCTACTGGGATGGGATAATTTTGAGCGACGGTACATTGCCCGGGGGGTTCCGGGCACCTTTCAACGGTGGCCGTACTTTGACTCACGAAGTTGGCCATTGGGTTGGGCTGTACCACACGTTCCAGGGAGGGTGCGATGGCGAGGGTGACCAAGTTAGCGATACGCCCGCTGAAGGCGAGCCGGGATATGGCTGCCCTGTCAATCGAGATAGTTGTCCTGGACAATCTGGGCTAGACCCGATTCGTAAGTGTCTGTGCTCCCCGGGTATAACAACAGAGTACTTATATTAACCAGACAACTTTATGGATTACGGTGACGACAACTGCCTCACACACTTTACTGAAGGACAAATAAAGCGTTTGCAAGACCAAATGAGGGCATACCGTGAGGTCACGGTTTAACGTCCCTGGTTTCTAACAAGGATTGAGATAGACTGTCTTTCGGTGTTCTCTCTCAATTACGAGTTTCTCATCTAAATATCCGGATGAAATCATGTATCGTTTAGGATGTATTCGAAATGGCAAATAGTAATTTCTCGTTCCCCTAGTCCTGGCGCATTTTCTTCACCGACCAGCCAAGCGGAGTCGACGTGTCCATCAGTTATACCGTGTTCTCTCCCGAGTTCCGAGTCAATTGATGCTTTCATCTAAAGCAAGGATTCCCTTATCACTTCATGCGTACTACTTTGACTCGCATAAAATCGGGAATAATGGTGTATGCTTCCAGAGCCCCAGTTGGTGATACCCTATACGACGAGCGGGCGCCCGAAGTTGTCAGGCAATGCATCTACTTTTCTCAACAACTGTTAGATCAACTAGTCAGGGCAAGAGCACGCTCGAAAGATACAGGGTACTAGCGCAGCTGCTTTCACGTCAAGTTACTCGATAGGGACAAAGACGTATACGGACAGCTGGATTGGGATTATTACAACTCGCACTTTTTCCGGTGCCAAATCGAGGACGTCTTGTTTCGATATCCCACCTTTCAAAAAATCGGTTGGGATTAAACCTATCGGGATCAGGGTACATGCTTTAGTCATTTAGTATCCTTCTACGAAACGTGATGTCGATGTTCGCCGCAATGTAAATCACGACGCACCAAAATTTTTGACGAAACCACAGTACTTTCGGGAACTTAAAATCCCACAAAAATCTTCCATTTTGATACAATGCGGTAGACCTTGTTGTGAAGCCAAGTGATGGTGTTGCATTGAAACCAACGGATGGTGCGACCGGGTACCACCTCATAGGTTTTTTATCAACCCCGAGAGCTATGGGAGGGACTAACAATCACTAAAATCGGAAAGGTCAGATAGCTGCATCGACTTCGGCCTGGGCCTTTTTCCACATTTCCGGATTTTGAGAGCTAAAATACCATTTGCGATAGTTGCAACCACAAAGTCTCATTTGGAACGATTAAGGATAAAAGGCGGAGGGATTATTGCATCACTTCCGGCTTAAAGTAAAAAACAATGAGCTGCTGGGAGCGCTCTTACCAATATAGACCAGTCTTGCAACCCATTTCAGGGCTTGTCCTTGTTCATCAAAGTTGTCGCTAGTTACGATAGTCTTTAAACCATCCAACTTTAACAGGTCGAGGATGATAATGCCCTTTATTAGTACATGCAAATGCAGGATATCGAGGCCTAATATGCTGCAATCAGCAAACACAGCGGATATTCTCTGGATTGACGTACCATATGCCTTTGCCCATTGTGCATATGTTGCCCTTCGTGACTTTTGGGGATATCGAGAACGTTGCCGATAAACCACTTAAGTGGCAGGTGACAAGAATCGACAAAAAGGTCGACCCAACAGTAAGGGTGCCCGTTTGGAAAGAGGGGTAAGAGCTTATCGATTGCAATCGTTGTCCCAGGGAAATGGAGACTCATTGTCCTGTTTTAGTATATATTAGGAAGCGGGCGCTGCTGGTCCCCAGCCACTATTGCTGCCAGGTGACAGGTACGCAGGATGGCTTCGAGAATAGGTTCGGGGTAAGAAACGGCACGCGGTGAATCGGTTGACGGGTTCGAGAAGAAGCAACACGCTGGGAGTGTAGGTAATTGTGCGTTTCGATGTGAACGGCGGGTCTTATAAGGGCTTGACTGATGGTACCGACGTACGCATCAACCCGCTGGAAATAAAGGTGTAAGCTAAAGGAGTATGCAAAAGACCGTGCAACTTTCCCAGAGCGTCTTTTGGAAGGGACGAACCCTGATCATGAGATGAACAACCATGTTTTGCTCCCGATTCGGCGATAGGACGAGACCCCGCTCGTAGAAAATCAAATTGCCTTCCAGCGGCCGACGAGCGTGTCAGGATTGAGATGAACCCGCTCTGTCTTCCTGAAGCGGTCCGACATTTCGATAGAACACGAGGCGGCAAAGGGCGAGCGAACGCGGAATGTCGATATTCCGGCCCCACGACAACGAGAGCGATGCACGTTTGATGGGAGTCTGCCTCTTGCTGATCCAACGTCTTGTCGTTATCCGGCTGAAAAGCGAGTCAAGGAAGGCATCGTTCGCTAAGCTCATAACACGGCCACAAGCGGAGGATAGCGCGGCAGTTTCCTTGTAGAAGCCAGTTCACAGCAGGATGCGTGATCACTCCGTTCCCGGGGGTCCACAATTTGAAAGTTAGAGTCCTAGCTTACAGAAAGGATGGCGTAGAAACAACGCCCAATGGTGGGCGATTGCTGTTCGGTCCGGCGGACCGCGACGAGACCGGGTCATGCCGGATGGCACTTCACCATGGATCGTCAAACCGTCAATCCCAAGACGCGAGGAATCGGCATCAACGCATAGGGACCGACTGTGCACCTCTCGAGACGTGTCCTTTGGAGGTTCTTCATATCATTCTTGGCTACATTCAGCTTCTTTTGAACCTGCCTCTGGTCTCACGCTCTGCATTCAGTTGCCACTCTGCGACATTTCTCTTTTTTCCCGGCGGAACCCCCGACATAATGATCGTATCCGGAGCTTTCTACTTGTGTCCGACTATGACCAAACGAGGACTCAGGACCCTCCAGCACCCAGGTTGACCAACCTTTTCATGCACGCCCAGTACTTGACTGTACGCGTCAAATCTCCCAACGTATACGACATCCTCTTTTACTCGGGCCTATCCCCGGTTTTTTCTGCGTTGAAAAGCCTTCGTTCCTTGAAATCTCTTACCCTCAGATGGTTCCTTCCACGGGTCAGAGGTTGTGGGTCGAATCGCCTTGTTTTGGATCTCCAAGAGTTCATCTGCTCCTGCATACTCACGGCCACTGGTGGCACCTTGGAACGACTCATCATCCACCCCACTATCAGCGATTCTGTCGTCGATCTCTCTGGTCATCGCGTTGCATTGCCACCGGACATCGTTTCGAGTTTTGTTGCACATTGTTTTATGAAGATGAAAACTCTGAAAAAGTTTGGATTTGAGTTCGATGAGCATGGCAGGAACTTTCAGTTTCTCGATTGCGTACCAAAGGATATGAAAGCTGACGTGTGGAAGATTATTCTGGTATCGAGGAACTGTTGTTCAAGGACACCTGCCCTTTGAGCACTTCCACTCTGGAGTTGCTTGCGGCCTCTTGTCATACTCCGAAGCGTCTCAGCCTCCACGGTATTAAATGTCCTCTGATCATCAACGATGCATTTCAGTTCTGCGATTTGATGCACCTTATGATAACCACTTTACCATCTCACGCGATCCTTGATAACCTCTGGTCGACCCTTCTCGCTATCGGCACAAAGTCCTTGACGTCGACCCAGGTCACACCTTCTTTCGTCAACTTTCTAAATTCGTTCACTGGCTTGAAGACCTTGATCATTGCTTCGCTCAGACGAGAGTCTAGATTGATGAATCACACATCCCCCACTTCTCTTTCGGTGCTCGGACGGGAATTCTTCACTGGGGCTCTTCTTCGCCACGCGCCAACCCTTCAACATTTCTCTGTTTCTTTCGCGCTTGAAGTGTACATCATCCCAGGATGGACGTACACGCCCTGTTACTTCATCTCCAACTTTGCTCGAATGTCGAGTCTGCGTCATCTGGCCTTGCATCCTAGCGAAATAAGGAGCGAGAAAGTGGATCTGGAAGTTGTAATTTTTGGCCTACCAAGCGATTCCTGACGGCATCGATGAATGCGATTCCATCGAAGTTGACTCAACTAAAGACACTCCCCAAAAGTCGATGTCTGCCGGCCGTCTCTTCTCTCGAATTCCTAGAGATACACTGGCCCGAGGAGAGATTCATAAACCCCACGGACCACGAAAAATGGCTTGCGGCTGTTGGAGAATTGTTGGACGAGGTCATCTCAGAAGCTGGCGTGGCGTGCCGGAGGATCTGATTCTGCAATCGGGGGCGTATCAAAGGACGCTGCTTGATGACGGGCTGTGAGGCTATGAAAAGCTTTCGAGTTGACGGCAAGAAGAATGGGTTGTTGGGTACGATTTATATTGTAGGTTGAAGCTTTTGTCGAGTTGAACACCTAGATGATGTCCATGCGAATATCCCTCCTGTTTGGACGCCTGTAAGACCCAAGGTCGACATCGTTATTCCGATGGCGTGCCTCTCCATACTCTTCACCGCCCTGTTGGCTACGGGATATGCGCGGAGGCTTCTCTCTTCTTCCGTCTTCGTGGCCTGGAAGACAATTGGGTAGGAGGGGTTCTTGTGTAGCGCGGCACCTCCATTCCACCTTGTGGCGACACTCGCCAACGAAGTCACTTTTCAAAACTCAAGCGGACCTACAGTATCCTCGTAATTTTGTCTTCACAATGACATGAAAAAAATGTAGAATCAACGATAGTCTGGACAACAACAACCGCCAAAACCTTCGAGTGCGTCGTATACACTTAATTATTGTTTGAATTTTTTTCTGCATATCGCTGAACGTGAAGGCGGACTGTAGGCGCTCATTTGGCGGTTGTGTATCTCCTCAGGTAACAATGCCGACCCACCTGCGACTATTGGTGTCGCTTTTGGAAGTCGATTGGGATGAAGGGGTAGAAAGGGCGAGAGGCAGGATCAAAATGGTTCCCCAAAACGCTTCCCCCCATACGCTCTTGGGTCGCGCAAGGGTCCGAGAACGATTTTTTCACGCTCTATATCCCGTTCGTTGCTATACCTGCATTTCTGGAGCTGCCCCAATTGAATTTCACTTCTTCTTATTTGACTCGCCACACGAAATAATGAAAGCAGAAGGGACTTCATCATCAGTCACTTTTAAACGTACCACAAGAATACCTAGAAAGAAAGATTTGAATCGCCCATACTGCACTTCAAAGCCCAAAAAACGTATGCGGCATCCAACTACCACCCTGATTATGCACGCAACGGTTCGTGGTTGATAACTCGCTGCTACTATAGGAAAAAGGAACACCGATGACGACGACTATAACGCAAAACCGACACAAAAAGTTGGACCGCGAAAGCAAAGGCCAAGAAGAAGAAAAACCAAGGAACACAATGTCGAGGATAATAAAGATTGGGATGAAAGCACTATTATTACGGTCGAGCATTCCGTTTTAGATCGGGCGACGAATATTCGTGAGTATTGCACCCTCTCATAGCTGTCTGGAATATTAAACCTCGTTTTTGGTGTTTTTTCAAGTATTTGGATCGTCTCCACTTTCCAGTACCTCTCTAAACCACGAAGATGATCAAGGAGTGCGAAAATGCTGCTCTAGGTCTAGATTTGCGCCTCTTTATCTAGGTTGGACGTGCAGCTTATTAGTCTTCTCTGTTACAGCACCTCGGATCAGCCATGCCTCTCAGACGGATGCCACATTCACGGACTACAGAGCGGCGTGATCGATCATCCTCCAAGTGTACCTTTTTACAATCTCCCTCCTCTAAGCCGGCCACCACCAGACTCTGGTCTCCCCATTGTTTGCCCAACCGCGATAGACTACAGGCTTTTTGTCGGTCCTGCTCCTCCAGCTAAAGACGGCAGCGAACCTATATTACCTATATTGCTGCAAGAGGCGAACTACCTGCTGCGTCCACAAATGCTTACAACGCGAGGTAAGACACTGTTTGCTAAACGATATTCGTTACTGAGATTTGTCTCCTCTGCGCCGCCACACTTGCATCCCGTTTGTTGTTCTTAGAAGGCGCAATGAAATTTTTTGATGACCCGGAGCAAGAAGAGTTCGAAGACGCACATATCAAAATCGTGGACCCAGATTTACAATTTGACTCTACGGAAATCGTTGGGCTGGCCGACCCAACTAATGCGGAGCTCTCGGATATATATGAGCTTGGTATGGGGATACCTGACTTGATTGATGTCGCTACTGGAAAGGAGAAATTGCCTTGGGAACAGCGGGAGCACCCGTTACGCCCGTTCTTTCAGAGGCTGCTTGGTTTGGAATCGCCACTCTCGGCGTTTGAGAGTTGGTGTAAAAGAGCGAATGAGCAAAGAGATGAATCTTGATGCTCTGAATTCGTATTCAATAACTTATACCCTACCTTATTTTTTTATTACATTCGTTGTAGTGTCTGTGTGTGTAATAGGGAGACCGCTCAGTTTGTCGGCGTTGCACCACGTTTGGCGGATCGGTTGGGGTTTGTGCACAATCAAGCGTACTTCGCGCATGCTTCCCAGCTCAAAATCCCTAATTAAGTCCTCCGTGTTTGGAAACGCTATTGTTACAGTGAATTCTCGTATTGAGTCTACCTCCGTGTGCAGAAGGGAAAGCATACAAACTTGTGCAAATTCGCATCGGGCTAAAGACAAACAAGTAGCAACAGCGCCTCGGAACTTCGGGTTCAGCTCAGTTATACGGCTGTTTCATTCACTTCTCCATCTGCCCTTTGCAGTGCTATTTTGCAGTGAGATCAGGACTTTAATGCAGCTTCCAGCACAGATTATCAAGATAATACCCATGGGGCTTTGACGATGGGGGGTCTGAGCGCCCAGCGGGCGTTCTCTGTCAAGCGTCTTTGAAACTCAGGCTGGCACATGATGATTCATGAGGACGAATACAAGGCCTTGTATCAAACATGGCAGTACCATCAGCGATTCCATTCGGGGTCTGCTTTTCGTCGACGAAGTGATTGATACATCGTCTAGTATCATGACAGGCGGTGTGTCATTTTCGCCGTGTCCGATGTCGGACCCCGAGTCTGCCTCGAGGCGAGGTTGCTCGTCTACTTCTCATTGGTATCCAGAAGTGTTCATGGATGAGATGCATCTCGTGATTGACAGTTATTGTTATCGCCACAGACTCAGTAAAGTACCGACGCGATGTGTTGTCAGGCGAGCCGTCCAATGGCTCTTTCAACATCCGACAAGGGCCATCGATAATGGGTACACAGCCACACCAAAGGCGCATCAAAGAATTGAATGAAGCGGACGGGCCGACTGATCGGACTAGTGAAGTGGCGAGCCCAGGCTGAGGAGGGCTGAGGTTGGGCTGAGGGGGTCCTGCTATGAAAACCTTGATGGTATCTCTCTGTCGAGTCCCCCTCTTCGTCCAGCTTCACTGCCTTGCATGCAACAACAATCTCCTGACGAGGCTGGCGTAAACATGATGGGAACTGAGATATTTTGTAACGCACTCATGGTGTTTCCCCTGGATATCGATGGCCTCGATCTGGATCTACTGCCTTCTGTACAACTTCTAGGGCGCGCTGTACGGTGACTACTACATGACAGATACGGCCTCAGGCTCTTTCTTCCAGCGTGACCGCGTCAGCCCACGGATCATCAATCATCTTTCGACAAGAGCTCTGACGGTGGTCAAGTTGGAGATTCAGTAGTTGTGACCTTGGAAGACAGTCTGATTCACGGATATCGCGGTATATCGTTTGATTAGCGGGTCGTCCTGGAGGAGCTGAAAGGCTGGCTGACGAAGCGTTGACCGTTCCGTCGGGTCCACCCAGTTTGCCTCCACCATGACGCGAATGATTGCTAAGAGTCCTAAAATAAAAGTTGCAAACGTTGTAACCGCCGACGCTCATTCGATGTACCCGTGCGAGCCTTTAATCTCGTATCTTTGTCGTGTGGATCGCGCTTTCTTTCATCAGGTCGCCCGTCTACCGGATCTTGGTGAAGAGAAAGGGATGGGATCAGCCTCCGGTGATAACTCAAGCAAGCAGCCAAGGAAGGGCCACAAATGCGGTAAAGCTGGACACGTCCTGCAGTAGACCTAGGGAGCAGCTGTGGTCCAGCTGGGACTGACGACCGGAGGTGGCATCCCAAAACGGTGGAAAGCAGTTTGAGATGATAAATCCAGCACTCGAGCATTGGAAGCATGTAGCGTTGTTACGTCAACAACTCATTGCGTTCTTGATGATATTGCGAAAACTTGTGGGTAGTAAAGCCACGGATATAGTTTCGGTTGCGGGTTAGCACTAGCTCGGTAAAACCCCAAATGCATGGCGAAATGGGAAAACTTATAAGACGTCGTGATACCAAAGCGATCGACCTGGTTTGATTGTCTAGAGTGTAGGGCGAGATTCTCCCCATATGAGCAACAACTACAGGTCAGCTCTGATAATCTAGCGCGATTGGTTGTGAAGAAAGTGATGTTTAGTACAGTGCAGGACTCACAAAGCTGAAGGTTGCTATCGGAAAGGCTTCGGAAGCGCCAAAGCCAATTAGGAAGTCTTGCAAGTAAGCCTGCAATTAGGCTCAGTAAGCTCGCAAATAAGCCAACGATGCGTACCAGTAAGCTACCGGGATAGCCTAATTTAGCCTGGCATCCTGACCTCTTTACGGTACGATCTGTGATGCAGCTTTCGGTGCCGAGGCGCGACCCACTGACGAGGCCAAGGGACATCGAGGGACATCGTGGTGATCGTTATTGCGCATCCCAATTCGTATCGAAGTCGCGGTACAGGCACCTCTGTCGGATGCGCAACAACCGAGAGTGGATCGCGAGCGTGCCGTGGGATTGGATGGGGATCACGTGGAGAGTGGCAATTGTCAAGATGTGCTGACGGACCGCGGTTGTGTCTGGCTGGCGAGGCCCTTGATTCCTGGGTGCCGGAATGTTGACGCAAACGCTGACTGGTTGCGAACGAGAATATGTGGGAAAGCCAGGGCTTTATAATGGGCCTGTTGTGTTGCCCGTGGTCGTCGCCACCCACATACCCTACTCACTGGGGAGCGATGACGGACTCGGTATCGTCCCATGCTGAAACAACAGTGCAGAAGTCCAAATACCCACCACTGCCTGTTGCACGGAAAATCTACATCAGAATAGTCGCTGGGGGGACTGTGCTTCTCATCCTCGCCATTTTCTCCATATTTGCCATATTCTGGGGTGCTCTATGGAAGATACCTGCACGCCCACTCCCGGGATTGGTTGTCGTAAGTCTTGTTTTCTCCTGTCTGTGTCGACTCTCAGTATGCATCGTTCATGAAACAGAATTACGATGATGGCCAAATTGGAGATGCGGTGGTACAAGCGTTGGAAGGCTTATCAGATTCGCGGATATCGTGGCACATTGCATCACCGGAAGATTACCCTGGAGGTCCTGAAAGGCTGGCCAGTGAGGTTCTAGACCACAAGTCGTGGATCGCTGTTGCAGGCAAGTTTCTTTTTAAACGCTTGGGACATGCCTAACACGATTCCCTCCTACAGTCAACGAAAATGCCAGTCGAGCGCTGCAGGCATCCCTGATAAATCCTGACCCATCCTACAACGGATCGCATGCCATTACCGTGTTTGGTGTTGAAGCACGACAAGAAAATGCGTTGTATGTCATTCCACCTTCCTTTATCTAAGTTCGTCGTCTGACCGCCATCTTAGCCGTGCACTCATAAGACCGACCGTGCAAATGCACCTAGGAATAATATCCACCCAATTCGCCCTCAACCTAGCACGTGTGGCGATTGAAAATCCAGCCATCAATACCACCAATATTATGGCAGCCTCGCCGCAAACGCTTATCCAGCCTGTAAGCTATACCCTACAAAATCTCCGTCCATTCGATGTGCCTGTGTAAGTCCCACTTGTATTTCTTTCTCAACGCGACTTAACGACGGGGACATTTTTCAGTGCCTCCGGATCAACGTTCGTCGGCCTCATTTTCCTACTCATTTTGTCTTTCTTCCTCGTGGTACGTCGCTTGCATCTCTATCGTTGCATGCTCTCACTGTATTTTATCACATAGATGATAAGCAACGCGGCTCGTGAAGTCTCCGGGCTCCAATTTACCCTATCAACCAGAGGCCTCATCATCTTGCGTCTCACCACACCATTCATTGGCTACTTTTTCCTATCAGTGAGTATCTCCAGCCGACCCTGCCACAGATATCGACTGACCAAACTATCCTTCGCTCCATGTACTGTCCCACCATTACCACAACAGCTATTCTACTCGCTATTGAATCTCGCATTCCAGTTACCTCTCGATCGCTGGTTTGGCCGCGGCGGGTTCATGATCTTCTGGATGCTAAACTGGATCGCAATGTTGAGCGTGTAAGTTCTCCCTCCACCCTCCTTCTCTTTCGCATTCTCATCGCAACACTGTTCAGTGGCCTTGCAATCGAAAGCATGTTCACGCTTCTGACAATCCGATTCATTCCATTCTTCCTGCTTCTATGGGTCATCAGTGAGTATCCGTTCATCGGCTGAGTTGAGGCTATTGCCCTTGTGCATTTTGCTGATGTGTTTCTTTTTCTTTGGCAGGCAATGTGTCCGTGATTGCTCAACCGATCGAAGTCATGCCCGTCGTATTCCGCTACGGACGCGCGGCGCCGTTCTACTCCATCAGCAGAGCCGTCCGGTCGATCGTCTTTGGGACCAAAAACACACGTACGTCCTACTCCCTCCCTTTCTCTTTCGATCCTCATCTTATTCCGTTTATTTTCGTTGGTTAGTTGGCCAAGACTTTGGTATTTTGATCGCATGGGTTGCAATTTCGTGCATCACGCTGCCGCTGTTCCAGATTTTGGTGAGGAGGAAGGGGTGGAATCAGACGCCGAGTGTGCCCCCCGTGGGACAGCAGCAGGTCGAACCGCGTCCGCTTGAGAAGCAGGATTCGTGGAGTGGCGAGGTGGAGAATCGGGATTCTAGCGAGGCCCAGGGGCGCAGGTCCATGGATGGATTAAGAGAGTGATTGCTTTGGGTTCTCGGATTTTTCTATACCACATTTATGATCATGAAGAGTACCCTTGTCCCTCCATTGACATTTTAGATTTGTTTGGAACACAAAATGTATGGATTATACCTCAACGTATTTAATGACACAATACACCACCACTGTTCTTACCACACCTTTGGTTGGAATATTCACTACCACAGCCATATGATAATCGTTCTTCGTTTATAATATTAAATCTTAAAACGAAAGCTCATCTCCAGCTCATACCCCCACACCCCATCCGCCCTCTCCACCGCCGTATACTCCCCATTCTTCACAATCAACCGCCCCGGAACGCCCGTCCCGCTCCTCAACCCACCCACTACCTTGTTCTCCAACAGGTCCTGCACCGAATCCAGCCAGCTGATATACGCTGTGCCGCATCCAAACGTCGACTCTGGCCAGTGTATTTCTAGAGACTCAAAGCTCGCCTGTGCGGTGTTTCCTCCGTAGACTTGAGAGACACAGTCGAGGATCGCTTGGTAGTCCTCGATCACGTCGCTCTCGGAGCTGTTGTATCGTGTGCTCCTGGGCGCGGGATAGAGGCCGAGGGATTTGAGGGCGGGTAGCCGGGATAGGAAGGGAGTCCATTGGGACGCGGTAAACGCCCACCCGGGGATGTGGCCCACGTCGTCTTTGAACGTGATGGAGAGGTGCTGCAGGGTTGAGGCGTGTGAGGCGAGAGCGGAGGTGAAGAATTCGTGTGCGAGCTGGGGCATTGGTGTTTCGTTTTCGGGCTCGAGGGAGGTAAGTTTAAGCGTCCGGAGTCCGGAGAAGGAGCGGAGGAAGGTGATGAATGAAGGAGATACTTGGGATGTCACGAGAGAGATCAAGGACTGTGAGCCAGCGTGCAAGAGCGTTTTCCAGAGGTTGTTGAGGTTGATATCGGACATAGGCGTGTCTGCTCTGAAGTCAGTGAGGTTTTTGAAGACTTCTAAAAACGTTGGCTCTGAAGGCTGGGGAAAGCTGACGCCACGGATGTCCAGATGGTCTAGCCTAAAACCAGGCTCCTGTTCGGCGAACAAGTCAGCGGGGTGGAAATACCTTGCAGCGCATCCTTGACGAATGGTTAGCTCTTTGATTCCCGGATTGGCTTTAATGATCTCTTTGACGCAGCGCTTGAACTCGGGAGGAAGGCAATTCTTGCCAATGTCACGACCCTCGAGGCGAGATATCTCGTCCATTCGACGTTCGTAATTGTTCCCCCTCTCACGACAGTCACACCTCCACCCGAACTGGCTATGAAAGAACACTAGGTTTTTCAGCCCCCTGACGTTGAGCAGCATCGACGGGAACGCAATGTTTGCGAACTTTGGGTATCCCCAACCGTGAGGAGCGATAGTCAAGGACTCGAGGGTGCCGCCTGTAGCCTTCAAAACAGACGATAGTATCGGGTCTTGTAGCTCCAAAACGGCTCGATTCTGTTCGTCCGTTTTGTCGCCGTCACATATCTCCCATTCCATCTTGAGGGCGCGTAAAGCGCGAAACTTTTCTATTGTTCTCCAGAGCTTTGGGAGATGGTCTTTGTCGATGGGAGAATATGGGCTCAGGTATGACGATAACGATCGCGCGTGTTGATACAGATTGGTCAAACCCAGATCTGTTGGGAATGAGCGAAACATTGGTAGATCTACTCCATACTCTCACCTGTCTCATCGTCGCAAATGGAAATCGTGTCCGATCCTGAAGTAAACCGAAGCCCCACCTTGCGAAGCGCGATAGGGGAGACCAGAGAGTGAACGGTCCGCGACACGAGGCGTAGGCTGCGGAGAGCGCTGAGCTCGGAAAAAATGGCAATGTAGTGGACAATATCGGGTGGACAGTCCTCGAGAGATACGAAGCGCTGTGCAGTCGTAGATGGGGTCATGGTGTTGGTAGCAGGCAACCCGTGGAGAATTGATGTGCCTGGCCTGATGCGCCCACTTGCATGAATTTTATTGTGCCTGTGACGGGCTTACATTGTCACTGAGCCATCGTTGGAATCAGTTTGCCTTGGTACACACATAATGCCCATGCAAACTTTAGCAGTCCTAGCCCACAGATAACGTGCTACCTTGACCTAGCTCATATCTTTCCCATCTTCCCTCCCCTGCAGCACTACAAACACCAACCGTCGGGGACAACCACCTTCGCTAGGAGCTTCTTAAGAGTGCAGGCATGATAAGAAGGCAATCCAGAGAGGGGTGGCCACTGGGCAGATTGTTGGGCGTAACGTCACGTGATGTGACAGCCTCGCGACAAAATAGTCGCGTCCCCCCGGTTGTCCCACCATTCCACGTTTTTCAAGAAGCTGTTTGTCGGAGGGACGGCGAGGGAGATTGTGCCAGAGAAAGTCACGATTGCCGGTGACAGCTGGGAGATGTACGATCTCAACTCGACTGGCGTGCGGTTGACGGACTTTGTGGCTCTGCTCACGGCTTTGGACGACAGCATGTGAGTCGCCGAGCGATTTTGCTTTTTTTCGTGCGCGTCTAAGGGCTGATGCCGTGCATACGTCGACGCAGAAACTTTTACCACAACAAACCTTCGTTCTCAACCTGGCGTCCATTTCCGCGCGTTGTCCATCTTGGAGTTTCCCCGCTTTGTGGAGCGTGCCAAAAAGTTCCTCGAGGCTCAGTTTCTGCTGAGATGGACCAAGTTGCGGAGGATAGGCGGCGGGCTGGGTATGCCGTCGAAGCCGTGGCACTGGGTCGGGAATGGAACATGCCCCAGATTCTAAAGCGCGCTTTTTGCGAGCTGATTAGGAACCCTCGTGTACTATCGGCTCTGTTTTGCTCCCCGCCGGCAATGCCGGGAAGGAGGCAAAGCGTACTCGACTCGAGACGGACAAGAAGGGCAAGGAAGTCGCTCGTCCTGGCACCCGTGTAGTCGCAGAAAGCGCTGCTGCTGAAGGTAGCAGCAACACGAACGCGGATAAAAAAGACCCCGATGATCAACCAAAATGCACACTCGACCCAAAGGACCTGATTCTGCTCCTGAACTCCCAGCAGCAGGTAGCCGCCTTTTGGACGTCGGCTCTCTCCCGTGGGCCGCCAGAATGCCAAACGATGGCCATGCGCAACAGCACTTTTGTGTGTCGGGATCCCGAGGATTGGCAGCCTTGGACCCTCTTTGAGGCTTCTTCCGCGTCAGGTAGGAGTGGTGAGAGTGAATGCCCGAATGCGTTGATCCCTGGGCTGGCGGTTGTGCAAGGGTACATGTTCGATCCGGTGTGTGGGCTGAATAGGTTGATCAAGAAGGTGAATTGGAAGAAGAGAGAGTATTGTGAGACTTGTGTGCATTTGAGGGCTGAGTAGCTGAAGCGGTCGAGGGAGGGTTGTGGCTGAGTTTGGATGAGTGGCTTGGATTGAAGGAGAAGTAAGCGAGGGTGCCCTAAATAGGGGCGATATTGCGGACGATTTATTTATTTTTTGCATAGCGCGTTATATTCGTGAACAACTGGATCCCTTTGACTGGTTATATCGCGACAAGCCTTGGAAGAATCCGAGTAAAATTGCGCCAGCTCGGGACACATGCATCTGAGGGTATCAGTCCAATTAAATGCAACCTAATGCACTAGGAGGACTCAAGCGAACAAGGTCTAAATTCATCGTCCGGAAATCCTCAAAGATCCCAACGGGCAGACAGCGTCAAATAGCAATCCCGCGGAGTGTTCGTATCTGGTTCTTCATCCTCTCAACCTTCCCCGGCATGGAACTACCCACACACTCTTCGTTCGAATAGCTCAACTCATCGTCGAATTTACTCTCCTTCCCTGTCACCATTTCGACGTCTGTCTCGTCTCTATTGACACGACGCAGAGCAAGGCTTTCTGTAAGCAACACGGCGCGCCATATCCAAAATCTCTGTGGACCGTCGAGGAAAAGTCGTAGCCTGACGAAGGAAATTTAGATCACTGGCCAAGCTTGCTGTCCTTGCACTGAGGGCTCCGTCTCTCCCTTATCCTCTCACCCAGCATTCCACCCTCCGTAGCTGGGTCCCTCCACGATCACCGTGTTGCTCCCTAGAAGACTTCAGCATCCTGTCCCCTCAACCCAGAAATCCGATATCCACGTCCCAACGCCTACGATCACAGAACGGTACTGCATGCATTCGACGCATAGGAGGGATGCCGCTCGCACTTGTGATTGGATGGTGAATGTGCTTCTGCATCGGATCTCCTGCGCTCCATTATTTGAATTGATTGGTATAGGGCTCAAAAGATGAGCCATCTCCTGCCCCTCTGGCTATACGCACTTGGTACCACCCACGCCCATCTTCGAATTGCACCTCTCCTCTTGTCCTTACAACCTTGAATACCCTTCATCTTTATCACGCAGACGACCATCCCCACGGACCTCAAAGACGTCTGCGGCTTTGACCTGCAAGTAGGAATGAGCATTGTTGCGTACGTTATCTTTCATGCTTCACAAAGCATCGCCAAACGGCGTATGTATCGCAAATTGTGCTCTAATTCGCCTTATTTTCGCATTCTCCCACACTGTGTTACGAATCACCTACCAGGATGGACAAAGTCTATATGTACAGAGTAAGACGTTGAAGCTTCTCACTCTGACCCTTTGTGTCAGCACACTTTTGGGTGAGGAACTTGCCAATAGTGAGGGAAACATGCCATCTCGATTATAACCCAGCACAATTGGCCATTAGCTGGTGCTCCCTAGTGCCTGGTTAATAATTAGTGATTCTTCACCCTCATTGGCAGGACAGGGGCTGGTGGGTGGACATGATATCCTGATAGTCTCAACCGGGACCTACCCTGATCCATGCACCTCTTTTCCTTCTTATACGGTATTTCGAACGCAGCAACGCCCACCCCCGAATATTGCACCTTCATCTTCGTTACCTAGCCAATGGATGGATCATGCGTATGTGGTGCCGGCTTCAAGTCGGAATAGGCATTGGTGTGTTCTGTCTCATGTCTCCATGTGTTGCTGATAGCTGGAGCCTATAACCGTATTGCGAATACTCCATCTCAGACGACGAACTGGGGCGTTGCAGCCTCTTGCGGGCTCGCATCGGATACGGACGTCGCAAGTGTCAGTGTCAGCTCGAGGATCAATGCAGGCTGGGCCAGCATCACGTGTCTATCCTTTCATTGCTTCGTCTCTTCTGGCGTGTCCGATTTTAAATCTCCATGGAATATCAAGACGCAAAGGCCAATGCATCTCATAGGGGCCATCCTCTCAAGAATGGAGGGGTGGAGTGAACTGGAAAAGAAAGCACTCCATTCATACGATGTATATCCAACCCGAACGCTAGCAACACTTGAGAAAGCTCATCCCAGTAGCCTATCGTACCTGCGCCACTGTATCGTCACCAGACTTGTGGATGGTCACTGCCTCACCCGTGTACAGCTTTATCTCGTATGAAGGTACGAAAAAAAGGGTGGCCCAACTTCCCGCTGACACGTTCGAGCCGCCTATCAGGATCGACAATAGTATGAACAGCATGCGCTTATTTTTTTGAATTTCATCGTACCTGAACTCGCCCTTTCCCTACACCCGCCGACCGCACATTGCTCGTTTGGGCTGGATATGCCCTGCCCGCATCTAGTCTGGGCTGTTCGGCCTGACAAGTTAAATTGTCTGCACTTTTTCGTTATCCCCAGTCTCTTCATCCGTACCCGTCTAGTCAAGAATGGTGAGTCGTTCCACTAGAGCATAGAGATCGTTGTCGAATACGTCGAATTTAGCCCTCAGTACACACCATCGTCGCTCGTGCCCTAGAAAACCTAACTTCATCCATGCCAAAAAGCCACGACCTCAAGTCCGAAATTGAATGCTACAGCCTCCCGTACGGCGCCCTCGGCTTCATCTCCCACATCCTCACATACTATACCCTCGCCTGCCTCTGGAGAGCCCGAAGCCCCATGCGTCCCTGGCGCACCGTCAACTGCACGCGTTTCGACATCATCCTCGGCCTCACTAGTTTGTTGTCCACGGTGGGTCTGGCGATATACACGCTGGTCAAGTGCAGGAATACGTGGGAGCTCGTGCTGATCGCGGTGTGGAAGCTGTGCATGTCGTTGTTGAGCGGGCTGACGGCTGCTCACTCTGCAGGGGTGATACTCATCCACGGGTACGACAGCGATGGACGCGTTTCGCATAGGGCCAGAGACTCGATATTCCCGAGCTGCTCGCGGTGGCTTTGGCTCTGTAAGAATGCATTGTAATGCCCGCACACTCTGGGAGGCTGAACTCGTCTTTGCAGATGTTGCCGGTCTGATATGCGGCGTAACCGGCCTCATGTCCCTAGTCAAACAACACTGGCACGACAAGGGCGTGTACACCCTCACCCTCGTCTACGTCTCCGTCCTCGGCTTCATCGTCTTCCTCGTCCCCTGTCTCTTCTCCATCCTACAAGGAGGGTGGGACAGCACGACCTACTGCGTCGCCCTGGAATACTGCGTCGGCGTCGCGTTCACGACGTTTGCCCTCCTGGCGGCGCTGTATGCCGACTGGGCATTGGGGATGATGACGGACAACCTGGTCGGGCTGCCGACGAGCGATAACAGCGTGCTGTATTGGTGCTAC
This sequence comes from Volvariella volvacea V23, assembly GCA_000349905.1. Taxonomy (NCBI): domain Eukaryota; kingdom Fungi; phylum Basidiomycota; class Agaricomycetes; order Agaricales; family Pluteaceae; genus Volvariella; species Volvariella volvacea. The sequence goes on from KB722780.1 coordinate 89,394, forward strand.
TTTGCGGCGAAGAGGCTGCCGATGGCGAGTTGGTGATTTTGGTGAGGGGGTGCACGGGGTGAGGGCTCAGATTACTGTGCGATGGAGTGGGGTCTGGGGTGGAATTTACGTGTTCCGTTGAAAGAAGCTTTGGAGTGACGCGAGGCGCACCCGATCCGGTATTTCTGTAGACCATTAAACAGCTGCTCGGTTCAAATAACAAACCAACCCTTTGGGCACGCTCACGAACGAGAATGAACGGTAAGCTGTTGCTGGGTAATGAGACCTGCATGATCGAGATGAAGACAGGTCGTTCCCTCTGCTTTCAGAGTTTCGATATAGAAGCATCCTGAGCGCGTCGTCATTGGCCCTCGTACAAAGAAAGGCCTGTGTCTCTGCGCACATTGTGTCCCTTTTCCGGAAGACCGCTTTGGAAGATCACAAGCACAGGGGCAGATGTTCTCGCTTCTCCCCTGACCAAATCAGGAGAGATGATATCGACAAGGCAGTCAAAGGAGATCTGTTCAATTCAAATGAGGAAACACACACAAGATGGGAGAGAGGTGAAAAACAAGTGGAAAAAAGCCAAATCTAGAAGTCCAGGCGTACTCGCTTCAATTAACATAGCGGAACCTCAAATCAGCCATCTCATCTTTAATGTCCTCCAGCTTCAGGTTTCTCGAAAACCCACTCTCCAGTCGGGCCCCAACCAGCTCGTCAGACTGGAATGCTGCCAGCCACGAATAAACCTGAAAGTCCCTTCTTGGCACCGAGAGCGGGAGTCTTGGGACGCACAGGCCCGCCACGACACCGAGAAGGAGGACGACTGCGAGGGCGGCAATCATTGGGATTTTCCGGATGGACGCTGTGGATAGGACGTCATCCGGGTAGGCACGTGCGACTACCTTGCCTGTTCCCGCAAAGTAAGGGAGCAGGTTGCTGGCATCTGCAAATCCACGTGCTTGTGCAAATGCTGAAGGAGAGAGTTCTCCGTACCCCATTGGTCCTGAACCTCCCGTGTATGAAATGACCTATAGGTCGTGATGTGTCATCCATAAGTTATATTTGAGATGCTAATATAGAGGTTAGAAACAGGTACTTACAGTAGGATTTGGCACATAGTATGCATCTCTGCCATTATCCTGTCACGACAATGGCGCTGTCAGAATGATGGAAAGCGTGAATAAAAGCCAACGAACCTTGACCATCTGGTTTATACTGTTGGTGTGAGCAGCTATGTAGCTGAGAGAAGCAAACCACATTAGCTCCGTCTATCTAGGAACCAGATCAGCGACTTACACCTCTCGCAGGTTCGTGGAGTTCAACACCCGTCTGACATCCAGATCTCTGACACCCTCTCCAATTATTCTTTCCCTCACACTTTCAGAATTGCGATCCACAATCGTGTTGCCCTTGTTCACAATCCGGAGCGTATTGGGCGTTCCGACCGTTGTATTGTAAGTTTCGAGTATCCATGGTTCGAATAGCTCCAGGCAGACGGCACCATCATATCCAATATCCATCGAGTCTCCATGCGCATCCACAACAGTAGTGTTGATGAGGAACCGTCCATGCGGGGCATACTCCATGTTCATCCGAACCATGTTCCACCGACACCCATCCGGTCCCCTCTTCACCTATTCAAACAGACAAACCAGCACAACATGTGATCAGTTCGTCGATTGCTCGATTGCTAGACAGTGTGCTCCTGCATACCCATGGTCAGCGGTCTGCTGTGGAAGCTGTGTCCCACACCATTGTCAAGGAAAAAGGCTAAAGGCAGCGATGCGAGAGGTGAGTTCATCCGGGAAGAGGAATCAAAAGTTTTATGCAGGATCGCTCACCACTTGTGGCTATGGGATCTAGGTCTATCTCTGGAGGCAGCTCTGTTTCACCTCCACCCGTTGCGTTCACCAACTGCCAGGGCTTCTCCAGTTCTTCGTGAAGCGGTAGCTGGAACTCACTGAATAAGCCACGCAGCGTTTCCCTCGGAACAAACATGTAAGTGTAGTTCCTCAGTGTAGAGCGTGTCACGCTTCCAACAGCAAGTCAGTGCATCGAGATATCGCAGCCAGGAAGGAATAAAAGATGCTTACATGTTCATCGGGTCAGTCAATCTCGTACATCGGACCCGCAGTCCCCAACGCGGATATCTGCAAAATTTAGCACGCCCTCCAACATCAAAGCAGGACGAGGGAACCGGCACAGACGCTCACCTCAGCACGATGCCAGGCTCCACGGTAGTTTGGTCATCGACACGGGCCCCGTTCAGAATAACCTGATCGTCAACATCGATCGAGAAATCGGTCGCATTCCTATTGAACGCCCCGAACCCGCTGCCGTTGGGCACCAGCTGGGACGCCGCGGTTTCGGAGAAGTAGACGGTGTCATTCTCCCATTGGAAAGAGGCGACAGGCGGTAATCCGCCGTGCGAGGTGAATGGTGCCAATGTCCACGTCAGGGCCCAATTCTATCGATAGAGGGGAGGTTAGTGACTGTACACACACACTAATGTTAAGGGTGCTGAAGGACTGACTTCGAGGTGTATTGTAAGCCTTTGTGCTTCTTCAATGTCTGATTTAGAAGAATCGCCATATATAATGGTTTCGTAATACCGTTCCCGTTGGTTCTGTGGGGAGGGGAGAGGGGTGGATCTCGTTGAGGCGTGCGACGAGAAAAGGAGGCAAAATGTGGGTCCACTCACAGAGATAACCGCATCGATGTCCACCAATCGACCGAAGATGAATGGGAGAGTGGACGCAGTTCCACATAGCAACAAGAAGAACAGGATAAACAATGTCCAAGGGCGTTTGCTATTTCCCAGTGCGAGGAGGTTAGAGTTCGAAAGGAAGGAGAACGTGGGCTTACTCATAATCCCCTCTAGTCCTCCTTGACGTTCCAGAGTACATGTTACGATCCCATAGCAGCTTCAAGCCACTGTAAGGGCTGTAGGGATCTCCAGATGTGGTCGCAAGGTCTTTCAATCGAATGCCTGGAGCATCGCGCACTCGTGATTGGTGGATGATTGTCGCCCAGGCTAATTGGTACCAAATAGCGTATTTATCAGCGCTCCCATCAACCGATGAAATGAAAAAAGTGACAAAAAAGGAGGAATTCGAGTGGTAAATGTTCAACGGAGTATACTTACTCGAAGCCTCCAGATAGCTCTTTCCCAACCTCAACAGGCTCATTCCTAAACTGACGCCTGCCAACCCACACCCCAAGCCGACAATAAACCTCGTCCAGAACAAACTCCTATTTCTTGCGATTATAGTGAACAAAAAAATTACAGGATAGGCGATCAGGCACAATATAATATGAATTATAATGGGCCACCAGTGGGGAGGCTCAAAACCCTGGCTGAACGGATGCTGTTTGGGTTTAGACGGGCGCGGGAACACGGCAGGCGATTTCAGTTCCTCAGGGTCAACACCTCTACTCAGTGGGATGGGGATTCCTTGGTGCTCTGGTTGGGCGCTGGAGCGGGAAGGTTGATTATTCGTGTTGTTGTGCGCTCGAAGAGTCGGGATTGTGGCTTGGCTTTTGGGATTGGGTCGCAAAGGATAGGTCGAGTCTCCGTGCGTAGATGAACGAGCGCCAGTACCCGTTGCGGATGTGGGCGTCGCCGCGCTTTGTCCACCGAAAGAGGCATAGCTAGTTTCCCTACCCAAGGCCAAGGACGTTGGTCGATTTTTTCTGTTTTGTTGTCGCTGTTGCGGTGGTTCGAGTTGTGTCTGTAGCTGCTGGGGTTGTGGTTCCTCGCTGATCGACCTCTGAGAGGATACGGTTTCTTGTGCAAGGCTTGCTCCAGAACTGCGAGCGTGGGGTGCAGTCTGAACAGTGCGAGTTAGTTGCGCTGGGCTTGATGGTACACCAACACCACCCAATTTGGTGTCCCTCTGAGGTTGACGAGGTCCTGCCACGGCTGATAAGCCTCTCGATGGCCTGGTGGTACTAGCATCACCTGCCGTAGTGGCAGTTGGAGGTTTCGATATCAATATTGACGACCATCTAGAATTTTGACTAGGGTTGTTGCATTGTTGGTTCGGGGCTGGGTTTACCGCTGCGGATGAATCAAATGAGGAATAGCGGAGTTGATGGATGGGAGTTGAAGACGTTCCGATAGGAGTTGCGGGTGATTCAAATAATACTGAATCGTTGTTAGATTGAGCCGTATCGCAGGGACTGGGGATAGAGTTGGAGGCATAATCAACAGAAGGAAATGGGGATGGATCTGTGTTCGCAACTGTTGTGCCGGATGCTGGTGTTGAAGATGGAGAACGTTGCGTATTGGACATGATTTGGCCGTCGCGTGCTCGGCAGCCAGTAACTTGAATGAATGACAGGAAAAAAGCACGTAGAATAAAAGAGGGCTTCGGAGAGGCACTGACCTGCAATCGTTTACAGGAGGCGTCGGGTCTTTATCAACTCCCAGATGTAAGGGGTTATTTAAGGTGGCACGTTCCCCGTCTAAACTTCTTTGCAACGGTAATCAATACGTCAGAAAGAATACATGGCTATAGGAGGGATGTGTGTACCTGTGCCTGTTCTAGCTTGTGCCGCACGTACGGGGATTCACGAGGACTCGATGCTATGGACGTGATGTCAAGATGACAGCCCAGGACGATCGTTGGATCCTGGGATAAAGACGGCGTCCATTCTCTGTGAGCCACCGAGATGGAATGGCCGATAGCCAGATCAAATGCTATGACTGGCACATGCTGTGAGACGTCAAATGGGCGTCGATAATGGGCGCAGTATCTGCGGAGTATACATAAGAAAGTGTCATACGTGCGTAAAACAGGGACAGACCGCGTGGTAATTGAAATGTTGGTGGTCGAGGAGCTGGGGAAATGAGCCTGCAGGAGGACCATAGCAGGAACTCGTCCCACGAACTGTTAAGCGAACGCCACCTTGGTCTTCATCCACTAGATAGTAAAAGCTTACCCATGATTGTTATTTTGAACCTATACCAATAACCAAGTGCCGTCTTCCCGTCCTCATCACATTCGATCATATTAACGTCATGATGCCTACCACAATCGTTGCGTGCAGGTCTCGACAAGACAACGCCCATTTTAGCAGGCAATCGCCGTCCCTGCCTCATACAGGAGCCAAGTCATTTCTCATGTCAAGTAATGCCCTTCCGTGCCTCAACCTGATAAAGCACCAGACAAGCTACATGATACACGTGCCCGCACCTTTTCACACATGCCCGGGGCGGTACCTATTCTACCATGCCGCGTATGCTCAGGCCACTCCGAGCGTTGTTGCAAGATTTCAACCCAACTGGCTACTGCACGAGCCCGGGTCCATGAAGTTCCACCCGTCAGCCCCACCTAAATTGTGACTGTCCAAGCTTATACACAGCTTGCTCAGATTTGCATAGCTTGGACCCTAGACTAGTACTTAGAGGGCCATTAGCACCATCGTACAGCATGTCGGATATCATAATAATCCGCTATCCCCTTAATTAAAGATCGAGACACACGGGCCTCCAACCGACGCGAGGGCTTCTTCGCTGCAACTTCTAACTTTAAAAGCTAGATTTCGGTAGCATTTGAAGCTTTTAGACACCCATCTCGAGTTTTCGGGTTTCATATTTCGAACGTTCTCCCACCTGTCTGGCGGTATAATGCTACGAGCAAGGCATTTTCTATACAAAAAATTCTGGAGTATCATTGTCATCAACTAAAGGGCGAATGCTCTTGCCAAGTGCGGCTTCTCATCCAAACAAGATCGGACGAAAGGACATGTTGAGTTTAAATCACAGCGTTTGAGAACGAATTGGAGCGGAAAATTGGGATGGTATCCGGTGTTGGAGGACCGAGAGGCCTAGAAAGCTGCATCTACATGGTCACCCTCGCCGCTACCTCAGCTTGACGTGCTTTTGATAGTCCTCACGCCATTCCTATGCATCCTTTTCTCCTTCTCATCGCCAGTCCTCCTCTCTAATGGTGCAGGATATCCAGGCGTTTACGTCCTCTATTCGGGTCGCATTAGGGGCAGAGTTGCGGAATTTGCTGCAGTCGAATATCTGCCCATGATAGAGGGCATACTAGGGCCTTCTGCGTACTTGCATGGTACATCCATGGGCTTGGAGGCGAGTTGCTATCGGTGCATGATCTAGCCATTGAAGCGCTCTTTCTGGAGCATTTATACTAAAGGTTAAAATGTGCATTGCGTGATCGTTATAAGCCAACCCGTAGTTTCAAAGACGAGCGGAACTTGAGCTTGGCCATTTGCATACATTGCATTCAGCACTAATTCAGTCTTGTTTTGGTGGCGAGCATGTAGTGTAACACGAAAAACTGAGTATGGTGAAAGAAGACAAGAAACGACTGAGTCTCACGGAGATAGAGATGGAGACCAGGGGCTCACCAAAGCTACATGCAACTCAAATCGCACTGTCACTCTCAACCTTCTGGAATGCACCAATAACCAATCGATCTGCGCAATCGCACTTGAGGCGGTCCCTTTCTTCGCTTTGGCCATTGAGCTTGGAGTATCACCCAAAGACGATCAATACCATGTTCATCTGTTCTATCGCCCGTTACTCCAGAAGGGCAGAGGGGGTGAATGTGTAAACGGAGGCGATAAACGCGAGGATGGCAGCAATAGTGGAACTTGATGATCACGATATGAATGGATCATAGTCAACAGCGACTTCATCTCGTCGACAACTGGGGGACGGATGCGCCTTGGGAGCACATAATCTATCGCAATGGTGGAGCGTGAATGCATATGTCGAACTGCAGAACTAAATCAGCCATGTCACGCCATCGTTGAGCTCTGCGGATCTAACCTGACCATTGTCCACTACCGGGTCTCGCTTTTGTGCCAGCTCTTCCATCTCGATTGATCTTTTCGTTGTACTGTTGTTTGGGCCTGCATCTTCTGTATCTAGTCTTTCAGGGCTGCCTCACGACACTGTATGACCTAACGCGCACTCTCTGCGGAAACATTGATTCCATCATTTACGAAGGTGATATCGTACTTGATCTGTAGTGCGGAATGTGCCTCAATATCCTTGTTGTTTGGTCGATGATCATAGGCACAGGGCGCAGGCGACAACATCACAATCTTCACCACGATCTACTACAAATCGCTCTATGACCACCAACACCTCCAGTTTCCATTGCAGTGGGCATCCTGGTCACCACTCATCCCTGCAAACCTGTCCTTCGGATGTTCTCCACTTTGTCATCGGCTTCCTTGACATTGAGGATCTCTTAAACCTTCGTTTAACCTCTCGCACACTGCACTCGATCGTCACTCCCAATGCACTCCGGAACATATCTCTTCTGTGGGGACGAGGAGGGTACCCTGGAATACGGAGTCGCCTTTCAACCTGTAGTTTCGATATCCCGCCCAGTGAAACTCGTCGTCACGAGCCAGGGCTGACCAATCTCTATGTGCACGCTCGACACCTGACAATATGCGCTATTGACTATAGCGTTTACAAAGCAATCTCCGAGTCCAATCTTCCTGCAGTCCTCTCCACTTTAAGAAGGCTACGCTCGCTCAGATCTGTTACTCTGAGGTGGTACTTTCCCCAAAGTGGCATACAAGAGTTTGGGATTTCTCCTATGTACCTTCAAGAAGTCATTTGCTCCGCTATACTCATAGCCACCGGAGGAGCACTAGAGCAACTTGTAGTCACCCCCAAGTCGGATATGTCGGGTCCCTATCACCATAGTGTTCTGGGCATCTGCTCATCTGTAACCCCGAATCTACTCCCGCAGTGCTTTTTGGGAATCAAGACATTGAAGAAGTTTTCGTTCACGTACGAGGTGCAATATCGCAGGTGTTACAGTGCATGAGGCTATCGCTCTCGGGTCGATGTTGGCGTGGATGTGCATGTCCCTTGCCTACCGAGACCATTTGAAGATGATGTATGGAGGATTGTAGAAGCAAACCCTGGCATTGAAGACCTAACTGTAAGGTATAGTTGCATTAAAAGCGGTTTAAATTGGGAGGCGCTTCAGCTCTCGGGCCATGCGTTCAAGCACCTCAACCTGCGCGGCATTCAATTTCCTAGCGCATCGATGGATGCATCCTGCTTTACCAGTCTGACGCACCTCACAATGGACACTGCATCCTTCGACACGGCCATTCCAGTAGCCAACCTCTGGGTAATACTCTCGAAGAACCGCCCACAATCGCTGATTTCGATTCGAACAGCTCAAGTCACATCCTCCTTCCTGTCTTTCCTGAGATCGTTTGCCGGGTTGAAGGCCTTGACGATCGGCTCCCTCGATTCACGCTTCGCGCGAGATGGTGAAGCGTTCTCTCCACGTGCTCTCTCTGCTCTCGCACACGAGTTTTTCACCAGCGCTCTTCCGAATCATGCACCGACGCTCCAGCACCTGTCGATCTCATTTGCAGATGATGTGTCCAATGTCCCTGGGTGGACATACTCCCCCTCCTATTTCATTCCCAATTTCCGTCTCATGTCCTCGCTTCGTCAACTTGCTCTTCATCCCAGGGGCATGGAGGAGGGGGGACAAACGGAGCCCGAAATCGCTATTTCGGCTTATCAATCAATCTTGGATGGGATCGGTGCCTCCTATCCCGGAGTTCCTGGATTAAGAGGAGGGGATATCCCTACGCCCGGAGCTGCGGGGATTTTATCATCTCTCGAATCCCTCGAAATATTCTGGTCTGACGAAGGTGTTGACATAATTACTGGAGAGGAAGACTGCTATATTGGCGCTACTGAACTCGTGGAAACAATTGTGGGTTCTCTAAGAAGCAAGCATGGCGTGCCGCGCACATTGACTTTGTTGACGGGTAAGTATCAATGCAAGATGCTTGATGACGGGCTGTGGGGATATTTTTGATTAGTAGTGTATTACGGCTTGAGCTTGTTTCGAAACAATGTCTCCCAGAGGGTAACAGGAGTGTAGGATAGATATCGTAGTACTCACCTTGATTGATAACTTGTACCCTCTTCAAGTGGACTACAATCAAAGTCCACTGTGATCCTATCCTATCTCAATTGAAACGTTGTAGATTGGCAAGCACCTCGGACATTGACAAGGCCGTTTGCTTTCGCGGGCCATCAAGTAAATCATACTCAAAACAACTGGGTGCTGTCAGAAATGAAGTTTCGACTGTAATGCCAGACTCGGGTTCTCCGGAATTGGCGCAGTCCCCGTAGCAGCGCTGAATCAACAGCAATTGAACAACAATCATCTACTACGAATCACGTCGTAATTACAGACACTTCCAGAAGCAGTCGCAGTAAATCTCCAAAGGAAAATCTCGCGTCTCTGCAGACCTGTCCTTCGGACATCGTCCACTCCATTATTCCCTTGCTCAACCTAGAGGACCTCCTAAATCTTCGTTTAACATCCCGCACCGTGCATTCGCATGTCACTCCTACTGCCCTCCGCAACATTACTCTCTTACATCGGCGACGAATAGACATAGATCATGGAGTTAGGGGGCGACTGATTACATGCAGTCTTGATGCTGTCACACCCAACAAGGACCAATTCCACACTACCGATCTAACCAACCTCTACGCACACGCCCAGCACCTGACCACGCACGTCCTGTCCTCCTGCGTATACGAAACCATCTCCGAGATCGGCCTCCCCACCATCCTCCCCGTCCTGCGCAGGCTGCGTGCCCTCAAATCCCTCACGTTGCGGTGGAGGACGTTGAGGAATTTTGAGTTCACGTACGAGCAACGGGCCGGAGGTGTTGCACGCGAAGTGGGTCAGGGCGTCGAGCCTATTACGAGGGTAAGGACAGGTCCTGTACACCAAGGACATTCGAGGGTGATGTGAGGAGGATCGTAGCGATGAACCCTCTCATCGAGGACTTGACTATGAAGTACGACTGCGTGATGAGCGGCTTTACACTCATACCTTTCGCCGTCTCAAGCTGCGCGGGGTACCATTCCACGGTGTGCCAGAAGACGCATTCCGCTTTCGCGACATGACGCACCTCGTGATCGCCACTCCGTCCTTGGACACTCTCTTGCCGGTCGACAACGTCTGGGCGGCGCTTTGCGAGAGCAGCGCGCGAGGGTTGGTGTCGCTTCAGACGGTACAAGTGACGCGCTCGTTCATTGCTTTCCTGCAGTCGTTCGTGGGACTGAAGACCTTGATTGTCGATTCACTAGAACAGATCGCAGAGCTGACGACGACGAGCCCTCTCCCGAATCTCTTTCAGCCCTTGCAGAGGAATTTTTCACCAAAGCCCTTCCGAAACACGCACCACCCTCGAGCGCTTGTCGACCTCCTTTGGAGAGAGGATATACGACGTCCCTGGGTGGGGGTGCACACTCTTATTTCGTTCCAAACTTTTTCCTCGTGTCCTCACTTTGGCATCTCGTTCTCTGTCCCAGTGATATGGAGCGGTGGGAAACTCGACTGAGCTTCAAGCTTACCAATCTATCTGGACGGCATTGACGAAAGTAGGATGCTGTGGGGATACGAGGTCACGCGTAATCCTAGACTTGGTTGCTTCGCATGGTGATTGTAACAATAATGAATATTGCCTGAAACAGTGCTCTGAACCGTCGAAGGCAAATGTCCAACTTTCCATCGACGGCGAAGCGCGGACTTGGCGCCCACCCAGCTTAGTCATCCCAGGGCGCCCAACTTCCTCCACGACCAACGTAAAACCCCCGTCCGCGGTTCCTTCATTTTCGGCTCCCCCACGCTTCTCATCACAAAATCCTCGACCTCCATTCTCTCGACACCCAACCCGTGACACGCGATAAGCGATTGACAGCCGTGATCGGGTGCCATTCTGACCACTGAGCGTTGGACGTCGAGGTCGAAGCCGAAGCATTTAGCCGCTCGACGTCGGGGGTTTTAGCATCCAAGGTTTTGATGTGCGACTTTGGTTTTTCTCATTTTGATTTTGGTTCCTGAAGATACCGCGTCACGAATTTTGAAAGAGGAAGGAGAGAAGGAAGGAAGGAAGGACACGCGATGCCATTTTCTGGACCGCCGTTTGTGGAGGAACGACCGCCGCTGCTGACCATCGCTTGTAGATTCGGTAGGTCTTTTGCTCGTGTTTAAACCCCCTCCCTTTTGTCTTTGTCTTCATTCCTTGTTCAAACTGATTTTTCGCGGTTGGCTTACTCGGTGCTCTTTCTTTGTCTTTTCCCCACTCTCCCTCACCCGCTTTCTTTCTTTGTTCTACCGCAACCCACATCGACTCGTACGACCTACAACCCAAACGCCAAAACCAACCCCCCAACACCGAACATCCCCGCAAATCAAACTCCAACCCCTGTCCTATTCCATCGCGTCCCAACTGATCTCATCACATCCCATCCCACTCGCCGCCAGTCCCCTACGACCAATGGCTCATAACCCACATCGACCCCACCTGGAAGATCAAGCAGGTCAAACTCTGGATCCTCTCCAAATGCCTCGACAGGCTCCCCCTCGCGCCGTTCGCCGCTGCTCCCCCCGCCGCCGCCACGACCACCACCGCTGGAGGGGCACACGCCGACCCGGAGTCTGGCGCTGACGGCCCAGTCCAGATCGGCGTCAGCCCGCAGCTTTTGCAGGGGCCGGTGATGTCCCCGCCGATGAGGAAGGCGTATAAGCCTGCTTCGCCGATTACGTTCGCGGCGGGGGGTGGGGGGCACGAGAGAGTGGAGGGTGAAGGCGGGAGGATTTCGCCGCTTGCGATCGACGAGGAGGCGTATGGGGGTATTGAGGCGGAGGCGGATGGCCAAGGCGAACAGCAGCAAGAACAAGGCAACGATAATGCTATTACGGAAGAGACAAAGACAAAGACAGGAGAGGACGACGGACGCGGGTACGAAGAAGACGACGAATGGGATACAGAAGACGGTGCCCATCCCAATCCCAACCGGGACACCATACGCCCCCTCCCGCCACCACCACCGGGTGGCAGAGTCCCACCCTCCCAGTCCCAATCCCCGCGCCAATACCCCATGTCGGATCCATCTTCACCCCAAGCTATGGTGTTCAAGCCCACCGCCGACCCATCCACCACCGATACCCCAACAAGGCCCCCCGCACCCACCGCGTACGGGCGCGGCGGCTACATGGGCACAGGACCCCTACACCCCGCCTCGAACCAGCAGACCGCCGCGCTCTCCCAGGCGCACATCAAGCTCTCGAGCGCATTCGCGCTCGTGCGGTTCTCCACCGGCCAGATTCTGGAGGAGGACTTCCAGGTCGCGTGGTACGACGTCAGCCAGAACGAGCTCTTTGAGCTGCACGGCGGCGACACCGTTCTCTCGAGGATCAAGCGGCACAGGCCTGGCGCTGCTGGGTCGGCTGGTGTCGCAGGTGTGGGCGGGGCGGGTGCGGGCTCGGCGATTCCGTCCTCTGCTGCGGCTGTGGCGGCGCTCAATTCGTCCCTCGACCCGTTCCAGCAGCTGTCGAGCCTCGGGAAGCTGCAGAAGGAGCGCGAGAGGGAGAGGCTTGGTCTCGGCCCATCCGAGGCGTCGCAGGACCTCCCTCGTTTGCGTGTTATCCGGCTGAATCGGAACGACCTCGAGGCGTATATTGTGCCGTACTGGGAGGGGTGGGTCCGTGCGCTGCGGGTGGTGTGGAAGGACGAGTACTATGGACACGGGAATCTGAATCCCTACACGGGAAGCATGGTGTACAAAAGCGGAGGGACGGGGCTGGGGATCGAGTACATCGACCCGGAGTACCTCAAAAAGTTCAAAGAGAAGGAGAGGGAGAAGCGGGACAAGCACAAGGGCGGGACGGCTTCCATTCTCGGACAAACCGTGGCGAATGCGGCAGCGGGAGGGGCACATGACTCGAAGCCAAAGATGGGGTCGAGGAGGACAAAGCTGGAGTGGAGAGACCGCTGGGTGGTGATCAAAGACGGGATGCTGATCCTGGCAAAGGACCGCAATGTGAGTACGCCGCATCTAGTATACAGCCCGCCTAACGCGTCGCGGCAGGACCCAAACCCGTCCCACCGTCTGTCGCTGACGGCCCTCACCTCGCTGCGCGGAGCAGAACACCTCGCCAAGACCTCCTTCGGAGTCCGCCATCGCGTGCACCCCCTCGCATCCGGCACGTCCTTTCTCCACCACAAGCGGTCCAAGACGTTCGCCGGCATCGGGGACAGCGGCGCCGGCACTGCAAACGCGGAGGGAGAACACAAGCCCTCGCCGTACGTCGGCAAGTACAGCGACTACGTCGACCCGAACGAGCGCGATCTGCGGATCGTCTGTGCCAAGTTTAGAGTGACCAAGACGCGTTCTGGACACGTGGCCGAGGATGCGAGCAAGCCTGTCTCGACGGGCGCGGGGGCTAGTTCGAATGCTGCCGGGACTGGGTCGGCTGCGAGCCACCCCATTCCGGCTGTGGTCGGGCCGGGAGACGACTTTTTCGGGACGCGGACGACGATCACGTCCACTGTCGTTGCTACGGGCGCGGGCAGCACCGAGTCGAAGCCGTCAAAGGGCCATGGCGTCATGGGCAGCATGGGGCTGGGCATGCTGGTCGGCGGGTCGAGCGGCAAGTCGAAAAAGGAGGACAAGGACAGGGGCAAGGGGAGAGAGAAGGAGGCTCTGACAGACGGACGATCGCCGGCGAGCAAGCCTTCTGGAAGCGGGATCAACTTTCTGGGCATCTGGGGCAAAGACGAGGACAAGTCGAGGGGCATGATGGGGCTCGGCAAGGCGAAGAGCAAGGACAAGGGAAAGTCGAAGGAGAAGAAGAAGATCCGAACCGGGCTCTTCTCTGGCTCGTCGAGCTCGTCCGAGGACGATCGGGATCGGAACAAGGCCCCCATTCTCAAGACGTCTTCTGTGCAGAAGAGTCTTTTGGAAGCCCAGTCCTCGTCCGTGGCTGCAGGGAAGGGCGGGGACGACGCGATGGCCCACGACGACGCTGCGTCGGATGCATCCCAGGTCGCTTTTCGGAAGCCCCCCGCGCGAAGATTCTCTGGCTTCTCTTCCGAGCGCGATCGGTCCCGGGCAGGCGATCAGAGTGTCAATCGGGATGACGGAGAAGGCACCGAAATGGAAGAAGAAGCAGAGGAGCAGGCACCGGGAGTGCAGATGGGAAAGGTGTCGTCGATCGACTCGGATGCGACGCTGAGCTCGCCCGTGTTTGCGCCCACGTACCCCCGTCGGCTGCAATCGGATCCCGCTTCTTCGGACGACGACTCGTTTTGGAACGATGCCCTGCCCGGACCGCACAAGCAGTTTGGATTTGGATATGGATACCGCGAGCGGTTGGACCGGGAGAAGGCTCTTCGTCAGCGGGAGAGGGAGAAGGAGCGAGCTCGTGAGGCGGAGCGGAGAAGGGAGGAGGAGAGGGAGGAGAAGGAGTACTTTAGGCGCCTGGCAGAGAAAGAAGAGATTGAGGAACAGAGGAAGATTGTCAAGAGGATTGAGGAGGCCCGACGAAAAGCGGAGGAGGAGAGAATAGAGCAGGAGGAGGAGAGAAGGAAGAAAGGCAGACGGAAAGACGATGAAAAGAGGAGAGAGCGGGAAAGGGAGAAAGAAAGAGAGGAGGAAGAAAGACGAAAGAAAATGGAACGAGAAAAGGAAAAAGAAAAAGAAATGCCAAAAAAAGAGGAGGCGAGAGGAGAATGGATTGTCCTGGATCTGGGCAGCGACGAAGGTAGGCTTATGATATTCCACAAAAACATAGCCGACTGAAATTTCTCCAGCATACCACAGTATACTGCGTATACTACACCGCCACGCGCCTCTGCCCATATCCTCCTCCTTCCTCCACAACCTCCCCATCCAGCTCGACATGCCCAAGTACTCCACAACCGCCAACTCGCACCCCTCTCCCCCCGCCAGCGCCCGCCAGTCATTCTCAGCACCCAACGCGGCCTCTACAACCGGAAACACCGCACCCTCCACCACAGGCACAGACCACCCGTCAGTCAACTCACCATCGACACTGGCCCACCACGCAAGCAACCCGTTCGGGTCCGGGTCGACGATGGTCGACTCGAGCTCGAATCTGGGACACAAGGCGAGCCTGAGCTCGGCGCACCGCACCTCGTCCGCGCATTCGCACTCCTACTCTGACCCGCAGGCCCACCTCGCGTCGAGCACGGCCTCGCTCGCGAGTCCCCGGCCAGAGTCGCATCCTGCGCCGCCGACTACGACGGGTCGTGGCTCGTTGCCGTTTGTGGTGCCGTACCCGGAGTGGAGGAGGCAGATTACGGAGAGGGCGCGGAAGGCGGGGTTGGGGAATATGCCGAAGCCGATGGAGTGGTGGATGTTGGGCAAGTGCGAGGAGGGGGCGAGGGAGGAGTGGAAGTGGATGGAGAGGTGGGAGAGGGAGGAGAAGGAGCAGGCGGAGAGGGAGAGGGAGAGGGAAGGGGAGAGCGGTAGTGATGAGGGTGAGACTCGTAGGAAGAGTTCTGCGGAGCTCAATGGAGAGCGTGTTGATGGCGCAGAAGAGACTAATGGGGTTGCTTTGGAGGATGCTGAGGAAACTGATGGTTTCGAGTCGGATGGAGATGGCGCTGATGATGCGTTCACACTCGAGCTGACTTCAGACGATGGCAGCAGCGATGAAGAGGAGAGCGAGGCGGAGTGGAAGGGGTGGGTTATGGACTTGCCCCGCCAAGCCCGTTTGACACTCCAACGCGAGCACGATGGAGAAGATTACCTGGACGACAGAGAGGCAGGACGTGGGGAACAAAGGGATAGAGAAGCCTACCAACGACAGATATACGAAGAACGGGTGAAGAAGGAGCCTCAGTCATTTGCCTATTCCAGTTCGAATGTCGGGCACGACGAGTCCGGGAGTGCGTACCGCGGCAGCGGAGCAACAAGCCCGCCCTTCTCTCGTTCTCATTCTCAAGGCCACCTTCAAGGACGAACCACCCCATCGGTGTACTACCAAAAAGTCGCGCCCGGAGCGTTTACACTATCAACTTCACCCCCTGGTTCGAGTTCTGCCTTCCCTCCCCATCTACACACCCCTCCCGCTGCATACGCGACGACTACGACGACGATATCAACTCCTACGCCTACTGCAGCTTCAGCTGCCAACTCTACCACCGTTTCCTCGCCGTCCTCATCCATCTTCAATGATTCTCCATCAAGACGAGGCAGAGCATACAGCGTCGGCGTCGGCGTGTCGATCTCGCCCTCTCCAACACCAAGCCAGAGCCCATCTCCTCCACCTGGTCCCGTTGCTCCCGCGTTCTATCCAAACCGATACGGACAGCAGTTCCAGCACTCTCCCCACTCCCATCTCGGCCACGGCTTAACTCCAGGACAGCAGCACCCATACCCCCTCTCACAAGGCAGCTCTCCCCTCTTGGCAAAGCGCGAGCTCGGCCTCGGAGTCGGCCACCACCACCACCAGTTATACCACTCCACGTCGATGCAGAGCATCAGCGCCGCGCTTCGCTCGGGTGACACCGCGCATCTGGGGCATTCGGGCAACTTGGCGGGCATGGGAGCGGGCATGGCGGCGGGGAGGAGCCATCAGTTTGCGCGGAGCGGGAGCGTCATTGGTGGGCCGAGGGCCATGGGCGCGGGCAGCACCGTTCCTGGAGCGGGTGCAGGAGGAGGGCACCATCACGACTCGTTTGGGAGGAGACCTAGCATGCCGATCTTGACGTCGTACCAGATGCCTGGTGCAGGTGCGAGCGCGGGTGGAGATAGACTTGGAGGACCAGGAGCAGGACCAGACGCTCGCGATCAAGAGCCAAGCGGAGTGCCCACGCCCACCGCTTCCTCGTTCTCGACCTCGACAACCTCCACCCCCTACCTCGTTCAATCGCCTCTAGAGGGCCTGTCCAGCCCATCAGCCGGCGTCTCGCGACGAGCGAGCACGACTGGTCTCGGTCTAGGCCTCAACCTCAACCTCGGACTCGGAGGCGGCTCCTTGGGTCGATCATCAAGCGTCCTTTCCCGTACTGGAATAGGCCTGCTCCGTCGAGACGACATAGATAAAGATCACGAGCGGGAACAGGAACACGACGGAATGGATCCCAGCGCTGGACGAAAATTGGAGAGACCCAAGCTGTCGCTTGCGACTGGCACTACTCTAGGATCTTCCTCCTCCGTGCATGAGCACGATCGTGCACAGGGTCAAGGTCAACCACAAGCTCCTCCTGTGGGTACCGGTGTGAATTCACCTTTATCAGGTCGAAGTCCTGTTCAGACTGTGTTTCTCTCTTTGGGTCATGAGCATGAACAGCAGTGACAGGGTGGAGGAAGTGCAAAGGAGTAGTTCTGGTTTTGAAGGGGGGTAGGTTTGTGATGTTGATGCTGTTGTAATGATCTATTGTTGTGAACGTTGAATTGTGACCTGATTGTATGTATGGTGATATGGCTTTTGCGTGTTTAGAATGAATCTCGTGACTGTTTCTCGTTTTTCGTCAAATTAATTAGCTTTGTTGCACCTGGCTGGGCCTCTTGTTACCTATTATGTACTTGCTTGTATACCTACATTAGTGCTATATGTGCTTTATATTTGGACTATATATCTGTTTAGCTTGTGGATCCTCTTTGCTTGATACCCAATATTGTGAGCAAATTAGACTTGTAATACTAGTGCCCACATGAAAGAATGATAGTGCAGTACAAACTTAGGAAAGTAGGCCATGGTTGGCACCTGGCAAGTCCGAGTCTGGTTTTTTTGTTAGGATTGAATTTTATTAGAGCTAGCTAGCTCTAATAGAATTCAATCCTAACAAGTAAGAAATCTCAATTTGGACCTGCCAGATGCCAGCCATAACCTACTTTTCTAAGTTTCATTCAACTAATTTTTAAATAAAATAGATGGATATATATTGTTATTATACTTTGTGTTGATAATATTTATAGTATTGATAACATTTATAATTTTGGTAGCTCTGAATTCAAGGTGTATTTGACTACATTCATAATATTTAAAAATTTATCTATTAATATTGATAATCAATAATGATTATTCATAATAATTCACATGAAATATAGGCCTATATTTTTGTCTGATAAAGCTCACCATAGATTGTTTTTGATTTTTAATAATGTCATGCATATTTATAGTAGGATTTAATAAAATATACTTCAATGATTATAGATATAGCTCCTATGCTCTATATGTACATATACACTACAATCAGCTTGTATTCTATGGTCTATAGTTCTAACAACTCTTTATAAATCTATAGATATTATAATAGTATGCCTACATTTGAACACT
>KB722780.1:107615-123853 GCA_000349905.1 Volvariella volvacea V23
CTAGTTCCTTTTTAGTGTGTCAAAAATTAATAAGACCTTTGTTCCAATACATGTGCTCTATGAAGTACACACACCTTCAAATATCAAGTAATAAGTCAGGGTAGCACACAAAAGATAGATCGCATAGATGATAATGCTCACATACCATCAAATCTGATACCTTATTATGAACTCCTTGTATATCCGACTACTGGTAAAGTGAATTTACTTTGACATGAAATTTGAGTATATTCACAGTTTATTTAACAGAGATACTGAAGTGCTAACTAGAAGCTACTTCGAGTTTTATTCTCAGTATTCTCTGACACTGGTTTCAAACATTGCCCACGGTGTCTCTACAGGTTCTTTATATATTTCTTAGCTATAAAAAAGAAAGATCTTGCATTTTATATATATGATGCATATGTAAAAGTGTAGTAGTAATATCTCTTATGGGTTTGAAATGTGATGCAATCTTTCATTGAATTCAACCAAAATATAAGATTACAAGCTCAGAACTTACCACCAGGCATCAATATTAGGCATGGCTTTCCTGATTCTGAAAAGACTGAGTTCTTACTATAATCTGAACTTAGAATCAGATAGTGTAAAGTACTTAGTTATTTTGGTGGCTTGTAGTGCTTATGTTATTTGTGATGAAAGTCATGTGCTAGGTCTGACAGCAGCAGAACCTAACCCTATTGGTGGCAGACCCTAACCATTCCCTAGCCAGTGCACCAGTGTACCAAATAGTTGATTGTTGGGCATGCTAGTATTGGACTTTAGTTTTTTATTTTTCCCACTACACACTACCCTCTTTCATTGTTTCTCACTTTTACTATACTTAATAATTACTTGATATCTTGCCTCTAACTATGTCAAATGGCCTACTGTACATGTATATCTTCTAATTGAGAACAATAATTTAAAAATAAGCTCTATAGACATGCTTATATTGAAAATCTGAGCAAAAAATGACATAGAATCATGAGCCCAGGTGTTGTCATTGAAGAGATACATTGAAAATACTCCACAAAGCCAGATTTGGCAGGCAAATTACTATTATATCAACCTTTTGACCCAAATACAGTAAATATTAATAATTTAATGCTATAGGCTGGTACAATATACCCTATTGCACATATGCATATATCAAAAATGTCTCTTGGGGGTGTTATGGAACCCACAATGTCTCAATGAAATAATGTGTGATGTGCTGTGATGTGAATGTCACATGATGTCACACATTAGTGGAATTGTTCAACACCATTATCTCTGTGACTGCCACTAGTGACAGAGTCTGTTGCTAGTCACAGTCACAGTCTGGTGGTGCTCCACCACCACCACCATATTACGTCTAATGACACTGCTACACCACCACCACCATGCCATGTCCAACAATGCTGGTGGCCCACCACTACCACCACCTCACATTGTTGGCACCACTACATCACGTCCAATGCTGCCGCCACACCACCGCCACCACCACTATGCTGCATTCAACAATGCAGCCACACTGCCATTACTACCACCACCACCACCACCACATCACATCCAACTATGCCATACCACTACCATCGTCATCTTGTATCCAATGATGCTGCCACACTGCCATCACCATCACCATGTTGCATCCAACAATGCTGGTGGCCCACCATCACTGCTATCTTGTGTCCAATGATGCTGATAGCCCACCACCACATACCTTTCCCCCACTCAATTCTGGTATATAGAACATGTACATTACAAATAAGTGTAGATGTAGTGTGGCTATGGTTACAACTAGTTACAAATGCAATATGAATGTTCAAAGGCAATATATCTATATTACAATCAATAAAAACTTAATTTTGCTTATCAAAAATTATGCAACATAAAGTATCAAGCTCAATGACTTCAATGCAGAACAAATGCATATCATATTTTTGTGGCAATGCAAACTCAACTTTTCTTCTTGTACTGATGACAATAACAGATGTGACAACAATGCAATGAACTTTCTGCAAGCAAAGATATTATTAGTGGTCCAATTGAGATACTTTTTTGTGGAAAACTTCTCTTGTATGCAGTTGAAACTTATACTGAACTTATTGACAGCTTAAAGTATACTGATTGAATGAGCATTGAGTGAGATATTGTATATTTACTATGACTCTGACTTATACTAGAATAATACTGAGATTGATAGCTAAGGTTAACCAAAGTTAACCAAACAGAAGTTGCTGTCAAATCAGAAAAAAAGCGCCCAAAGTCCTGAGGTCTGCAGACTAAGCACACAAGGTTGGAAGTTACCACCAGGCACCAAAATCAGGCACAGCTTTTCTGATCCTGAAAAGACCAAGTCTGGAATGTAGTGAGGACTTGGAATAAAGGTAAATAACTCTAGTGATATCAGCACAAAGAAATGTCAGTAACAAGGGTGCTTGGCCCTGGAGACTAGTGTATACAATGACAAAAGGGAAAAGAAAAGAAAGGAGCAAATACACCAACTACTCACACATTATTGATGAGACCCACTATGAGGGATTACCCACACAGTGGTGCCCAAGTATTACCAGTGGCATGATTGCAATAAGCTCTCACTACCAGCTGGTGAGGGAGACAAGATAGATACAAGAATTTTAACAATGCTTACTCACTTCTTACTAGCCTGTTGGTTTGGGTTGCACTGGAACCTCTGAGACAAAGCTAACTTGGCAGAGCAGACAAGGTCAAAACTGAAGAAACTCCAGCACTAACTAAGCCTACTCATATATTCACCTAGAGCTAGATGTACATATTCACACTATTCTAGACTTAGGAAAGTAGGCCATGGCTGGTGCCTGGCAAGTCCAAGTCCAGGTTTCTTGCTAAAATTAAATTCTATTAGAGCTAGCTAGCTGTTAGCTAGCTCTAATAAAATTCAATTCTAATAAAAGAAATCTAGACTTGGACCTGCCAGGGGCTAGCCATAGTCTACTCTAAGTTTTATTGAATTAATTTTTGAATAAAATAGGTGGATATATATTGTTATGATATTTTGTGTTAATAATGTTTATAGTATTGATAAACTTTATAATTTTGGCAGCTCTGAACTTGATTACATTGATAATATTTAAGATTTTAGCCAACAATATTGATAATTATTAATAATAATTCACATGAAATATAAGCACAAACTTTGTCTAATAAAGCCTATCATGGATTTTTGATTTTTAATAGTGATATGCATATTTACAATGGAATTAAATAAGATATACTTTTAATAATTATAGATATAGTTTCTATATTCTACATGTATACATATACTACAAATGCCTTGTATTCTATGGTCTATAGTTCTAACAACTCTTGATAAGTCTATAGATATTAACAATAGTGTACACTACATTTGAAAGCTGCTGAAGATATTGATCTTATACATCATCAAACCATGCTACCCATAATAACTAATATATTCATTGTTACATTTGCAATCCCACATGAAACCTAATAAACTGAGTTAGCAAATAATATTCAAAAATTCAATCTCATATCCCCAATTCCAATCTAATTTGACACTCTCAATTGTAATATTATTTTTCACATAGCAGATTACATTCCAGAATTCAATCTAATATTGTTGTTGTTAGATTACAATCACATTTCCTTAAATGAAAATGATTTCAGAGGGTTGGTACCATTGCTGGCATACTCAAAAAACCAATTAAAACATCAGGAGAATGCCACAGTACCAAAAAACTGATTAGTAATCAAAAAAGCACCCACCATCAAAAATTTTCTAAGTCCAACTTTCCTTGGGGAAGTCCTGCTCAGAGGAGTCTGACATGTTCAAGTTCCTACATGTCAAGGATATGACTATAACTCAAGTGATAAGTGATCAACTACTATTGATGAACGATGTGAGTAGTGGTCAACCAAAAGTCTGTCCCAAAGACTAAGAATATCAAGTCTGAGGAACAGGACGACATAAAGGAGAGGTTTATATATGTAAGTAACGTGGTCCGTGCGAGGGGAATGGAATGTACTAGAAGGTCTCGTGATGTATGGTGAGTGGTCTGTGCATAAGGAATGGAAGGTGCTAGAAGGATTGCATCATCAGATAAATGGAAGTATGAGTAAGTACAAATGAGTAATCAGAAATAAGGATCTGGAGGGTTGCTGACGAGATAGAAATGATAAAGACCCTGCAGATAAGATAAGAATTAAAGGAATATGCGTAATATATGCATCATGTTCCATGATACTACATCAGTATAGTAAGCCAGTATGGTGTAGTGGTCATATATGCAGATTCTATCAATAGAACCTCTCAAGGTTATGGGTTTGAATCTAGCAGAGTGCAAAATGTATATGCAGTTTTTCTTTTGGGTATGCCAAGTTGCCAGATGGGGCAATGCATTTTCATGGTTCCCACAGCTCAAATAAATTAATAATGTTAATAATAATCAATACAGCTATTATAGACTGAAATTGAAATATAACAATTATATTTGTTAGTACACCTTTATAATTGTTCTAATTATAAAGGGTGTATAATGCATAATAATAGATTTATAATTCTGGGCATAGTTTGCTGATGTAGTGTTCTGTATGAAGGGCCTTTTTGGACAAAAACCCCTGATAAGGGAGCTAGATCAGCTGAACTAGCTGGATTTTCTTGGCACTGGGTCCAGATGATCCAGATGATCTAGACAGTCAGTTAATATTATTTATTTTTGGAGTAAAATATGTATTTTTCCATTGTGAACCCAGCTATATATCTGGCAAGCTAAGTGTTAAACATATTGTTTTCAGATTGCTAACTACCTATTTGCACATGATCCAGATAATCTAGCTCAATCCAGCACCATTGCATCACCTCTATATTTTTGTCTGATGTGGCCCATCATAGTTCCAAGCTGGTTTGTAGGCCCTGTGTAATGCCTGAGTGCTATTTTGGAGTCCTTTTGCAGAAGTGATAGTTGTTGACTTTGATGCTGAATAAGCATCAAGGGAGAGCTGATTGTGAATTGATGGATTGCCATGAATTATTGAAATAGGCTTGGGAGTTGCACTATAGTCTGGAGTGGCACATATAGGCAGATTAGGACTTGAAGATGATTGAGAGCCTAAATCTAGATTGCAATTAGCACTGGTGTCAACACTGATTCTATATTGAGCTTCATTTGTATCAGAAATGCTATTCTCACTTCTGTGCTCTGGCAGGATGGGGGTTTGGTTCTAGTGGTTCCTCAGTAGGATTTAAGTCATGATGGTAGTGCATATTGAACACTCTACCTGTGATTGATCTTTGGCTTCTGTCATAGTGATGGATGGTGATCTTTGCTTCTGATGAACAGGGTGCTAAGTGGTAAGATGCTTGTCTTCCATGGCTGGATTACAATGCAAGACTTAAAGGCTTGTAGCAATATTTGACAAGGGAGACTTTCAGACAATGTAGATGTCATTGGAGGGGCAGTGTTGATATGTAGCATCAACCAGCCCATATTTGTCTGTTATGCATTATTCTTGAAGTGGTCAACTGGTGATCTTGAGTAATGCTGGAGGTTGGCAGAGATGACTGAACTGCTTTCATCTGTATTCATTGACATCCAAGATTGAGATCACCTTCATTGTGTCCTTACCTTTGTTGTGTCCTAGGCTTCTATCCAACCAGCAAATTTGGCAAGCAGCAATGGGGCCATAAAACACTTTTGGGACAAGAATGATAATTTTCTGGCATTGAGAGACTGGAATTGCCATTACAGGTATACATTTGCACAAAGTACAGGTCAATTTGCATATTCTATTATGACCTTCCAGTCCCCCTTGCTTCAAGTGGATTGTATTCATCCTCAAACAGCTACATCAGCAAAAAGCCTTGGGACTCCTGAAGAATAATGAGAGATTGTGTAGTTTGTGATTATTTGTCCAGCCACATATCATGCTCACAAGTTGACTAATTCTTTTCTGTTAATTATAATCTATTGCAATTATTTACCTGACTATGAGCTATTGTGAAGGGGTTATGAACTGGTTGTGTTTGCATCCCAATGCATGGTGAGTATGTTGAATACTAATCACCCAACCATATATGCCAAATATGAAATTACCTTTTATATCGCAGATAGCCTCATGTATTATATGCCAAATTAGGTAGATAAACTGTACAGTTCCTCTGTTTTGTACATGGACTAATATACACAAAACTACACTGATTTACGCTATCTATATCAAGGTGTGAAATTTGACAGATTATGGGCCCTGTCGCCCGCTAACTAGACTCAAGGTGTTTCTTTCGATATCATGTGCACTCAGAGACCTTGAATACACCTCATCAGCTCTATCTCCCTCATCATCCACCCACACCTTATAGTAATCCCCATAGCGGCATCATGTCACCATCCCAATGACAGGCCGGCCATAAATCTGGACCTGGATTCAGCTAATATACCCCTAATATATGTTCATGCGAATGAGAAACCATATAGCACGAAAAAGCTGATTGTTTGGAGAGTCAGAGATGAGCCCTGGTCTGCTGACTAGGTAAATTCAAGAGCGGATGCACAATAACGTGTGAAACATCGCTCAGTATGAAGCTTTGATGAAGGTACCGGAATTGGGCCTGGTTTGAAGTTCAGAATGGAGTGTTTGACGTATATTTCGCACTTGAGAACAAAACCAATTCATGGGGAGGTCGCCTGAGACCGCCAGATACGTGCACTCGTACTGGACGCATCGCCTACGATGCGCTACCATAACTGGAAGGCTTGCGAAGCTTCCTGGACCACTACCTTCCTATTACAGACTCGTAATAATACCCTGAGCCCTACTCAGAAACCGGCAACTTCGCCCAGATCTTGAAAACCTCGATCTCGGGTATCACCGGACCTGGTAGCCTCGTGCTCACAAAAATCCCAAAGCAGATGCGATCACACTTGTTTCTGTGACAGGGAAACTTCCTGGAAAAGTAATAATATCCCTTATTTCGTCTTGGTTCGATTATTTCATTTCTTTTGATTCTTTTTAATATTTTATTCGATGGACTATCAGAAATGACATTCCATAAAAGATTCCTCGATGCTGTTTGTGAAGAACTATACAGTTCTAATTTATTTGTACATCTACTCAGTATATAAGGCCTTCAAGGTCGATTAAAATATCAAGCAATCTTGTCCCCGGATTTTACGAGTGAACTTGAGTGCTGCTTTGCTTGACGAATCATATAGTAACTTGGGATATAGTCTACTCAAGAATTAGCTTCTTGGGAAGAGTTTTGGATATAGTTTGTTTGCGAGCGAGAGCGAACCACTAGATATTGATCTAAGGGTTTCAGCATTGTCGTGAGCATGTGCGCTGGGCGGATTCTTAGACAGAACGTCGCCAAGTGCCTTTTAAAATCCATCTGAGGTTCAATAGAGCTTTATTTGGTCAGGGATTCGCAGCTTAAGTGTGCGAAGGCCTGTATTCTATATACGAGCGAAGGAGATCTAATTTACGGGGTCACCAACGCTTTGGACGTCATCCGGGAATCGCCGAGAGGAAGTTCATCGAGCCAAGTAGACACCAGTCTAGCCGCCCCCACGAACTTAAGCTTGATTTGGGTGTTTTTGGAGTTGTGTATGTGTTGCATATCGCCTCTAGTGCTTCAGGAGCAAATCTCGAGAGCGTGCACATCCCACAGTCAGCTTTTCACCAATATCTCTCAGCACATGCCAAACCACTTGATAATGGCAACTACTCTCAATGGGCAATCCATATGCATGCCCTGCTTGAGAGTAATGCCATCTGGCAAGTAATTCAAGGCACTTGCACCCGTCTTACTACCTCAGGATTGTCCCAAGATGACTGGGATACCGCTGACAAAAATGGCTCCAGTATAATCCTGTGTAATTGCTCTCAAAGCATCCAGCAGGAACTCCTCCTCGCTGGCTCTAACTTTGTTGAAGTGACCAAAGAGACGGTCAAGGACGCCGAGGGCAGAGACACCACTCAAACCACCCACAATTCCCTTGTGAAACTCTGTTGTTATCCAGGCCTATACAGGCTCCCTTGGGGAGGACGACAAGGTGGATTATGCCCAAGTCAAGGCCTGTGTTCTCGACGAAGAGGCTCATTGAAAGTCCCTCAGTGTCGTCAATGCGATGAGGGCTGCAAAAGCTAAACCCACAGATGAATGCTGTTACTGCCACAAACTGGGTCATTGGTCGAACAAGTGCAGAAAGAAGAAGAGGGACGAGAGAAAGAAGAAGGAGAAGGAGAAAGGCGGAGGTGGTGGAGGAGGAGGTGGTGCCAAAGTCAATGTAGTCGCAGCTGTCTCAGATAGCACCAATACTATTGCTTTTGCTGCCTACATCTCGTCTGGCCACCGTTGGATGCTGGATTCCAGTTGCTCACACCATGTCACTCATTCTATTGATGACTTCGACACATACACACCGTACGCTGCACCTCAAAATATCATGCTAGGTAATAGATCAACCATACTGTACCTTGGAGAAGGAACGGTTAAAGGCCTCGTTACCTGCAGCAGTCATTCAGTTGAGTTGACACTGACAAGTGTTTTATATGCACTAGATGTTGGATATCATTTCATTTCAACTAGGGTCTTGGACCGGAAGGATTTCACACTTGTCCACAAGAGTAGGAAGTGTCGTATCATGAAAGGGGGTGCTCTTGTTGGGGTAGGGTCCTTGGTGGACAACAACTACTGGCTGGACATGATGGTGTCAGCCCAGGTCAATGCAGTCAAGGTGGTAGCCAATGCTGACCTCTGGCATTGCTGTTTCACTCACATCTCTCACTGCGCTCTCACAACACACATCAACAACTCTGCCACTGTCAAGGGTGTGAGTTACCCCAGGTCGTCAAAGGTAACACTTCCCTGTGCCAGCTGCGAGAAGGGAAAAAGCACCCATGAGTCATTCCATTCCTCCTCCAAGGACATGTCACAGTTGCTTGAGGTCGTCCACTTGGATTTAGTTGGGCCAATGCAGGTGACCACACACAATGGCTTCAAGTACACGGCAACATTCCTCGATGACCATTTGTGGTATGCCTCAGTGTACTTCCTGAAGAAGAAGTCGGATCTTGCAGACACTTTCAAACTATACCATGCCACAGCTGAGCACCAGGCTGGCCGCAAACTCAAGTGTCTGCAGTCTGACCGAGGTGGTGAATATACAGGCCATGTGCTGCAAGACTACTTGCGAATGCAGGGCATCCAACACTGTCTTACCACACCACGATCCCCACAGCAGAACGGCCGAGTGGAGTGCTTCAACCACATATTAATGGACAACGCCAGGTCAATGCTACATGAAGCCCATGTACCATTGGGTTTCTGGTGCCATGCCATCACCACTGCTGTCCACATCTACAACCGCACTCCAACCCAGCACCACTGTTGGCACACCCCCATCGAGTGTTGGGAGGATGGTCATGTCCCTGACATCTCCTACTTCCATGTCTTCAGATGCAAAGCCTACATGCACATTCACAAGGACGAACGTTGTAAGCTAAACCCCACATCCAAGGAAATGGTGTTCATAGGATATGAAGCAGGTACCAAGGGATACCTCTTCTGAGATAAGGCTTCCTGGAGAGTTGTTTCATTGAGGGATGCGACATTTGACAAGCTCTCATACCTGTATGCACCAATTACCCCCGTCCCAATACCTCTTGCTCAGGCAGAGCCATTGCATTTCATTTCAGATGACGATGATGCTGACCCTACTGAATCCAATGAGGATTTGGTCTCCTCCTCTCTCAGGCTGAGACGCCCGGGAGATGAAGCTGCAGAAAGCCTGCCCGCTTTGCTTGTCACAGACTCACCTGTTGCCCAAGCTTCGAGGTCAGGTGATGTTGGTCTGCATTCCCAAACACCCCCACCTCCAGTCATGGGTGCCGTAGTACCCCCTCCACCCTTGTCTGTCACTGCTCCCGCCCCGACTCCTTCCTCTTGTCCTGCCGCATCTGAGCCTTGTCACAGCCAGCGCTCCAAGCGCCCAAACCCCACCTTCACTCCTGGGCAGTCGATCTACGACACCTGGTTCACCAGTCCTTTGGGACAGGCGACTCAGGTTATTTCCAGCCAGTTTGAGGCCCAGGATGATGGCCACATGACGTTGGATGAAGGAGAAATCATGGCTGCCCTTCAGGACATGTACCTGGAGGGTACCCCTGGCCTCCACACCCTCCTAGCAGCTGCTGTCTTGTTGGATCTGTTAACCCTCAAGGACGCTCTTGCCCACAAGGATGCTGACCAGTGGTTGGGGGCCTGCCAGTACGAAGTGGAAATGTTGCGCAAGCTGGGTACTTGGGAACTTGTTGACCGCCCTCGGAATATGAACATTGTCAAGAGCAAGTGGGTCTTCAAGTTAAAGAGTGACAGGTGATACCACGCTCGTCTAGTGGTGAAGGGTTTTACACAGGTCAAAGGGGAGGATTACTTCGAAACCTTCAGTCCAGTCGCATGCTATGAGTTCATTTGCCTTTTTCTCGCATTAGCGGCATGGGAAGACTGAGAAATGCACTCAATGGACTTCGTTTCCATGTTTTTGAATGGCGTGCTGGACATCGACATTTATATGGAGCAACCTGAAGGTTTTGCGGCTGTGGGACAGGAAGACAGAGTTTGTAGGTTGAAGAAGGTGATTTATGGGTTGAAGCAGGCAGCTAGGGTGTGGAACGACACGGTTCACGTCATCTTGAAGGATTTGGGCTTCACTCATATATTCTTGGATGCAGGGATCTATGTGTATCGTCAAGGGGGGGTACTCTTATTCATCATTCTATATGTCGACAATATCACACTATTCAGAAATTGAATCCAGCGAATCCTTCAGGTCAAGACCGAGTTATCCAAGAGGTTCCAAATGACCGACCTCGGAGAAATGAAGACTTTCCTTGGTCTACAAATTACTCGCGATCGTGGTGCTCGAACCATTACCATCGACCAACAGAAATACCTCGGCGACATCCTCACTCGCTTTCAAATGGCTGATTCCAATCCCATCCCCACTTTACCTTCTGGCACATCGTTTATCAAGTACGATGGGAATGCCACCGCCCAAGCTCGCCAACATTATCAGTCCCTGATTGGCAGCCTCCTTTACGCTGCGATGGGGACATGCTCTGACATCACCTTCGCCATTATCAAACTTGCCCAATTCTCATCAAACCCATCTGGAATTCACCTCGCAGCAGCCCGACACGTTTTACGATACATCAAGGGCACTACTAACTACAGTATCAAGTACAATGGCCTCAATGAAACCCCACTCCACTGCTACTCAGACTCAGACCACGCCGGCAACCTGACTGATCGCAAGTCCACCTCCGGATTTGTATTCTATCTCGCCGGTGCCCCAATAACCTGGCAGTCTCACAAGCAGGAGACTGTTGCACACTCGTCGACCGAAGCCAAATGCGTAGCACTCGCCGAAGCCTTGAAACAAGCCAACTGGTACCACAATATCTTCTCAGAACTCAAAATCCCCTTTGCCACCATCGAGATCCTAGGAGATAACAAGGGGTCAGTCGACCTCGCAATGACCTACAGCATTGGGAAGCGCTCTAAACACATCGACATCAAGCATCACTTCATAAGAGAAGTCGTCGAATGTGGTATCGCCTTAGTCACCCAGATTCCCACAGGGAACAACGTTGCAGACATCTGCACGAAGTCCCTTGCTTCACCACTCTTCGACAAGTTTGTAGCCCATCTCGGTTTCACAATGGTTGGTTGATCAAGGGGGGGTGTTGAATACTAATCACCCAACTACATATGCCAAATATGGAATTGCCTTTTATATCGCAGATAGCCTCATGTATTGTATGCCAAATTAGGTAGATAAACTGTGCAGTTCCTCTGTTTTGTACACAGACTAATATACACAAAACTACACTGATTTACGCTATCTGTATCAAGGTGTGAGATTTGACAGAGTAAGGGCTCAATATTGTGATTAGATGATCCTGTATCACAGCATTGGTGGCTATGATCATTGTACTTGGACTCAGTGGCAGGATCATGGTTGGCCCACTGGCATCTCACTGTGATCAGGCCTCAGGCTGTTTAAGTCTTTCTCCTATTCTGCCTGTCCTGTCCCTCAATCTACACTGTGAATTACAAGATTGTGCATTCAGCACTGCCTGTGGAATTCAAAATCTGTCATTTTTTTGGTGCTTATTAGCTCAGACATCACCTCACTCCTTCAAGCTGGTCACTGGTGCTCCTGCACTACTGCTACAACACAGCTATGCCTTCAAAGTGTGCCTGTGGGCAGTCTTTTATTAGTGAAGGCTATCTACAATAACACAAATGCACATGTCTGACTACAGAAGCATAATTGCATCATGCTTGGGCAGAGTTACAATGACATAACAATACAGAGGGGAGGGCAAAGCAGCAGGCAATGGAAATGCATTTGGAGGAAGACTCAGAGAAGGTTAGCCAACTCATGAGTAGGGTTAAGCAAAGCAAGCCCAAATGGGGGGAACATGGACAGAGATACAGTCAGGAGGATGAGTTTGTAGTTGGATCATCACACTCAAAGGTGCACTTTTCATCCTACAGACTCTATTGACCTGCTGCTGATAACTGAGATCTTGCAGTGTATACCAATGAGTGCTTCCTTATTTGTGGCATGAAATTCTGAAAGGGAATTAGAATGTCCTCAGGCTGTTGTTTTAGATTTGGCATAGTTTGACACACAAGCAAAATCTTCTCTGGAGGCTTAGCCCTCTGAGATTATTTTTACCAAATGAGTATGAAGGCTGACTGAATAAGCAAGAGCCATGCTCAAAGATGCTCTACCAGAAGGCCCTGGTGATTTTGAATTCAATGACATGGAAGGTGATAATACACTAACACCCCATTATTTTACCAAACCACTACTGCCAGATCAACCTAGATATAGTTGGAGTAGAGATCATGATGGTGTGGTTGATATTTGGACTGTTCTACCAAAGTCATTATTGAATGGGCTTTATAGGTGTGCATCAGCCTATGGGCTCAAAAACCCAAACCTGCTTCTGTTTTTGTGAGTATTCTTCTTCAAGTAACATTCACATTTTGCTTACTGATGCCATGTCAGGTCATAGCGATTCTCTTCACCATCTTGCATTCACTTGTGCTGTTTGCATCCTTGGTGTATCACAGATATTACAGAACAAGACAAATTGAGTTGACTGGAGAAGAAGATGATCATCCAGTGTTATATAATAGTCGTTTTGCATGGACTGGGGCAACACACACTCATATGGACGTGAATAGACCTAGGCAAGTAGACAAAGAAGTGTGGGGTTGATAGCTGCATTAAATAGATAAGCACGCCTGAGGCTATAGCAGAGACTTTGAGAGGTGGAATGAGTTAGAATTATGTGGCTTTGGATATTGGGCTTGTAAGTCTTAATTGCAGGGCAGTCCAGGCATATCTGATTTATCATTTGTATTCTTTCAGATGATATTAGTGTGTGCCTTTAATTACTGAGTGCAAGGCTGGCATGCTTACCATGTTAGACAGGTGGGTTCAAAGGAATGCCCAACCCAGGGCTTTACAAGTGCTGGTTTGCCTTCAAGTTTGGCACCCTATCAAGCCATTCACAGTTACATGGTTCTGGATCATACAGAGTGAATAATCCCCCTATTTTCTATTTTCCTATGTTTATCTTCACTTCCTTAGGTACCATGGGTAATTGACACAATGTGACACAACACAACACAATGCAACATGACAAATGTGATATGATGTGATACAATGCACATCTTTGTTGACAAGGAGATGCCATCACATGACATTATTTGGTCCTAAACAGATCAGACAGATAAGAGGAATATCTCTGAGTCTGGCATAGACTTTTCTCTCTTTCTTTGGCAAGATGAGCAGGTTGATCACACAGACATGCTCAAAGGATTTCTTTATGGTGTTATGCTAGCCAAGGTATGGTTTGCATTGTGTTTGACAGCAGGCAGTTGACACTTTGAGACTTAGGCTGTTCAGCACATTTATCTGGGCCCCCAAGTTGCCCTCCATACAAGACCAGGCTACCCTTGAGGTACATGTAAGAGTAATGCTGCCATCCACAATATTTGGGCCATCACAATTCAGTGCATTGCATACACTGCAACCATTGTGAGTGTTTCATTTTTTTTTGCCTCACTTTGTTTATTTCTCCACTTAGAGTCACTATGTTCTGACCAATCAACCATCCTTCAACAAAGGCAGCAATGAGAGAGGTTACTGGGCACACAAGAGTTTTTATAACACAGTGGTCTCCATGGCGATGAGAATGGAGAAGGGTGATTTTAACACATTACTGGAGTGGTGGAATGAGTGAGTAACTGCTTTGTATGGGTCAAAGCATAAGCTGACATCAAGCTATAGTAAAATCCTCAAGAATATCTATGATGATGAATCTGACTCTGAAGAGAGCACCTCTATTGCTCACCTTATGAGGGCTCAGGCAGCTGCAAGGCATAAGGAAAGGTCACAAACTGTTGAACAGCAGCCTTACAGGCACTAGAGGCTATGGAGGTCACCTCACCTAGGAGTAGAGAGTAATGATACTTCGTGTATATCTGAGGATTGGGGGGCTGGTAGGTACATGCTGGAACTATTTGTACAGAGGAGTGACAAGTGCCGTCCACCATTTTGGAAATGATGGTATCCACATCGGAATCAATGTGGGTCACTTTGGTGATACTTAGGATCTATCTACCTGTATCCTATGACTATCTACCATGTGTATCTAGCCACGTATTTCTCCGTAACATGTGTACATTCCAAGTACCGGTCCGTATACTTGGTCCGGATAACCATAAGTCCGGTCCATATTGACGGTCCGTCCAACACAAACTGTGGCAGAGTAATAGCTAGGTGCAATGTATATGTTGTGTTTGATATAAATCAGATCACCTTTCCAAAGCCATATATGTATTATGATGCAAGCTTCCTCATCACCAGAGCATCATATATTTAGGAAAGTAGGCTATGGCTGGTGCCTGGCAGGTCCAAGTCCAGACTTTTTTTATTAATCTTGAATTCTATTTGAGCTAGTTGGCTGTTAGCTAGCCCTAATAAAATTCAAATTTAACAAGTAACTGAACTTGGATGTGCCAGGTGCTAGCCATGGCCTACTCTAAATTCTATTGAATTAATTTTTGAATAAAATATATATATATATAATGTAATAATACTTTATGTCAATAATCTAGTATTGATAAAGTTGATAATTTTGGCAGCCCTAAACTTAACTACATTGATAATATTTAAGATTTTAGCTAACAATATTGTAATCATTAATGATAATTCACATGAAACATAGGCCCAAATTTTTGTCTGATAAAGCCTATCATAGATTCTTAATAGTGACATGCATATTCATAATGAAATTAAATACAATATACTTTTAATGTTGAACAGCAGCCTTACAAGTGCTAAAGGCTATGGCAGGTCACCTCACATAGGAGTAGAGATTAATGCTACTTTGTGTTAGAGGATTGGGGTACTGGTAGGTACATAGTGGAACTATTTATACAGAGGAGTGAGTGACAAGTGCCATCCACCATTTTGGATATAGTGATACCCACATCAGAGTTGATGTGGGTACCTTTGGTGATACATGTAGGTCTACCTACATGTGGTTTATGACTATCTACCATGTGTATCTACTTGGGTATTGTATGTAGCATGTGTACACTCCAATAGCAGTCTGTACCCTTGGTCTGGTCAGTACCATGTTGGTCTGTATCTATGGTCTATTCAACATTTAATAATTATAGATATAGCTCTTATACTTTACATGTACACATACACTACAACCACCTTGCATTCTGGCCTATAGTTCTAACAAATTTGCATAAATCTATAGATATTAATAATAGTATGCACTACATTTGAAAACTGCTAGAGATATTGATTTCATACTTGAGGGGTATGCTGAATATATATAATGGGTAATTTATATATCTTATACTTAAACAAATTCATAAAGGTAATATGAGATTATTCAAGATTTCATATTTTCTACACCAAAAGTTGCATTGCATTTGCAAACTGTGGAGGAAATGAGCACTACACTTTGCATATTTATTCTACACATAAGATGCAATATTTTCTTCCTTTATATCTAAGAAATATATAAAGAACCTGTAGAGATATTCACCATTTCGTGTTTTTCCCATTAAAGAATCACATCGCATTCAATAACCGTGGAGCGCATGTTAAACCTAATATAGCCATTGAAATTAAAATAAAAAATAGCACAGAATTTGTTATAACATCACAAAGTTT
>KB722781.1:8525-25205 GCA_000349905.1 Volvariella volvacea V23
GTTAATTATATTGACATGTCCATCAATAAATTACCTTTATCTAACAATTTTAGCCCTCTGGGTTCCTGCATCTTCTAACCTCTAGATGAATCAGGAAATAGTAGTGCCTTGGGTGCTGCTGGGCTTAACATGGGACCTAAAGACTCCTACTTCAAGGCCACCAAAATTAAGAGTTTGGCACTTCATCTAGAGAAACATAGGTTCTCCAACAAGGAAAGACACAAGGCCATGCTTAGGAGACTTGTCTGCAAGTTTTTCTAAATTCTGGATCTAATGAATAGGCAATGGAAGCAATAGTAAAAAGCTAGCTGTAAGATAACCCTGAAAGACTGGAAGGTGCATCTACTCTTGAAAACAGCTCTTAGAGTGCTAGAAGCAATGACCAACAATAAACACAACCCCAAAAACACCCCAAATAAGCTTTAGTCTGTAGAGGCAGCTAGACTGGCATTTACTTTGCACAATGAATAATGTTTCAGTGATTCTCAAACAATGTTCTAAGTGGTGGCAACAAAGAAAATATAATCTTGTGCTTGTGGTATAGAATACAGGTGCCTACATGTAATAGCAGTGAATTTCTAACCAAATAAAAAGTCTTGAGAGCTTCAGATGGGTTTTATTAATATCTAACAATTTTCTGTCTAAAAATCTATATCATGCTTATATTCATAACAGTGTTAAAATACTAAGAACAATACCTAGTGTTTCACTCTTGATCACAAACAACTATATCACAAAATTCTTTCCAAGAAACCAATTCTTGAGAATCTTATATTCCAAAATCACTATATAATTCATCAAACAAAACAGCACTTGAGTTTACATATAAAAATACAGGGCCAAGATTACTTGATATTTTTGTTGACCTTAAAGACTTTATATACTATATATATACAAATAAAAAGACACTATATAGTTTCTTACAAATAGCATTAAGGAATCTTTTATTGAGTGATATTTTGGAAAGTCCAGAAAATAAAAACATTATAAATAGAAATAATCAAATCAGAATAAAATAAGAAATATTATTACTTTTCAGGAAGTTTTCTTGTCACAGTAACAAGTGCAAATTATACTTATTCAAGGATTTTTGTGAGCACAAGGCTATCAGAATTGGTAATACCTGAGATCAAAGGTTTTGGGATCTGGATGAGCTTATCAACCATTTGACAGGCTTCAAGGTAATGTTAAAAGTTTGTAATAGAAAGATACTGATTCAGAAGCATTGTGGATCTTCTTATTTTGATAGCATATTTTGGGTGATACATCCAGTCTAAGTATATGTGCTTGGTGGTCTCAGGTGACCTCTCTATGAATTAGTTCTATTTCCAAGCACAAAATATATATCAAGTGCTTCATTCTGAACTCCAAATCAAGCCCATTGTAGTGCTTTCATCAAAGGTTCATACTGGGCTGTGGTTCACATGCATTTTGCAAATATGCTTTTGAATTTCTCCTAGTCAGCAGACTAGGGCTCATTCCTGACTCTTATTATAAGTCTGCTCTCATGGAAATATTAATTCTTATTTAAAATTAAATACTATAGAGGTATTTTACATAATTTCATGTCCAGATTTATGGCCAGCCTGTCAACAGAAATGGGTATATATATCATATTAACTATTCTGACTGCTAATAACACCCTAGTAGATAATCCAAGCATGGTATAATGCCTGCTGCAAGAAGCAATCTGAGAAGAGCAATTATCTGCTTGTCCAACCTATTGCTCTCCAAAGGGTTGTTGGTACTTTGATAGGGTTTATGCACTTACCAAGGAGCTCTCTGGAGGTATTGCTCCTGGAAGTCCTTAGTAGCTTCTATATTATCAGTTTTCCCTTTCAATCATGCTCAAAGAATTGGCTCCAAAAGAGCTAGCCTCTGCATAAGAGCAATATCAAAAAAAGTGTGTAAAGGGTCTTCCATAGGAGAGGTATCAACAATAACACAATCCCACTTTTAGGAATTTCTTGCTGACAATAAACAAATAGGAACTATAACTGGAATATAACTTTGACATCTCAAGCCTCAAAACCATTCGAGCTCATACACTCAGATCTCAAAGAATTCCCAATGAAATTATATCACAAATACAAATATTATATGTCATTTGTAGACAATTATTCATCTTATGCATGGGTTACAGTGCTCAAGAAGAAATCTGATGCAATTGATGCACTCAAGAACTTTTTAGCAGCAGCCAAAAACCAAAATGATGCCAAAGTCAAATGATGGCATTCTGATGCAGGAGAAGAGTTCAAATCAAATGCAGTAGATAAAGAACTCAAGAGAAAGGATATCTTTGTTAAACAAAGTGTACCACACACACTACAATAAAATGGTTGTGCAGAATGATTCAATTGTATAATCATGGATAAGGCACAAATACTTGAATTCCAAGCTTGCTTACTGGAATCCTGATGAGAATTCTCTGTTGAACATATAATTCATTTGTAGAACAGAACTCCAATCCAACATCTAGGATGGAAAACCCCATGGGAAATGTTAAATAGTGAAGTTTAAAGCATTGCAAATCTACACATATTTGGCTGCAGTGCATGACCTACCAGAGGATGTTCATGTGAATAAACTCACAGCAAAATCCAAATTAATGGTTTACCTTGGTACTATATCAGGTATAAAAGGATACTGATTTATGTAATTGCACAATAATTCTATCTTTCTTAGTGATATGGCCACCTTTGATGAAACAATATTTCTGAAGTGTCCTGACTTCAAATCATCATCAAAATAACATGAACAAACTACAGAAATTGATAGTGACCCTCAAAAAAATATTTAGAAGGAACAAGGATTCTTTGAAGAAAAGGAGGAGTTAAATCCTCCTAAAATTAGTCCTACAGAGGAAGTGCATGATAATGCAGCTCCTCCACCACAAGACTTAGAAGCACAGAATAATGCTACATCTGATCCTACTTATGATTTTTCATATCAATGAAAAGATTGAGATCAATGGAGAGATCTGGGCAGATTTATGACTTCTGAAACATCAGAGCAATATAAAGAAAGATCCACTCATCAACAAAAACCAGTTTCTCATCCCAATAATGTCTATGGTGACCAAAATCCCACTGACATAGTCAAGGATTTAGAACGAGATTCATGGTGGTAAAACTTTGAACAATGCACTGGACAACAACATCCTACACCAAATCCACCTGTTCTACCTCTGTTCATCCTGATGGACATAGATGAGGACATTAATCTTATGGTACAGGAAGGAAGAGTGAGATTAGTCAGCTATCTACTTGCAAAAGTAGTTTCACCAAATGATGATATCTCAATACAATATAAAGATATTGTGCAATTACCTGCAGCATTACAACAGGAATAGAAAAATGCATGTTGAGAAGAACTAGATACTCTTCAAAAACAAAAGGTCTTCAAACTAGTTAATTTACCACCCAATCGAAAGGCTATCAAGAATTGATGGGTATTTGCAATCAAATCAGATAGTCACAAATATGCTTGTTTAGTAGCAAAAGGGTTTTCTCAAGTAGGAGTCAATTATAATGAAATTTTCTCACCTGTAGTACACTACAAAACAGTTCAACTCATGTTTGCATTAGTAGCACTCAAAAGATGGTGCACTACAGCACTGAATGTCAGAAATGTATTCTTATATGGAGATCTTGATGAAGAAATCTACATGGAATAGCCCAAGGGTTTCAAACTCAAAGGCAAAGAACATAAGGTCATGTGACTACAAAAAGCATTATATGGACTAAAGCAAGCTATGAATTCCTGGTAGAAAGCATTACTAAAGTCAATGAAAGAACTTGGCTTTCAAAGACTATAGTCCAATGCTGGAGTATTCATCTATAGATACCCCAATGGCTTGATTGTTATTGCCATTATATATGTGGATGATGAATTATTTATAGGGTCAGATCAGAACCTCATTAACCAAAAGAAATCTAAATTCATGAATCATTGGGAATGTAGAAACTTAGAAGAAGCAAAAGAATTTCTCAGTATGTACATACAATGACAAGGAAAACATATCCTCCTTGATCAAACAACTTATCTCAAGAAAGTTGTAGAATGTTTTGGAATTAAAAATGCAAATCCAACTCCTACTCCACTCTTGTCTGAATACACACCTTCAGTTAATAAAGGACTAGAAGATCCCAAGACTCAATTATAATTCCAATCAATTATTGGATCACTCCTTTATCTGATGTTGGGAACACAACTTGACATTGCCTATGTGCTAATCAAACTATCACAGTTCTCAGCAAATCCATCAGATGAATATGTTAACAAAGCATTGTACATATGCAAGTACTTGCTTGGAACATCTGACTATGCTCTTGTCTTTGATGGAAATAGTAATAAGGGACTAGTTTCCTTTACAGATTCAGATTGGAGATCAGATCAAAATACAAGAAAATCAACTACAGGATTCTTCTCAAAGTTATCTGCTGCAACTGTTTCATGGACATCTCATCTACTGAAACAGAATATATGGCACTATCAGATTGCTGCTGACAAGTCATGTAGATAAAATCTTTATTTGGAGAACTTGGTTTTGATATATCACAACTCTCTATATGTGCAGATAACCAAAAATCGATATTCATTAGTTCCAATCTAGTTCAGGAACATCAAACAAAGCATATTAATATTCGATATCACTATATTCACAAATGTATTGAAGATGAACAAGTATTAGTAGTCTTCATTCCTGGCAATGAGAATCCCACAGACATGTTTACCAAGAACTTAGGGCATGACAAGTTCTTGAGATTTTATAAGCACTTAGGGCTTGAGTTTTACTCACCATATGCTAAACACCTCAGGAAGGTAATTAGCAAGGGGAAGTGTTGAACATCTATTATATCCACAAATAATAGATAGTATTTGTTCTTAGTACAAATAGATACAATGCTCTATAAATAGCATGTAGAGGCCTATAAAGGCCTCTACAATCCTTACTTCTCTTTGCCCTCTACTCTCATCATCTAAGCTCTCTCATATATTGAACATCTAGGTAAGGACTTTGTCTTAGGACCTTAGTGCCTGTATAGGCTGCTATGCATCAGATCTTTTTGAATGAGTATTAATAAACTTAATTATTGTCAGCCATTCTGCCAAAGTGAGATATATATGGCTTGGTTGCTTAACAGGGTTGGTGGTACTTAATGCATCCTTCTTTTCTCTTTTTGAATCAGGCTTGTGGGTGTAGATAATTTTTGGATATGGGCAGTATTTAGGTTTAAGTGGCACTGATGAAAAAGACTCTCAAAGGCAGAGATTGTGTTTTTTAACTTCCTTTGCACCAGCTATATTACTCTTCAAATTGAGAACTCTAGTGCATATTCCAAGATTTATCCAATGCAATATGCAATACCTTTTTGATTTTTCTTGGAAACAGTGTTGGTTCTCACAAAAAACCCATGCTTATGCATTATGATATTATGTATTACAACAACTTGAACTGTACTAATAAGCATAGATCTGCCCACAGGAAACTACCTAACTAGCATATGCAGGCATTATTATATAAGAAAATCTCAATTATTTGGCAAAATCAAAATTTTGAAATATAAATATTTGAATAAATTTTATTTGCTAGGACCTTTCCAGTTCAATCAAAATGCACTATTCAGCATGGTCACTTGGTGAGTTGTTTGTTGGAAGATAGAGCTGCATGTCACGTGCAGGTCGGTCGTGCACTGTACCAAGGCGCAAGACATCCCGATCCCGGCAATTTGGAGGCGAAGGAACAGGCAACGGCGGCAGAAGTGCGGAGGAAAGATGAGACGAAGGGCGGCAAATGGGCATCGGAGCATCAGGAGTCCGTAAAGGTCGCGCTCTGATTGGCTTTTGCGGCAAAAAAATTCACGTGCGGCACCCCATAAATTTGTTGATTCCGAACCCGAGTTGCTCCATTCACCCTTCCATCCATTCACCCTCGTTCGTCGTCGTCTTTGACGATGTTCAACTTGGCGAATAGAACCGCTAAGACCCTTAGGCGGTTGGCTGCCGGCCTGGCCACTGCAGCGCCCCGCATTGGGGAGACCAAGGTGCCTATGTCTCTGCTGGAAGACGGTCACTACATAAACTACCAGCGTATTGAAGATAACCTCGCCATTGTCCGGGATAGGTACTCCAGAGCATTTCTACGTAAAGTATCCCACTCATTACTCTGCTTTCTTCGGGATATGATCAGATTGCGGCGCCCCTTGACCTTATCAGAGAAGGTTCTTTACGGACATTTGGACGATGCCCATGGCCAGGACATTGTTAGAGGGACTAGTTACCTGAAGCTTCGCCCAGATGTATGTCTATGATCAAGACTCGCTTGTTCAAAACTGTCTAACATCCCCTACAGCGCGTTGCCTGTCAGGATGCCACCGCGCAGGTAACGATTGACCAGTATGCTTGGACAGACCGTACGCTTACTAAAATTGCTCCTAGATGGCGTTATTGCAGTTCATGTCCGCCGGCATGGACACCGCTGCTGTGCCAACCACGGTTCATTGCGACCATTTAATTGAGGCGCAAGTTGGAGGCGTAAAGGATTTGGCTCGTGCAAAGGAGATCAATAAGGAGGTTTACGAGTTTTTGGCGACAGCGACTGCGAAGGTCAGTTCCACAAACCCCATATCCGCCCCTTCCTAACTTGCAACCAGTATGGTCTCGGTTTCTGGAAACCCGGCTCTGGTATTATCCACCAGATTATTCTGGAAAATTACGCATTCCCCGGTGGGCTCATGATCGGTACTGACTCCCATACACCTAATGCTGGCGGTCTTGGTATGATTGCTTGTGGTGTTGGTGGTGCTGATGCGGTTGACGTCATGGCTGACATTCCCTGGGAGCTCAAATGCCCTAAAGTTATTGGTGTCAACTTAACGGGTAAAATCGGTGGTTGGACAACTCCTAAGGGTAAGATACGATTTTGCCGCATTTATGAGTTGAACTTATAGGCCTATAGACGTTATTCTCAAGGTTGCTGGTATTCTGACTGTGAAGGGTGGTACTGGCGCTATTGTTGAATATAAGGGACCAGGTGTAGAGTCACTCTCGTGCACAGGCATGGCAACCATCTGTAACATGGGTGCTGAAATTGGTGCCACTACCTCTCTTTTCCCCTTCAATAACCGTATGGCCGATTACCTCAACGCTACCAAACGCCCGGACATTGCCAATTATGCCAAGCAATTTGCGCATAATCTCCGTGCTGACGACGGTGCTGAGTATGACCAACACATTGAGATCGTAAGTTGTACGATTCCCAACCCCGACATTACTTAACATTCCACTAGAATTTATCGGAACTCGAGCCTCACATCAACGGTCCTTTCACCCCCGATCTGGCTACCCCCATTTCCAAGTTCGCATCTGAGGTTAAGAAGAATGGCTGGCCTGAGGAGTTGAAGGTTGCACTTATCGGCTCTTGCACCAATTCGTCATATGAGGACATGTCCCGCTCTGCGTCAATTGCTCAGGAAGCTCTCGCCCATGGTCTGAATGTCAAGAGCAAGTTCACAATTACTCCGGGATCAGAACAAGTCCGTGCTACAATTGAACGTGACGGTCAAATCGGCGCTTTTGAGGACGTCGGCGGTGTTGTTCTTGCTAACGCGTGTGGCCCTTGTATTGGTCAATGGGATCGCCAGGACGTAAAGAAAGGCGAAGCCAACTCCAGTATGCCTTCTTCAGTCACACTGGTTACTCGCTCACTAACTAGTGGATAGTTATAACTTCTTACAATCGCAACTTCACCGGTCGTAATGATGCAAACCCCGCAACACATGCATTCGTAGCATCACCTGACATTGTCACTGCCATGGCCTTCGCTGGAAGATTGACGTTCAATCCCTTGACTGATACTCTCACCGGCTCTGATGGTAAAACATTCAAGTTTGCTGATCCCAGCGGTCACGAGCTCCCACCCCGCGGTTATGATCCTGGTCAAAACACTTTCCAACCACCTCCGGCTGATCGTGCTTCAGTTCAAGTCGCTGTCGACCCCAAGAGCGAGCGCCTGCAACTCCTTCAACCCTTCCAACCCTGGGACGGTAAGACACCAACCGATCTTCCTATTCTTATTAAGGTCAAGGGCAAGTGCAGTAAGTGTCATGGATTTTGTCCCTAGTAGTATATTTAAATCCTTTTAGCTACGGATCACATCTCCGCTGGCGGCCCATGGTTGAAATATCGCGGACATCTTCAGAACATCTCCCGTGAGTTAATGATCCACTCTTATTTCTTCGATGCTAAATTTAGACGTAGAAAACTGCCTGATCGGTGCCATCAACGCTGAGAATAATGAGGCAAATAAGGTCAAGAACCAACTCACCGGTGAATGGGGTGGTGTTCCTCAGACTGCCGAGTCGTATCGTTCCAAGGGTATTAAGTGGGTTGTTATTGGTGACCACAACTATGGTGAAGGCTCCTCTCGTGAACATGCTGCTCTCGAGCCCCGTTACCTTGGTGGACTGGCCATTATCGTCCGCTCCTTTGCTCGTATCCACGAAACCAACTTGAAGAAGCAAGGCATGCTCGCCCTCACTTTCGCAAACGCCGAGGATTACGATAAAGTCCGCCCAAGTGATCGTGTCGACATTCTTGGCTTGGAAAGCTTTGCCCCTGGGAAAAACCTGACTCTCGTATGCAAGCATGAAGATGGAACCAAGGATGAGATCCCCTTGGCCCATTCTTTCAACGAGGGCCAAATTGAGTGGTTCAAGGCCGGTTCTGCCCTTAATCTGGTGAGTTGCTATTCCACAAGTCGGTGATTTTTGTCTGATTCACAATAACAGATGGCCGCAAAAGCAAAGGCTCGATCACAGTAAACGGATAGAAATCCCCTGTTCATAAAAGTGCGGGAACGCGCGAGTCGAACATTCCTCTTTGATCGCTACTCTTTTCTGCTCATCGTAGGATACTATCGTCCTTCAACTTCCTGTAATTCTAAGGTTTAAGCAACGCAGCGATTTATACGATCTACTTATAAGAGAGCGGGATACCCTCAGCAGCAACATGGGTTATAAAAATTTTAGTTTCTGCTAAGATGACCAGCCGGCCCTCACCAGCAAAAACAAGATTAGCAGTTGTCATTCCCAAGAAGAACTTGCCCAATAATGTGCCCTTTTTATTCCAAACATGAACACCATCACCACAGCCGGCATATACGTTGCCTTTGGTGTCGACCTGTAATCCATCGGGAACGCCCGCATCGACATATGCGAATACCCGTCGATTTACGAACACATGTGTCCTTTCATCAACATCGAAAGCATAGCTGAACCCCGGACACTCAGCCTCGCTGATTATTTATGGGTACCTCGGGAAAACTTACATCGTAGCTGATTTGGTCTGGTCTATGGGAAGAAATCCGTTCGCAGCTCCAGTGTCCGCGCTATAAAACACTTGGTTGGTGGCTAAAGCCCATCGCATAACACTCACATGTAGGCTGTCTTCCCATCGGCTGTGAACGCAATTCCGTTGCACT
The DNA here is from genome assembly GCA_000349905.1 of Volvariella volvacea V23. NCBI lineage: Eukaryota > Fungi > Basidiomycota > Agaricomycetes > Agaricales > Pluteaceae > Volvariella > Volvariella volvacea. The sequence goes on from KB722781.1 coordinate 18,010, forward strand.
TGTCAAAATCGGTTGCAACTACACGCACTGTGCCTGCACTTGGGTCGAAACGGTAGACCTGGTTTGGAAGAAGAGGTTTCGGCCTAAAGTCTTGCAGAGGCCCATAGCTAACGAAAGAGTTTTCATCAGAGCGCCAATCATCTAGATGACCAACGACATACACGACATCCGTGAAAAATATCATTCCAGTAGGGTGTATCTTGAGATCGTTCAAAGAGTTGAATTGGCGTCCATAGTAGTTGTTCAACAAGACAGTGGTGTTATATGGTGGTCTTGGATTCACCAATACAACGGATGGAGGTAGTAGTCCACGTCCCGAAGTGATGAGTAATAAATCCCCTAGATACGGTCCAGTACCACCGTTTGTCATTTGAACTGATTCATTGAGATCTAGCTATGCGCCGTTACAATTGCTGGGGCCAGGATCTTAAAGACTCGCTCACCTCGGTGACTGGTACATTTACAGCCTGTCCAATTTTCGTCGTCGTCGCCAAAGCTGTTTCGATTGCTTGTAAACTGATTTTAGCAACTTTGTTGTTATTGTAGAGATCGCTCATGCCCAGAGGGCCTCCATTGTTACTAGAAAAGAATACTTCATCTATATCCGGAACATAGACCGGAGCCTCGTGAGCGAACGCGTAGGATGCATTCGAGGCGATCTCGTTGATGGTGGCATCAGGCCCCAGAATGGAAAGGAATTCACCGTCAAATACTTGAAAGAAGGGCGGTGCTAGTTCTGAAGGGTTGAAAAACTCTGTAAAAGAGTTGTTTCGAAACGACTCAGTGTCGCTGGAAGGAAGCACTGCAGATAACTTTGGATCCACAAGCTAAAAAGTGTTTACATCACGAACCCAGGCTAACTGTCGCCCAGCTGACTTACCACGGCTTGGGATGGGAAGCGTAATGAAGCGACGGATGGCCGTTCTCTACGGTGAACACGATCCCACCCGATCGCCAAAACAGCTCCGCCAACAGCTACTGATAACAGAAGGAGGATCCGGGGTGGTGGGTGCACGTTTTTGGGCTTAAGTGGCGCAGAATTTCGCGGGCGACGCTTGCTGCTCGGCCTGTCCATGTCAGAAAATGCGGACTCGGTGGGTGTAGAGACGATTATCAGATATTTGACCACTCAAGCCCAAAGATAACGTTGACGCTGCTGAAAGGTGCCACATCATAATTCCGAAAGGTTAAATTGTCATTCTCATCAGAACCTGAATCCCTGCTACGTGGTCCAGTCCATCTCCTCTAACTCTATAGTAAGTATTCACCTCAAACTTGGCATGTTACTGAGAGCCCGTTCGTCGTTGGATCTTGGCGAGATAAAATGCTTCTGTGCGAGCTCCTCTCTCCCCCTGCGGAAGTGTGAAACCACGAGCTTCTCTATCTGTCACTCCTAAGCATGGTGATCCCGCAGAGAATCACCCCAGCCAACGTGCGGATTGTTTAACTCCGCGCTTCCCGCCACTGCAACCCTTGCGTGGGATCTAGAGAGTCCACCTCAAACAATCAGAACTATCAATCTGCCTCGTTCTTTCCAATTTTATCAGCAAATTAAACCCGTCAACAGAGGTAGGTTCTCCTATTCCCCATTCTTAAACCACTTCTCTTCCATGTCGTCTCTGGCGAAAGGATTTCCTGTTATCACAGGTGTCCGTTGGTTCAATGTCACTATCCTGGTCGCAACGCCAATGGTGGCAATCTATGGTTTACTGTTTGTGACCTACAACGACCTCACCATTAATTTTTCAATATTTTACTATATCTTCTCTATGCTGGGTGCATATCTCCTCTCTTCCTACTATATTCTTGGGGGTTTCTGACATCTCCGATGCTCGAAGGCATCACCGCAGGTATGCAGACGACGCGGTCTCTTTCATACACGCGATTTACCACCCCTTGCATCTCAGGTTATCATCGTCTATGGTCCCATAGGTCTTATGTCGCGTCCTTTCCGCTTCAGTGCTTTCTTCTTCTTGGGGGAACCAGCGCGGTGCAAGGCTCGTGTTATTGGTGGGCTAGGGCCCATCGCTCTCACCATCGACACACAGACACAGAGCGAGATCCTTACGACTCAAATCGAGGACTCTTGTGGACACATATAGGCTGGATGATATTCAAGTCCGAGCTGCGTTCGGGAAATCCTGATGTTTCGGACCTGAGGAAGGACACCCTAATCCAATGGCAACATCGTTGGTATTTTCCCATGGCCATCTTCTTTGGCTACATTTTCCCTACTGCATTGCCTGGATTTATTTGGGGTGATTGGCTTGGAGGAGCCTGCTTTTCTGGTGCGTTGCGCTTGACCGTTGCACACCATGTTGGTGATTTTCACATCTATTAGGATATGGTATCCGACTAACGTGATCGATTGACAGAGTACCTTTTGTATCAATTCAATTGCTCACTGGCTAGGAGAAGCACCCTACGATGATGTTCAGACTCCTCGCGACCACTTCCTATCAGCTATTTTAACTATGGGTGAAGGCTATCACAACTTCCATCACCAATTCCCTATGGATTATCGAAATGCCTTCTTATGGTATCAATACGATCCAACAAAATGGTTCATCGCGTTGTGCAACTATTTTGGCTTAGCCAGCAATCTTCGTGTCTTCCCAACCAATGAAATCCAAAAAGGCGCACTCTCGATGCAACTGAAAAAGCTGCAAAAAGTTCAGAACGCCATCAACTGGCCCCAATCACCCGAAAACCTGCCAATTGTGTCCTGGAAAGAGTGTAAGCTCCTTATTATAACTCTTTGATCCCCCTTAAATTCTGACGTTCTCTATCAACCATCAGTCCAAAGAGAAGCCGAATCAAGACCACTGATCTTGGTGTCTGGATTTATTCATGACGTTTCGTCATTCCTTGATAGTCACCCTGGTGGGCGTTCTATCATCAGTGGGAACACGGGCAAAGATATGACCGCAGCGTTCTTTGGCGGAATTTACAAGCACTCGAACGCAGCGCATAACGTGCGTCGACTGGAATTTGCAGCGAGGTGATATTCATCTAACACCTTGAATCAATAGCTTCTTTCCATGATGAGAGTCGGTATCTTAGCTGGTGGGGTAGAAAACGTTCAGCACAGCGTAGCGCCTGGTCAACGACTTTACATTGCTCAGAGACAGTAACTAGTTTGAGATGGAGTATAGACACTTAGATGCACCGTAGATAGAGCAAGGGAGACGCACTATACCCACAGAATTTATAGGATCACTTTGAAATAGACCGAACAGTCATCCCTCATTCAGAACAAAACTTATCAAGCGCGTGTTAGTTTACGAAGACAAGGAGCCTACGCATCCAAAGTAATGCATTTATCGTGAATTGGGCACGACGCGTATCAGTGGTATATAGCGACTATGTGATGGAGGTAAAGGAGTGGGGAGCATTCGAAATCAAACTCGAAATCAAACTATCTGCAAATACTAAAGCGGCGATAGGGGTATGGGGTATAAGGAAAGAACCAAAATGAAGGAATGGGATGAATGAGATAGGAATCCTATGTCTCCAATCAAGCATAAATATTGACAATATGGAAAGCTAACATACGAGATAAAAAAAAGGTTATAAGGAGTAGATCCGCCTCCTGACCATTACCATCACTGCACCGTCCTGATAGACAAAATCCCTTTTTCCTTTAGCATCGGAAATTGAGCCCCCAAGGCACGCTCGTATCCATAACGATCCCTCTTGGTCCTCACGTGAAGGGTGAAAGTCACCTCCCTTAATTTAGGGAACCACTGCCTACTCAAGATTTCATCGAGCATACGCCAAGGGGCCCATTGGAGCGAGTCGGGTGACGACGCCTCTATATCCAAGATGACATGATACTCTTCGATGCAGTGCATCATATCAATGTCTTCGAAAAGCGATTTGGCGCAGGGGAGAGGGCAGATAGAACGAGAGAATCGAAGGCCGGCGACACGAAGAATTTTCACGTGCGGAGTGATCTTCAGATCAAATGCCTTCTTATGAAGAATAAACCGCGCCGTTTCCTTATCTGTGGGGAATGGTCGTCAGGGTCGGTTAAAACATGGCAGATTTTACGATAATGCGCTGGTCCAAAGAGGTGTAGAGGGGAATCATGACTTACCAGACGGTGCCCACATTTCCAAATAAATAAGCGAAGGACCAGTCGCTCGGAGCAGTCTTTCGACGGTGGCCACGAGATTTGGCTGAGAACGGGTGTAGATATGACGGAGATTAACGATGTTCGTGAGGTCATAACCGGTAGCTGGGTGTAATAACCAATCCACGATGGGCTCCATATAGCAACTTTCCATCGTAAGGGCATGAAGTACGCCGGAGCGGTGGGGTAAGGCAAGCAGCTGCTCCATCGCGTCATAGAGGAGCTGTCGTGGTGCCTGCCTGGGATCGGCTTCAACCCAAGAAAGCTGGAGGTTGCGTAGTCCAGGACCAGTGCTGAAAAACATGATCTCGGCGTAAGTGTTCGCTTTGACACTCCTGAAGGAGAGGTCGGTGAGCGAGGGTGACAGACAGACGTCCAAAAGAGTGGAAAGGAAGTTGTCGGAGACTTGTCCAATATAAAATTGGTTGAGCTGGAGGGTCTTGACACGAGTAAATTTGCGAAGGAGCTGGGTGACTATGTCCTCGATGGATGGCCAGCTGGAGCATTGAAGTCGGTGAGCACCACAAATCTTGACTTCCTTTACGAGCTCTGCGGTATCAGGATACTCGTCAAGCAGTTGGGACAGTTGCTGGTATTTGCGTAGGGAGGGGTCGCACTCTTCTGCGCCTATGAGATTGGACGAACCCGCGAAAGTTATGGTTGAAAAAAGATGAGCGCGACTTGCGGTGTGCCATGCCCAAGAAAAGGTGTTTGCGGAGATGAGAGCGGTTGTGTCATCGTGTAAGAAGCTGACAACGAGGTCGATAATCTCCTGAGGAAAGTGAAAACTCGCAGCACTCGCAGCGGGCATGGGGAGTGCTCACAAATGAGCGACCTGAGCGACCTTTAAATAGGAAAAAATAGCAAACCGGCAGCTATCCTCGGTCATCTCCAGCATAGAGATCGCCTGAGGAGAAGCGTACCTTTGCAGGGATGGAAGTATACAGTTCCAGCTCCGAGAGTGAGTACACCGCTTACGCGTGTTGGGGTCGATGCAGCCCGTCGATTGCGGGACAAGAGACCCTAGGAGAGGTCAGCTGACGATGATGCATTGTGGGCGATCTGGCGCAGCGCCATCTGAGCAGCCAGAGCAGTGTTGAGAACGGGCAGCGCAGCCAAAACGCTGGGGCGGGTGTTTGGTCTGGACGGCGACATATCCCAAAGCGTTTAGGCTGGGTGGAACAGGGGCTGATGCAGAAAATGGACCAATCCAAGAAAGGCGCTGGAATAAAGGGAAAGAAGACTGGGCCGAGCCCCGATCAGGCAGGGCGGCCATCGTCTGAGCGCTGCGTGCGCGAAGCGTCCAGCAAGCGAGAATAGAAATCTCAGGAAAAAGCGGCCAAATAAATTGGTGGCGACTTTCGCCCGAGCCCCCGATCACTCCTTACGACACTATTTGCACGCACATTTTCTGTTTGGCCCACAGCCGGAAACGGTTCACCACCCAACTCCACAATTACTGCCTCCCCGACCTCACCATGAGGGATGCCGGAATCTTCAACATCAAAAGGGCTCTGCCTCGCATGGTGCGTTCCACCATCCTTCACCTCAGCTCGCGACCTGACGCGTCCGACAGAGCTGGAGTCCCAAGAACCTGTTCAACCTATGGAACAGAACCGCCGGCAACAAGGTTGATAACATTCGCTTCACGCGAACCTCAGCCACGCTTTTTCAGCAGCGCTGGCGTTCCAAAGCTGTAGTTCGCGCATACCACGGTGACTATATCAACGAAAAAATCTTCAAGCGCTGGTATCTTCCCGAAACTCTCCCCGATGTTCGACCCCGTCTCAAGGTCACCACTGGCGACATGTCCAGCCTCATGGAATTTGCCAAGCGAAGGGGCACAGAGCCGACGTACGAAAAGGAACTGGAGGAGAAGGGCATGCCTCCTGTCGGAAGTTTGATGTTCGCAGAGGTGGAGAGACGAATCGACGTATTTCTCTTCCGGTGCTGTTTCGCCCACAGTATTTACGAAGCTCGGAGATTAGTCATTCACGGCAACGTTTTTCTCAACGGTAAAAAGGTATGCCTTTTACCTCACCTTGTCTTGTGTTGAGCTCACTCCACCACAAGCATCAAAATGCCAACACTCGGCTTGCACCAGGTGACATGGTGTCTGTTGATCCCAAGGCTATACGGTTCTTCAAGCCCCAGAAAGGCGAATATGATGACGTGAATGGCTACGACAAGGCCAACGAAGGCGTGACAGACCCCAAGAAGAAAGTTGGGACGCCTTTCTACCTTCCTCATTATGCCTCTCCCTGGTTGTTCATCCCAGCCTACATCGAACCCAATTTTGCAACATGTTCGGCTGTATATGTTCGCCATCCAACAGCACGACCCGGCTACTCCGAAATCCCCACTCCTTACGATGCTGACGGTGAGGTGATTCGTTTCGCATGGGAGTGGTACGTCAAGAGAAGGCCACGAGTTCGGTCAAAGTCTCAGCTGGCCCGTATGCCCGAGGACCGCGCACTGACACAGATGGAGGACATAGAGGAAGGTAGACGAAAACTGAGAAAGGACGCTGCCCGTGTATCGCAGAGCCATTTGGCTTGACTTGGTATTTACTTGACATAGAATAGTTCGTGGGAACACCAAATAATAATCACGTCACCTGCCTTATCGACTTCCTCCACCAACCCAACGAGTGACCGCAAAGAATGCAGCCCAAAACGACTTCCACGACCGCCTCTCCCAAGCCCTCTCCTCCTTTCCGTAACACGCCAGAACTAAGTTTCTTGAGAAAGCCCGAGTCCAGGCTTGCGCAGATATTCTGGAGATGGAGGTTATGGTTTGAGTCAACATTCTGCTTGACCATGATGGAGCCTTGGGAGAAACTCATCACGAGTAACTGTCGTCTCTCCCTATTCTGTACATAACTCATGTTCTTCCAGTGGCTGTCATCAGCGTTCTGCTCACACTTCTCCTAACCGGTCTCTTCAAGTATCTCCCGCAGCACCTCGTCGTCATGCAACGTCGCGCGGTGTATTATCTTTTTGGTCAAGAAGGCGACGAAAAACTTCTGTGGCAGCTCATTGGGTCTGCTTTTGGTCAAGCG
>KB722781.1:25305-38009 GCA_000349905.1 Volvariella volvacea V23
AACGGCGGCCCAGGTCTATTGAAGGAGTTTTAATGATATACTGTGATTCTCGCCATATGATTGTGAGTATCGCCCGTGTGCGACTCCAAGTCAATTTTAATCGCAAAAGTGCAGGTTTGAGGCCCTTAGACTATACCTTATGAACCTAATGTCCATATAATGCCTTTACTGTCCGCCAGTTCAACCACATATACACGCCCCATGACATTTGTATCATAGTGAGGCGGCCCTTGAACCAAATCCCGTGAAATACGCCCAAAGTATGAAAGACACCATTGATAATCGAGAACACGAAAATATTGCTGGAAAAAACATGCACGATTCTGTCGGCTCAGCCGCAAAGAATCGAGAAGGAGCAAAGAGGCGGAGCCGATATTTGTACACTAGTGCACCATCACGACAATCCAGAAACAAAAAAGGGGAGCGACGAACAACCAATAGAATCAAGCACAGATCTTACTCTACCGTACCAGGTTCCTAGGAAAATCTTACGAATTGATCTCAATTCCATTTTACCAACCGAATACCCTAAGCGTAACATATTTTCATTAGCCGAGTTTGAAGAAACGGGGTCATTGGAATCGTGGGCCGGAAAAGAATCACTTACTCTTCATGAAGCTCGACCCCACCAACCTCATCCCTTTTTGGAGGTTCAACCTGCCCAACAGATCGGACCACCGAATCACCCAGCTGTACCGGTCCGCAAACTCCCACTAACAACCCTTTCTTTAGGTCACTGTTTCTCCTGCCACGACCCATATTGAGCATACGCGATATGACGTTATCAAGGATCTTCGATACGTTGGGCCTGCCAGGTAACATTTCAAGACCAGGGGGGAATAGCTCCGCCGATAGAGGAGGATCGCGAACGAGTGCGCGAGTGTAGTGGACCGTGATCCTAAGTGGCGTGTAGACGCTCTGTTGGATCATAGTGGCAAATGTGGGGAGGAAAGGGACAAGGGACGCTAAATGGAGCAGTTAGCTCCGTGAACCTCGGATTGGATGAAGCCATACCAGAGTCTTGGATGACCCAGACGAGCTCAATAACCTTGACACTACTCTCTCCTCTTAGATCTTTCCTTATCAACTCCTGCACAGCAGCTATGCCAAATGTGATACCACTTCCGCCACAGACGAACAAAGCCGCCGAATAGCTCGCAAATATCGCATGCCCAGGTCCGCCTGTCTTATTGTTATTATGAGTGAAGGCTGGGAACGTGGGCGACACTGACCGTATGGACCTTCGACTAACAGCTTGACTTCTCTTCCAATTCCTTTCCCGCCAAAGTAACTCTGGGTTTCTGCTAATTCTTTCAAATTTCTTGTCCATCCACCTGCCCTCTTACAGATCAGTACCAAACCATCCTCTCCGCCAGTTGCACTAGCGATGGTGAATGGGTGACTTTCTGACCAGCCTAACAACCCCATCCCAGTCGACAGGACTCTCACCCGCACGTGTTGACCTGCTCTCCAACCCGAGTTAAGGTGACGAATGCTGATTCGTGTCGCATCTAATTCTGGAAGGGGCTCGATTCTGGCTGTGCAAAAGCGAGTCTTGAATACGCGTATCAAACGGTCAAGACCGTAAATCACAATAAGCGCGATGGTATAAGGAATCATGGAGGGTTTGTGTAACCAAAGCTAATATTGCTGAGATTAGTGATAGAGGGGATATAAAAAAAAGAAATATCTTACAGCAGGGAGTGATACGATAAATCCAACTATATGCGAGGTCAAGAACAGGTGATAGGCTTTCTTTCTCCAAAAATCCGTGGAGAAGAGGAAAATTATGTCGAAACATATGAGGCCAATGAGTCCCCACATGTTGCTTGGACGTGCGATGCGATTACTGAACGTCCCGGCTGTGGTCCACTTATAAACTTGAGGAATACGTCAGCTGTTGAGCAAGCGCCTCAGGGTCAGCACGTACAATATCCTATCGCATGGACATTCGTAGCAAGCACCACAAGCCTGCCAACGAATCTGTGGAGGAAATTCAACTAGAAGACAAGTTTTCATATTGGCTCCACTGCACATGCTGACACAACCCACCTTCTCATAACCAAATCCCATTAAACCCCCCAACAGATTGTTCTTGACAGCAAACGCCACCACAAACGGTGCTTGAGAAATTGCAATCCATCCAGCCCTTGCCGGATCCGTAAATGGGTTTGACTGGTAAAACGACGGATACGCCACGCAAGCAATGTATAACAAAATGACCAAAACCTGGCCGTACGAGAACCCGGGGACAAACCGCGCCCTCAAAGGTACCTCTACAGAGCGGAAAACCCCCATACAAGATGAGACATGCGGGGGAGGACTAGCAATGTTATCAACGACCTGGATGGGGAGCTCGCTAGGGGTGTTCTTCCCTGAGGAAGGACCCGCATGTCGATGAGGGGAAGAATGCGAACCGCCCACAGCAAGAGAGGTGAATTTGTCCTTCTCCGAATAGATTTCTTTGTTGTAATAAGCAATATCTCTCAATGCCGCCTCTCTGGGGTAATTTTTGTGACCGAGGAAATGGCCGTTCGTCCATTCCGAGCGCGACCAGAAACGAGCGAGACCTCGTGGGAGTCGGAGGAGAACAACGATACCGATGAGGACGAGGATGAGGACGTCTACGTGAAAGACCAGAGGGCCTGCTTCGAATTCGTACTCGTCCTTACCACCGCCACTACCACCTGCTGTTGCATTACCAGCACCTCCTGCGGGAGAGCTGGGAATACTGCCGTAGCCCGTGGCACTGGTATCTGCAACAGAGAAATTTTGGGACATGTTGATGCAGTAGGATTGCCGTTCAACGACGATTTACGATAGATTTCAGTAAGGAATGTGATGGGTAAACGAGCGAGTGATTTATACTCCGGAGGTTGGAGGTGTAATCGTGGTGGGTGGGTGGCTAACTTTCCAGCACCAATCCAAGAGGAAATCTTGATTCAAGCAGCTGGATTGGGCATCCAGTGCCCAAGAAGGATTCGACGGATCGAAGAGGAGGATGACACTAGTATATGAGAAGCGAGTGCAAGGGAAGCCTGCGAGACAAGACCTAGAGCACCTAAGGGGAGGGAAGGCGATAGAGCGCGGAGGCTATAGACAGAGACACGAGAGAGGGGAGTTTTAGCAAGACCGTCCTCGCCCCTTTCCCTCTTTTTGAGGGTACGGCGTCCTCGTACACCGTCGTGGCCATATTCCTTTCCCAGCCGAAGTGGTTAGCCACCTGTCCACATGTACAAGGGAAAAATACCAAGCCCAGCAACGGAAGAAAGTTCCATTTCCATCTTTGAGAAACACATCGAAGGTGGAGAGTGAGATCCTGAATCGGTCTGTGCTGATTTAATTTTCAGTACATCCGATGAGCCAAGGCCCAAAAAAAGTCGAGATAACCGTGGTTATTATCGGAAAGCGTACGCAGAGGCACAGAAGGGCTATCACGTTTCAGGAGATGGATTGAATGTTTTCCCGCCAAAATTGATTGTTTCCTTTCCAAACCCGCGAGGAGCAGGATCTGTGTGACACACAAGAGTGGATATCGTCAGCACCGTACCTACTATGTTTGTCAAAATCCTTGGCAGATACCTAGAGATAGTTGAAGAGCCTCGAGGTGGAGTACGCATCGTGTCTACGGGTTTCCAGCAACACCACTAAAGTACAAAAGACGGTTCCATTCTCAAGTTGCGATGTCTCGCAGTGCTATCGCGGATGTGGGGGAAACAGCTTCCATCGTCCATAAAGGAAAGGCAGTATTGTATCTTGGTCGTCAAGGACACGAAGATATATGTTTGCACACGGGCCAAGCCGAATCGCGATAGCAGACCTCCACATGGGATGCATAGGCTGAACTATTGCTGTCGTGCAATCCATACCGGAGGTCGATCGCCCCTGGCTCTGGACTCATAAATAGACTGATGTCATAAGGCAATAAATTAGAATTGCTCCACCAGGGGTGGCAAAAGCTTGCTGTGGGGATAAAAACTACGTAGGTGGGCGCGATTCGCTACGTGGGTAAGGTGGAGGGCTGAAGGGGTATGAAGATGGCTACAAGAGATAATGGGATCAAAACTATGTAGTGCGAAACCTGCTCCGTTTCCGTCGATCACCCTGTTGCAGCCATCGGAGGGTCCTGCCTATCAGGTACAAATATTGCCTCCGCGGGTGGCCGTTGTGCGACACCAGCTTGCAACCAATACGTATGCGGCTTGTACGTAGTCCAAAATCGTGGGATGGTATTTGTAGCATCCTCGTAATTGTACACCGCTACCTGCGTACTTATGCAAGAAATAGCCATGACATACATATCTATACATATAATATACATTCACCATCCAAAAATTCTGGAGAGAAATCAGAATCCCGACGTAGCAGCAGCAGAAAATGTGGAAGCACTTACTCTTCGTGGACCTCAATGCCACCCACTTGATCTCTCCTCGTCGGGTCCACACGCCCCACACTAGCCACAACCTCATCGGCCAACTCTAATGGTCCGCAAACGCCTACTAAAACTCCAGTGATGGGTTCGTTATCCTTTCGTCCAGAGCCGAGGCTAACAGCGCGATTAATAACTGTTTCAAATATCCGCTCAAACTTGGGTCGACCAGGAGCAAGTGTAAGTCCAGGGTGATGGAAATCCGACGTAAATGGGAATTTGCCTATGGGTGCTCGGGTATAATAAACTGAAATTCGAAGAGGCGAAAAGACACTTTGTTCGATCATGGTTGTTAGGATTGGGAGGAGGGGTATCAAAGCGGCTGTAGAAATGCAAATCGCAAACGGATGGAAGATACCAGAGAGAACACCCGACGGAAACGAACGTCCAATTAGTTGATGTAAGGATGCCTTATTCAAATGCCTTACCTGGATCTGGTATTGTCCAGACAATCTCTATTATCTTTACACGACTACGCCCCGCTCGGTCCTTCTCTACCAAGTCTTGTGCGGCGGAAAGGGCAAATGTTATCCCACTGCCCCCTACAACAAAGACTGCTGCGGAGTAACTGGCGAAAACAGTGTGACCTGGCCCACCTGTAATTCATAACTTTGCGTGAGCAAAAGGAACTTTCCGCTGGAATAAGGCCAGCAGGATGCCAACCGGACAACGCGTGTTGTGGTAACCGTCCACCTCAATTGGGACGGAGGCAGCAACGCGTGGGGAATGATTCGACCTACCGTACGGCCCCTCTATCATGATTCTGACTTGCCTTCCCACCTCCCCTGTCCCTGCAGACGGCTGGGACATTTCATACAGCTGAGTCGTCCATTTTCCTGTCTTCTTACACAGCAACACTAGACCCTCCTGCGACTTGCTCACACTTGCAATCGTAAAGGGGTGCATCTCTGTCCATCCCCAGATGCCCATGTAAGTGGAAAGTATCCGTATCCTGACATGCTGTCCTGCTCTCCAGCCAGCATTCAGACTCGGTACTTCCACACGGGTGATACCGAGTTCAGGTAAGGGACGAATAATAGCTATCGGGAATCGTGTTTTCAGCAATCGAAGCAATACGTCAAAGGCCAGGAGCGCGGCACAAGCTATAATGTAAGGTAACGTGGTTTGCATATGAAGGTATACCTATAGCAAAAGGGAATTAATGATTGCCATGACGTAACTTGGGTATGAGCTCGTGAAAACGTACCGCTGGGAGCACTAGAACATAGCCTATGACGTGGGTAGCGAAGAAAACATTGTAGGCCCTCCGACGCCACCAGGGAGTGGAGAAGAAATATATCACATCGAGGGCAACTAAGCCTATCATACCCCACGTTGTGATGGAACGCTTGAGCATTCTTACGAATATGCCTTCCAAGGTCCATCGATAGACTGCAAGGAAAACATGTGAGTTAGCCGACGGAAGCAATTGGTGAAGATTACTAACCATAACCCAAGGCATGAACGTTGGTGGCGATCACCACTAAGATGCCGAGGTATCGATGCAGCCAATTTAGCTACCCTCGACCAAATCAACAAACGGAACACACAAAACCACCACGACATACCTTTTCATACCCATACCCCCAAATAGTGCCCGGTATGCCGTTTTTGGCTGCAAACGCGAATATTATTGGCATCTGCGACAAGGCCACCCAGCCGGTTCTCTCTGGATCGGTGAACGGGCTGGACTTGTAGAACGAAGGGTAGACCAAAATGCAAAAGTACAACAACATGACGATCATCTGGGCAACAGAAACGCCTTGATCGACCCTCCACCACAAGAACTTCAACCAACGACGCAGGCGGCGTGGACACTCGGCGACATGATGGGGATAACGAACCTGGACTGGAGCACCCTTCTCATTTACACGCTTCATATTGGAGGCAGCCAAGGTGCCATGCGAAACCAGTGTGTGTGAGTCATCTGAGGCAATGTCTTTCATTGAGACGCTTCCAAGGGGACTAAGACTTCGGGAGGAAGCCTTGCCCTTCTTCTTGAGCGTTGTTGATCTCCTCACGACAACATGGGGGCGTCGTGGGATTGTATGATACAGGAAGTTGCCGGAAAGCCATTCGGATGGTGTGCGGAGGCGAGCCAGGATCAGGGGCAGCCTAAGGATAGCCCAAAAGGCAAAGATGGCGAGGAGGAGGAGATTGGTGTGATAGACGATGACCGCTCCGTTGACGTAACCTGGTATGTAGTGGTTGTTCCCGCCCAGCTTGCGCTCAAGATCGATCATGCCGGCCAGCACGAACGGGTCTGTGCCGGAGAGAAGCTTTGCGACTTCTTCGGCCGACGAGGGCATAGGGAACGGCGCTCGTAAGGAGTGGGCGAGTCGATGGAAATGAAAGGCGGTGAGGGAAGGAGCGGAGGGGCGATACAGGCTGGAAGTAGGTGGCGTCGAATGGGTTCGTGGGGGGTAAAAGGCAACAAAAGTCGGTCAAAACGCGAAATAGACGCTGGTGTGTGATGGGAATGTGGTCTCAATCCATTCTTCGCTGGGCCCGTCGTTTTATGCCCGGCCTCATTGCTGCATGGCCTGCATGTGTCCTTCCATATCCGGTACTCCTGCTCTTTCTGATCCGTTTTCCTTCCTCCGATCACAGCCTTTTTAGGTAAATCCACCCATACTTCCGGTAATTTCATCACATTAGAGTCTGGAGTCTTGGCCAGTCACCTCGACCGTCTGCAGCTGGAATTACGGATGAACTAGCGGGCATTGTGCAGGGTGAACAAACATATTGCCAGTGATCAGTGGTGCACGCGCAGCTTCGTCACCCGTTGTTAATTTTAGCGGCGTCCAATGACAATGCCACCTCGTTCGTGTTTCTTGTCAAGCACTGTTCTTCAAGCTTCAAGGCTTGAGGTATACATATGGCCTCACGAATATCGAGAAGCAACGGCCTCATTATGGTGCTATTATGAGAACAACAGCCATGATGGCATGCTCAGGTAACCCCTATTCCTTCTCGCTATCCCCAACGCCGCTTCTTCCAATGCTACAGCAGCCAAAGTCATCATACCTAGCCCTTCATGACCTGGACAGCTGCAGGAAAATTTACACCTTGGCATCTTATTAACCGCACAGCTCACATGGACGCCGCAGACAATCATCCTGATCTTAGTGCCTTCCATTACAAGTAGCCAAAATTGTCGACTCAAAATTTAAAGAAACAAGGCTTTGATGATAAGGCCATACTACTCCATCCGACGGCCTCAAGAGCCCGATATGCTCAGTATCCTGTGAGTCCACGGTTTCAACCCTTTGCGGGCCCAGGGGAAACAGCGTTGACAGCGATACTGATATGGGGTAAGTCTGTCAGTGCCAGGAAGCTGGGAAGGAAGGAAGCTATCTACCCACCTTTCAGCGTGCTGTGTAAGCCCGTAATATCGAGTCAAACGGACGTTAGTTGCTTGATATAGCTTCCTCATCAAACCCCTTCAGGCCTGGAATTGGAGGGATATGCTGAAGATCTACCTACTCCCAACCAAAGTTGCTACACTGAGTCACCCCGCACTCAACCGCTTCCAATTCCAACTCCCAAATGCCAATAAAATCACAACGAACCGGGAAAATAGAAGGCCATGCCAGACTCCGAGCCTCTTTCCAACCCGAGCTCGATACCATCTTGCTGTCGTATCCATGCCATATCCTCCACTTGCGCCGCCTAGTCTTGAAGAGACATCCTGTTGACGTCGTACACCTATATGCCAACCCACCACCGCGAACGATGAGCGAGGGGGACGTGACGTGAAAGGAGAAGCGATACGAAGCACTCACCAGGAATAGCCGTTTAACTGGCAGGATTGAATGTGCCGCTTACGATGCGATCGCAGTTCCTGTCGACCTCACTTTCGCGGCCCCAACCCAGATCGCTTGCCGCCCAACCCGCACCATCTTGCACTGGGTGTCTTGGTGGGGACTCCCTTGAGGGCGGGGAATCCAATCTGGAGAGACTAGAATTATAGGAATGCCTCCTGAAGTAATAAGGGCTCACGTGTATGCACTATAAATCACGATTCGATACTCGGACTCCAAGAGCTCTATCACGTGGCCAATCAACATGTATTCAAGAATACGAACAACACCACGATAGTTATGACTCCAATAGCGCAAATAACCACATCAGAAATGCTAAGCGGAAGGCATAGGTAGTTGACTGACCCAGAGGATACGGAGGCTTATGCTTCAGTCAGCCGCTGTACATGGCGGGCCACGACTGACTGATGCACAACCTGAATAGCGATCGGTGGGTGACGGAGGATAAGGAAAAATGACAATAACTAGGTGAGGCCCTCTTGCGGTGTATTCAGCTACACCAAGGACAAGGTGGTGGGATCAGATGAGCCTACGAACGGGGTACCCATGGTGAATGAGTGGTAGGGTGCCGTGTGGGACGCTATTAGTAGCGAATGCAAGGAAAGGAAGGAGTGTAGAAAGGCGGGCTTTATGAGTGGTGGGTTATGGGAGTGCTAGTTGAGGTTAGAAGAGACGAAGGGATGGGATTAATATACCTTTTCTTTCCCTCACGTACGATATTGATAAGGTTATACGAGATCTCACGTTTTCTTCTGGTAAAATTAATGCTTGAATTCTAAGAAGGGGGACCGACTAGGAATGAGTTCAAGGGGACGGGGAGAGAGTGGGGGCAGGGGAATTAGGTTTCTGACAGTGGTAGCACGATCATACCCATGTCCGCGAAATCTTGCCAAAGGCGATCCTGAAACCGAGAGTAGTGTAGATAGATCATGTATCACCGAATACTATTGCAATATCTGAGATGTGACGAATGGAGAAATATAACCACTCAAGGGAAAAACAAGGACGCGAAGTTGGCAGATGTCCGGCTAACCTTCAAGTATTCTATAACTCAAACACGCAGGTCTTGGGCAGATAACAGCCACATCCATAACTCGTATCCAAACACCAGTACACCCAATCGGACAAAGAAAAATTCGCTCATTGGGTGAAATCGACGCAGCTCTCATACGTCTGGCGATTATAGGCGTACCACCACCATTGAATGATGCATGCACCAGGTTGGGAGCATTGGGTCCCGAGGTCGGGGATAGTCACAGTGAAGTCACCTACATAGTGGTTATTACAACAGCATAGTAGATCGACTTACTTTTATCGGGAGGCCACTCCCAAGGTGGGATAACATCGTCGGCGTAGACGGGCCAAGTCTTCAAAGCAGGGGCTATGGCGCGTTGAGTCACGGTGTTATACTAGTGATAAGTGTAAGTCATGGATCAGCTACATAGGTACCAGAACTCACGATAGTGACATTCTACATCGGCACAACCACATTGGCGAATATAGACAACGACAATGCAACATAGACTTACAGCATAGCCAGTATGGCAAGGCTGTATGTCGACATGGAATGTCACGGCCGTGTCGGGCTTATAAACGCGAGTATTGCTGATACATATTATCTTCCCACTGAAGTGGTGTTAAACCGACCCTTTCAAGTGCACAGAACGGACTCACTTGATGACCTCTGCAGAAGTAGAGATGACAGGCTTCTGCATTGTATTGAGAATCGATCTCTGCAACGCCGCCTTCGATCTACAGGGGAGATCAGTGCGACGAGTTGATTTAAATCCCTAATCCAACTAACCGGACCATTCAGGTCTGGCAACGGAGGGGTGATAAGTCGCTAGAATGCGGGGAGCGAATATGACTCACCATTCTTCAGGACTTTTGTGCACGGCGGCACCACAAGCTGCTTGCATAGCAGGGCCAACCTGTTAGCATGTCAGCATGATGCAGTCCAGTGAGTCTGAATGATACTTACCAAGCGCGGAGTGGGCGATTTGACTGATGCATGCCCAGTAGCTGTAGCCAGAAGACTTGCAGGAGCCAACGAGATAACAATGAGTTTCACCATGTTGCTCTGTCGTTTTTCAACGAGAGACTGTAGGATTTTATACGTTGTCTAGTTGTCCCAACGGCTCGTCGCAGAGAAAGCATTACTATGGTGGAGTAGCTGGCGGTCTGGGAGATGCACTCTTTTCGTCAAATAGCTCAGAAGATTCAATGGTGTGTTGGTCGAACATACATGAAACGAAGAAGCTACTTCATCGCAATGGTTTCGGTTAACACACACGGGAATACCATCGGGGAAGGAGCACTGTCAGGTGGACTTCTTAAGCTTTTCTGGTTTTCCATGGCGGGTCGTCCAGGCATCCGTGTGTTTCCAGCGGCAATTCAAGGTCGTGCTTGCTCTCACGTATTATGTGTAGGTGATGACATAGGAGGGATGAGTTTCCGCTCACCCATGGATTAGAAATGCACGATGACGGAGTATTCACATTTCGGCCCTTGACGGCAGCTCCGAGAGTGCTTAGTACCAAGAAAATAGGTAGGGTATTACAGTGAGTTAGTTTTGCACGATCAAATTCGGATTCCTATGAGACCCCCCGACCTGTGTGCTATCCGACCCCCCATTATCGTGAGCTTGAAATTCCTATTTGTTTACACGATTCGTGAAAATTCAAAGCAACTCTTCACGATTGTGGGGAAGTTTTGAAACTCACACTTTGTTTAAATGAAGCGACGTCGGTTCATCGAGTAGACCAATTCACAACAAAGATCATGGCTTTATATCACTTCATATCTCTATGCTGCACTTCTGTGTGCAGACGGAGTCACTCGTCGTGCTTTCTTCATAGAGATTGCACCTATGCCTGGGGGATCTCGCCAAACGCGATCCCGAAATTGAGAACAAATAATGTACCATCTGAATACACTGTAAGAATCCATATTCGAAATAGTAAGACTAGATAAATGAAATTATTTGAGAGAAGATACGGGGACACGAAATTTGCACATTTCTGGCAAACGCTCTAATTATATAAGAGGTACATTAATAGCCCCATTACAATACCAGTGCACAGGAGTTTAAGTCAGCTCATTGACTCGAATCGATGCAGCTCTCGTACGTCTGGCGATTGTAGGCGTACCACCACCATTGAATGACACATGCATTAGGTTGGAAGCATTGGGTCCCAAGGCCGGGGACAGTAACAGTAAAGTCATCTGAATAGAGGTTTATTATGACAGCATAGCGTATGCAGTGAAAGCGCCTTACTCTCGTTGGGAGCCACTTTTAAGGTGAGATGACTGTGTCAGCGTAGATGGGCCAAGTCTTTAAAGCAGGAGCTATGGCGCGTTGAGTCTCGGTATTGTACTGACGAGTTTATATTTCTTGAGCGGCTATACAAGCATTAAATCTCACGATAGTGACATCCCATAGTATGGTGCAATCATATTATTGGCGAATATAGACAGGGCGATATAACCCAAACGGCATAGCCTGTATGTCGACATGCAGTCCCGGGCTGATCAACACGAGTATTACTGGCATTATCTCCCCACTGAAACGGTGTGAGTTTGGCCTTTCTGTGCTACAGAATTAACCTACTTGATTACCCTGCAGCAGAACAGGTGAAAAGTCGTTGCATTATATCCGGTACCAATTTTTTCAGCAGTGTTCGCAATCTGTAAGAAGGGCAGCGATTAGTTACTATAGGCCGCCAATACGACAAGCTGGACCGCGCGAGTCTGACAGTGAAGGAACGATGAAGTCTGAACAATTGGATGAATAAAAGCACGAATCACCGCCTTTCAGGACATCGTATACGCCACTGCCACAAGCCGTTTGTACAGTAGGGCCAACCTAATATCGATTTAGCACATCCAATCCAAAAGTCTGGATGATATTTACCGTGTGCGGAGTGGGAGAAGTGACTATCCCATCCAGGTGTTATAGCAAGAAGACTTACAAGAACCAAAGCAGCAGCATTGAGGGCCACCATGTCGTCCAATAGTTCAGCAAGCAATCTACCAGGTTAGCTATCCTCAACGGCCCGACGAGGAAGAGCAATGGTTAAATGACGATAGGCAGCGGTCCGGGTATACACTTTTTCCCGTCAAAGCAGCTCAGACGATCGACTTGCCCGATGGTTGGTCATACCATGATGAAGGAAGCTACCTCATCGCGTCGACCTCGGTAAATACCCACGGGGATCATAAAAGAGAGCCAACACAGTTAGCTGGTCTTCTTAAATCTTCGTAATTCCGATGGTGGTTCATCTGGGGATTTATACCCTTCCAGTGGCATGTTCACCCCGTTTTAATGCACCCTATATAGCGAGCCTTTAATCAGCAATACATAATAACATCGGAGTGTTCGCGATCCGGCTTTGACTAGGCATACCAAGGCAGTTTGGATGCTCAAGCACTCAACACCAATAAACGTGTGT
>KB722781.1:38109-74423 GCA_000349905.1 Volvariella volvacea V23
GGGGTATTGCATTGCGTCGCCTTGCCTTGAATGAAGCTCCAGTGAGCTCTCTCAAACTCGTTCGCTACACGCGACCCCCTCCTCAGCATGGAGAGCTTGAGTACATGTTCCACACGATTGAGACAGTTCCATTCCTTCAATAAGGTTTTACGAAATTTGATAACTAGTCTTCACGATTGCAGGTAAGCTTCGGCGTTCAGGAAATCAACCACTGCATGGAGCGACACGAGAGCTGTCGTGACAGAAATGAGTCGCTCAATCTACACTGAAAGTACAGCATCAAAAAACATGGATTGGTATAACCCAGAAAATTTTCCTGATGATCGGTGAGAATACACGACGGGGGCGTCAGGTATATATTCAACACCCTCTGCCCTTGAGGCGTCCGTCTTCCTTGACCCTACATCGAGTGCTTTGCGGGTTGGTGATGCTGTTGCTCTGGCACCATCTCCAGATGCCCGCTGAATCGCTGTCATGATAATGTATCAATACGAACCAAGTCTGGGGAATCCACTAACCCACAACGAATATACCCACAACCAGAAAGTTCACTCCCGCTGAACCTCGACCTTGACCACAAACTCCCAAGGCACCAAGACTTGTCCTACATAACGGCCGTCCGGATCCTCATTTGGACCAACACGATACTCCTCCGCGTTAATCAACAGTATATTCAGTGGTTGATCTGTGCCCGCAAAGGTACCCATGAGTATTCTGCCATCGGACACCGTGACCCGAAGAGTGCGCTGTAAGTAAGTGCACATCTCGTCCAGATAACTGGGACGATTAGGGGACTGCAAGCTGAGGGACATTGTAGGAATGCTGCGTTGGTGGTTGATCAATGGAATGTGATCTACGATGTGACAAGCGGTTGCATCAGACACGTCACACCAAGAGCTTGGAGACTCACTCCCAGCGAATGAACCCTTTCGACAGTCCCATCTCCCTAACCATGCAAGGCCAATACAACTCCTCCGATACCCACAAATACTCTGTCATCCTCCCGACCTACAACGAACGCAAAAACCTCCCCGTCATCGTGTGGTTGCTGGCAACCACCTTCCAGCAGCAGTCAGTGCGTTTACCTCTTCTGACCTGTGTCCCAAAACTCAATGATGCACACAGTAATCTAGCTTGGGAAATCATAGTCGTAGACGACAACAGTCCTGATGGCACACAGGAAGTCGCCAAACAGCTTGCTACCGTATATGGTGAAGACAAAATCGTGAGCAAGCTATTAGACTCGGCGACCACCCGTTTCATGCTCTTGAATGCAGGTGCTTAAACCTCGAGCCGGAAAGCTCGGACTAGGGTACAAGGATCTCTTGTCTATGCACCATCACCTCTAAAGCGCGTTCACAGGACAGCCTACATCCACGGGCTCAACTTCGTCACCGGCGACTTTGTAATTATCATGGACGCTGACTTCTCTCACCACGTACGTCCCAACCACCCCTCCTCAACACCTCACCACTAACCGATCTCCAGCCCAAGTTTATTCCCCAATTCATCAGGTATCGCCTCCTCACACTTCCCTGCTCACGCGCGCATTTACCGTTCCCCAAACAGTCTCCAAAAAGCCCATAACCTCGACATCGTGACTGGCACCCGCTACCGTTCGACTGCAACCCCCCACCTCGCCGAGGCCAAACCCGGCGGCGTACATGGTTGGGACCTCCACCGCAAGCTCGTCTCGCGCGGCGCCAACTTTCTCGCCTCCACAGTCCTCAACCCTGGCGTGAGCGACCTAACAGGCAGCTTCCGGTAACCACCTTTCTTTTACATATATGGTGTCAACTCGTAGCTAATCCGTGTGTAGACTCTACCGCCTCCCAGTCCTCCGCCATATAATAACGGTAACCCAATCCAAGGGCTACGTCTTCCAAATGGAAATGATGGTTCGCGCACGCGCGCTTGGGTACACAGTCGGCGAAGTGCCCATCACATTCGTAGACCGGATATTTGGTGAAAGCAAGCTAGGTGCAGATGAGGTTGTGTCGTATGCCAAGGGTGTATGGCAGCTGTTCACTTCCATCTGATTATACGGGTGTCGATATTGGTCGACTTGAATTTGGATAAGCCAAGTTGGTTAAATAAGGGAGAGTGTTGTCTGTTGCTCGTTGATTTCAAGAGATGTGGATGCAATATAGACCTTTCTAATATGTGCATAAAGTTAGCTACAGACCTTTGGAATTTCTTACATGGAGTAAATCTCAAGGACATTCGACGCAACCAAATTCATTACTTCACGGAAAAACCGTTCGAAAGCAAGTCTAATCCATGGCATAAACGAAAGACAATACATACATAAAGAGAGTCTATAGTTGTTTCTAGTACGCTAACTAACCGAACCCAGTCCGAACGTACCCAACCGAGCCGGAACATGACGAAATGAAAGTCTATGGATGTGTTATCTGCACAAATCCAAAATCAGTTCGGGCAGTCCGATGCTACGGGCAAAGCACTCACAAAAAACAATTGACGATTCCCTTCGCCTCAATCCTCTAATCCCTACTCACATCGCGACCGAACAACTTGACCTTCAACCAATCCGTAGCAACCAGCGTTCTATTCCTCAACGAGAACAAAGTGCTCAAATATGCACTTCTCCAGAACAAGAATGTTGCCATACCACCACTTGCGAACTAAACCATGCAAGAATAGCAGCAATGCGTCAGCACGCCTTCCAAGGAAACGATCAAGGACAAAGCAAGACATGGAGAAGTGGACGAAAGACAGCTACTCACGTTTCCATTCATAAACGGCAAATCTGCGATAGCCCTCTCACTCCCAATGTAGGCCAAACTTCCCTGATGCGAATATTGGAAAGGTCTCAACACAACCTTGCTCGCCAACCTCTCCAACCTCTCCCGCTCCTTCTCCAACTTGATCTTCTCCTCCCTGACCTTTCCTTCTTCATTTTCAAACTCCACAACCTGTTCGCTTCCCTTGCCGGCTTGTGCTTCTACCTGCTTCTTCTTTGCGATGAGGGCGGCAGAGCTTGCCTCGAGGTTTTTGATGGCACTTTCGAGTATACCAGCGGATTTTTCAAGTTCCTCCTTGCGCGCGATTTGGGCAAAAAGACGAGCAAGGTATGCACCTTGCTGAGAAGCCACTTGAGCAGTTGGGGCATAGCTTGTTGCTGTGCAATCTCCAATGGCAAAGATGGAACCATCGGAGCCTTTCAAACGGAGGTGGTCTACGAAGCGTCAGATCAAGAGTGTAATAGAGTAAACAGACCGAGTTACCATCAACAGAGATACCGCGCCTGACGGTCTGCTCATTAGGGAACTGAGCCATCAAGTCCTGAGTAATCTTTCTACCCTTGTTCCCCTATAATTCGGCAGCGATCAGTACCCGGAAAAGACGTTGGCGACGATACTCACAGCAGCCCAAACAACCAATCCGCAAGGGACTTCCTTTATGGACCCATCAGGCATCTTGAGAACGACGCTCTTCTCCTTGACTGCCTGAACCATGGTCTTTGTCAGGATATCAATCTTACTCTCCTTGAAGGTCGATTCGGTGTACTCGATCAACTGCTTGCTAAACATGGGCAAGACGGAGGGTAAAGCCTCGACGAGAGTGATCTTGATTCTGCCGGCCAATTCGGGGTACCATGATTTTAGGTCGTCCTGAGGACGGTTCAGCTCGGGTTGTCTACAAAAGTGCGAAGAAACCCACCTCCAAGAAATCGTGCAACTCTCCGCTGGAACGAGGTGAGCGAGGGAAGAGTCAACACTGAGATTGCCATACCTAAGTTCAATGCCAGTGGGACCACCGCCAACGACAACCTAGGATGGACATCAGTTACGCGGGATAAATTCTCGGTGCTGGACCCACGATGTGAAGCAAGCGATCAATCTCCTGGGAGCTCTGACCGGGGAAAGCGGCCGACTCGACGCCTATCAGTTGGTAAGTTGTGAAATGGCAGAAATAGCGCGAGACGCATACAATCCATGAATTGGCGGTTCATCTACGGGAGTAGATTAGCGACATGCGGCCGCAAGATGAGGAGGGGCACACCTTTTCAGCATCATGCAGCTCCTTCATGAAGCAGGCATGCTCCTTGACGCCTGGGATATTGAAAGTCTGGGTTTCTGCACCAACAGCGTAGACGAGGTAGTCATAGTGGATCTTTGTGGAAGTAACTTCACCCGTAACCTCGGAAGTATCTAAATGGGCATGAGCACCGAGTCTATTTACCCGGTCACAATCAGCGGTATGACGTACCGGCAAAGGTGACCGTTTTGTTGACAGGCTATCAAAGGATGTGAACAAGTCGTCGAGCTATCGTTGGGGGGACATACGTCGACCTGCTGGGCTTCGGCCTCGATGACGGAGACGGTCCTCTTCTTGTGACGAGTGATGTAACGAGTGGGCTGAATGATGGATCTCGGGCCCAAGGTGCCCACGGCGACGCTGGGAAGCAGCGGGGTGAAGAGGAAGTAGTTCTTTGGGCTGATGATGATCTAGGCTGTGTGAGGACGGGCAGGCGCGAGGACAGGCGGATACATACGACGTTGTAGTCGGAATTGTCTATGGTCTTGAGCAGGCTGGTGGCGCCCCAGCCGCTGCCGAGGATGACGATGGTCTTCTTTTCGGGGTCGAGGGGCAGCTGTGCGCCAGGCGTGCGGTCTTTCTGTGAGATGTAGTAAAAGGTGGCGGCACCGCCGAGGGTGGTGATGATGGTGGCTCTGCCCAGGAACTGGAGGAAGCTCCTCCAGCGCGAGGGCCTGGCATAGCTGGGCTCTGGCTGCGGGGCGTCAAGATAAGGGAGGTGGGGGGATAAAAGCGCTCACAGGAGGGATGCTGGAGGGATTTGTAGGGGTTGAGAGAAGCCGAGCAGGGAGCAGTCTGGACACGTGAGCGGGGCAGCGGGGAGGTCTGGACAGCCCAGGACGTGGTCTGGACACGGACACTGGATCACGGCAGGTTAGCGCGCGAAGGGAGGGTGATTGACGACGCACGGCGACCGCGAAGGGCGAGCATGATACAGGAGGCGAGAAGAAAGCAGAGAGCAGGAGGCACAAATCCTGAAAATCGCTTTCTTTTATTTTGGGCGTGCTTGACGCCATCCCGGTCCAATCACGTGTCTACGCGATATCGTCTGCAACTTATCCATCCAATCAAACGATGAGCTACACTCCCCGAACACGGCGCAAGAAGAACCTCGGCCTCACCGCAAAGGAGTACACAAAGGTCTGTCCCCCGTCCCCCCCGACGCCCCGTCTGACCCAAGCAGGTCACCGGCACCATCGCCTCCGTCCGTCGCAGCAGGCAGACCCACTGCCCCCGACGACCACGACCCCCCCGACTCCAGCGACGTCGACCCCCCCGTCCACCCCAGATACGACGAGCCCTCCTTCATCGCCGAGCAGTCCTTCGTCCGCGCGCCCCTCAACTCCCGCGTCCCCACCACCAATGCCGCGCTCGGCGTCGGTCTCTCCCCCTCGCCCTCGTCCTCAAAGGGCAAGGCAAAGCAGGACGTGCTCGATCGCGTCCCGCTTGAGATCCAGGAGGTGCTCGTCCTCGAGGATCTGCTCTGCGTCCTCATGGTATGCCGTCCACCCGTTCCCAATCGCTGCTCACCCTCTCTCAGGGCATCGAGGGCACATACTTGACATACCACCCCGACTACTCCCCAGAGGACGACGATCCTCTGCAGGGCATCAAATTCGTGTCCCATCCCTCGCTTGACTCGTCTCTCCGCGACCTTGTCGAGCGCATCCTCCCACTGGGCACGTACTACACCGCGATCACATCCTTCATCGAGCTCCGGAGCCATCTCGACTTTGGTCTCGTCAACCATGCCCTGTGCGCTGCAATTCGCGACATGCTCAAGGTAGGTCCCTCTCCATCTTCTCCCATTCCTTCCTCATCTCTCCCAGGAATACCAAACCCTCCTTGCCCAACTCGAACACGCGTTCAACACCTCCCCGTCCTTCTCTCTCCAAAAACTCTGGTTCTATGTCCATCCCACAGTCCACACCCTTTCGCTCATCTACCACCTCGTCATCGAAATCGGCACTGCAGACGACCCGGCATCGCTCCTCGACTCTTCTGGTTCCTCCTCTCCGTCCACCTCGGATGCAGAAC
Organism: Volvariella volvacea V23; assembly: GCA_000349905.1. Taxonomy (NCBI): domain Eukaryota; kingdom Fungi; phylum Basidiomycota; class Agaricomycetes; order Agaricales; family Pluteaceae; genus Volvariella; species Volvariella volvacea. The sequence goes on from KB722781.1 coordinate 44,209, forward strand.
AGGCTGCAAGAGACGAGGCACTCGGTCTGGGCGGAGCAAAGCTCAAGGCCGTTTTATCCGAAATCAAAGGAAACCACCGGAGATCTACCAAGAGCTTGTCTGCCGGAGAGAGCATCATAGCCGTCAAAGGAGGTGAAGTTCTGACCATCATCTACGAAAGGATGATGCACATGAGCGGCGATGCTACTGCCAAAGCAGTATACGAGAGTCTGCTCAGAGAAGCGGGAAAGCCATACGTGAACATGCTGAAAGGATGGGTGTCGACCGGGAGGCTGGTCGATCCCTACGAAGAGCTTCTAGTCAAAGAAAGCAAGTTCATCGACAGAGGTATATTGGAGGTGGACTACACTGATGAATACTGGGAGAGGCGATACACCGTAAGTGTTTTGTCGTTAATAAATCCCGATCGCTCATGGCCTGTAGTTGAGAGATGGATCAACTCATTCGGGCCCTTCGCAAGGTCGACATGCCGGTGTACCACTACCACGGGCAGTCAATGGTCGACTCCCTGGTGGCGCATGCATCCCTCCTCTCCTAGAACCATGGAAACACAAAATTCTGCTCGCCGGAAAGTACCTCAACGTCATCCGAGAATGTGGTATCGAGATATCCAAGAGCGACAGTCCAATCGATGTACACGAAGACCTTTCCATGGATAACGAGAGGTAAGCAAACCCTTCTTCAAACGCAGTCTAAAACTAAATTCATTCTAGATTCTACAAATTCCTCGAAGACGCCTACACCCACGCAAACCGCACCCTCCTTCAACTCCTCGTCAAAGACCAAAAACTCATCCTCCGTCTCCGCTCTCTCAAACGCTACTTCTTCCTTTCAAACTCCTTTTTCCTCACCCACTTCCTCGACCTTGCCTCCACCGAACTGCGCAAATATGCCTCCGACGAAACCCACAGCGTCGACGGCGCCAGCGAAAGGCAAACTAAACACTCACACCCGAGCAGCGACAAGACTTGCTCGGCAGCAAAGTTGCAGAATTTGCTAGAGCTGGTGTTGAATATGGAAGTTCATCAGGGCGAAGAAGGGATGTTTAAGGAGGATGTCAAGATTACGCTGATGCAGAGTGGTGTATACGACTTTTTGTTGAAAGTCGACAGCGTCGGCGGGATGGTAGTCAACCAGAACGAAGACGGAGGGGCCAACGGCACGGCTACCATCGAACCAGAGAAGAAGAAGGAAAAGCACAAAGAGAGCAGCAAACCTCTCTACGGTTCGTGGCCCGTCCACACACCATTTCTATCGCTCACTAGCTTTCACAGGCATCGACGTCCTCTCCCTAGACTACAGCGTCAAATTTCCCCTCTCCCTCGTAATTTCCCGCAAGACCATCCTCCAATACCAACTCCTCTTCCGCTTCCTCCTTCACCTCAAACACGTTGAACAATCCCTCTCCAACATGTGGATCGACCAGATGACCCTCGACGTCTGGCGCAAATCCATTCCCTCTTATCCCGAATTTGAAAATTGGCGCAAACGCGTCTGCCTCTTGCGAGCGCGCATGCTAGCATTTGTCCAGCAGATATTAGGATTTGTGACGCACGAGGTGTTGGAGCCAAATTGGCGAGTATTGGAGGGCAAGCTGGAAAAGGTGAGGACGGTGGACCAGCTGTTGAGGGATCATGTAGATTTCCTGGATACATGCCTCAAGGAGTGTATGCTGACCAGCTCAAAGCTCTTAAGAGTAAGCACCAGATAAGCATCCGCTGTCGTCTCTTCTAAGCGATCCTCTAGGCCTACTCAAGGCTCATTGTCACCTGCTCTACGTTCGCAATGTACGGTAGCGCGTTCACAAAACAAGCCACCAAACCATTTGGCGCCACTACCGCCGGCACCATCTCAGCCAAAGACGTCAAACCAGAAGAAAGCCCAGACGACCCGGACAGCTCGGCTAAAATGGCCAGAAGATGGGAGTACCTCGGCAAGTTTGAAGCCAACTTCAATCATTGGTGCGTACCACACACACGTTTCATTATGCTGTGTTGAGACTGATGGAATTTGACCTTTTTTGCGGCGGCTGTTGTTGGTGTGTCGCTGTTGTCGGTAGGTTCCAAGTACACCTCGATTGCGTACAATATTACGCCTCGAGCGAGAACGTGTCGTTGTTGCCTCTGGTAGCAAGATTGAGCAGTGTTAAACCCGCCGCACACAGTGCCAGCGTCAGCGCCAGTGCCAGTACCCCACATTAGGATTGGGCCTGATTTCTTTACCATACTTCTAGTACCATTTACTCATCGAGTAATGACGACACAGTTAGTTGTAAACACCTTGTTTGATCTCTTGTATATCAACCTTTGCTATTGGGTCAACTTGGGCCGCTTTAATGCATGATAAGCGAAGATTAGTATCAACCGAATGTGATGCTCAAATCGCAGTATGACTCACCACCAAATGATAGCGAATTCGTCGTGCGAGCGGGCACGCGCACGGTACACCGTCCTACTCCGATCCAGGGCTGTACCCACAAGTCTAGCTCTCCACGCCCAACTCAAACCAGAGTCCTTTATCAAGTCCATTGAGCTCGGAGCCACAGACGCTCGGGAGCCAGCCTCAGTATTACATACACATCAAATTCCGGGACGGCATCCAACATAGCCTTTCAACTTGGAATCCATTCATTTCACCAACGTATACCACCGAATTTCGCGTCACCCCTCCCGCATCCCTCCACTGCACCTCGATCGCATAGCGCGCTGCAATGAGCGAAGTCGTCAACGTCTTTGTCGCATTTGCGGTGATAGTCTTTCTATTCCGCTGGGTTACCTCGGGTATGCTGCTAGTGCTCTTCCACTCATGCTTCCGCTCTACTTGGGCCAAATTGCGTCTATGCACCTATCATTTCTGTGTTATGACCGCTTTGTATGCTGACGCTCTCGTTCTATTGTTTTATATCCACACCTGTCTTTTTCTGGAACGCCGAACCCCCCCACACTACACTGCCTGCTGGACGTTACGACGTACACTGACACTGGCACGACTGCTACCCTGCACTACACCCTGGCTCTCGCTCTATTCACAACGATCACTTGGGTTCCATCGTCATGCATGTTTTCCGATACGATGCTTATGTTTACTCTGGTACAACTATGCTTCGTGTCACTCTTGGAATCTACCCCGGACACATGAAATGTTAATGACCGTCGATGCATGCGACATGGATACCGCGCATTGGATGTACACACACGCACGCATGCAGGGAGTGAGCCCACTGAGCGAGATAGACAGGCAGAAGCATTAGGATTCAGACCGCGGAATGTCACTCAAGAAATGGTGCGTTATCCTCCCCCTTGCTCTTCTTTTCTCCTTCATTTTACGCAACGGTGCCCGTTGTCGTCGCATGGTTGAGGGACCGTCAGACCAGAAAATGTTCCACACCAATATGATCTGACGACCTGAATGGATGAAATCCCTGTCACTCCCAGCCATAACTGCCGTCCTTTCTTTCCTTTTGCTTTCATACCAGACACAATGCTCGTGCTAATGATGCTTTCAATAGATCGACACCGTGCACAGCATGTTTCCGGACGTTCCAACGTATGTAATGTCGTACTCATTTTTCGACCCTGCGACTCACCACTACCCCTCTCCATAATTTCACTCGCTGAAAAATCCTTTCATTCTTACCTTTGTGAAACTTGTTCTCAAAAATCTGATTGGTTTCCTGCACACAATTGTCAACGATCAAACGCCACGCAATCATTGTCCGCGTCTCTCCACGCGATTCCACTCCGTCTTTTCACTTGTCTACGCTGCGGTAATTCTTCAACAATGCACAGGGATAATATCCGCTATGATCTCCTACGTACGGGTAGTGTGCAACAAACGACCGAGAAAATTTTGTCTCGTGGTTTCCTCGAAGCTGTATGTGGCCCCCTTCCCTGTCTTCGTAACTGAATTCCTAACAAAGACACGTATTGTTCATTTCAAATCCATTAACAATCTCCCCGAATATCAATGACCTTGCATCCACCCCAATGCCCGTCTCACCCGGCACACGCACAACACGGCGAATGCGAACCACAAACACGGTGTGACATTCCAACATTAACCCAACACTCTGGACACGTAACCAACCGCCATGCACGTACCTACACACCAAAAAAATGCTCACGCATTATGCTTTACGTTACATTATGCCATAACCCTATTCAACTTCCCCTCCAAAATAGCCTCCAGCAGCATACTACACCCTCTACCCACGAGAAGGCTCAGGACCCAACAACCGTACAACCATTGCCGGATCTGCGAATAGCCAACAACGTGCTGGTGGCCAATCAAACGGCAGCGCCGCAGCAACAGCGGGGTCATCAAAACCAAAAGATACGTTAATCACACGATTCGGGTTACAAGACCGCATCGCCTCCACCCCCGCCGCCACCGCATCCGCAGTTGACTTGGGTAACATCAACACACCGGAAGAAATCGGCGGGAAGGCCGTTTGGGAGGTTAGCGCTGAGAAGAGGGAGGCGAGTTTGAGAGAGAGAAAGGCTAAAATGATTTTGGCCGCCAGACAGTGAGTGTAACAAACCACTTTGAGTTATTGAACACTCTTAATGAACATACCTTCCTGTAGGAGAATGTTGGCTCAGGAACAACACAAACAGGCACCGCCATCTTGAGTGAATATAATCAAAGCAAAGTCATCAATCTGTTCGGGTCTCATCGGTATCGCTTGGTTTTCTTCACCTTGTCTATGGGCAGCCGGACAAAGAAACGGGACGCGCTCATCAATCACTTTGTTAATTTTGCTCTTTCTGTGCCATACATACATACCGTAACGACTCAACGCTGTGTCATTTTTATCCTTGGGCACCCTTTACATTTATTCCTGGTACTTACTTCCGTCGTAGAGTAATCGCTTTGTCTATCTCGGTTTCTTAATTGCTCTTTCTTAACAATGTCAATATGCGTCAACGCCCCACTCTGTCTACGGCCTCATTCTCTGAAGCTAATAGTAATCCAAATAGGTGGCATTGAGGTATATTGATCAGACTGATATAAATGAGTGTACGTACAGTGATGCGTGTCTGAATCGCTGGGGAGAGGGTTATACATGTAATGGGACACAGGAAAACGCATCGCCAGTATGCTTTGTATGTACACATTCTTCTTTTTGTATTCAATAATAAAAGGTTGGGGTATTATATCCTATCGACGTCTAACCACAGATGTTTTCGTGGGATACATACAAAGAAAAAGGGCAAAATTATGAAAAAGAGAAATAGTGTCAGGTAGGTGATATCGAGGAAATTTAATAACCAGTAATTAGCACCGGTCGTATAAAAGTAAAAGGTATAGAACGTATACTTAGTGGGAAGTTCGATGGGAAGTTTGACGTGATAGATGGTAGTGATTTCACTTGATTGGAATGGGAAAGTGTTCGACATAAGTAACCTGGGTCCACGACCAGTGCCAGGGAGGGTCCGCCAATGAGAGACGTACGCCTATGCGTAAGTATGCTTATGTATCGTAACTATAATATGCGTGCATGTATGCAGGAATATGTGTATAGGGGCGGGAGAGGAAAGGGAGGTATACAAGCGGAGACTGATGCGACGGACAGAATGATGACAAACGCGCAAAGTCGTGAATAATCGTCTGCAGAATCTGAGAACGAGAACGAATATCCCTGCAAAACCAGTATGCAAGAAGGCGTTAAAAAATAAGCAAAACCAAGACCAGGGCTAATATGAAAAGTACAGGAAACTTTTGGTGAGGATAATACAAAGTGTGGAGATTGAAAAGGGACAGAACGAGAAACGTGGTAGGTATCGACGGGACCGGGACTATGAGACGAACCGTAAGCAATCTAATTTGACATAGGCGGTTGGGTGTGAGTGATTTGAGCGTCTGGGGCAGTCTTCTCAAAGACAGTGTCATTTGCGTCATTAGAAGATGGGGGCGTGTGAAGGGCATCAGAGTCCTGCAATGTCTTATCCAATACCATGTCGTCACGAGAATCGCAATCTGTCTTGTCGGAACCGCTCCAGTCCCATCTTGATCCTTCCGATGTTGCAGCAGGAGGGGTTGAAGTCCCTTCTACTATCGTCGCTGCCTGCATCGTAGCCGCAACTGAAGCAGCCAATTCGGCGATCGCGGTCTCCCTTTCCTTGTCTTCCTTGGTCTGGTGATGGTATCTCTGAGTAGAGTGTACATTTCCCAGGTCCGATAACGAAGGGAATATGAATTCCGGCTGAATCGCTCCCGAGCTTATTGGTGGTGTACTAGCCTTCGGTGGCACGCCTTCTACCATACAATCGTCCTTTTCTTTGACTCCGGATTTCTTTTTCACAGACCCAACCATTATACTCTCAGGGCGCTTAAGAATCGCATCCGCAAGTATCTCGCTGAACTCGGATTCCTCTTCAAGGTCTTCGTCGTGAACATCCGCAGCTGGAGCGTCCGCAGTAGCACCGTCGTGATGGACAACCCAGCCATCGTTACTCTCTTCCCAGATACCCAGGTGTTTGTTATTGAAACCGTTTGTCTTCTTGCCTCTCAACTTTCTCCTTCCACGATCTAGCATCATTGACAACCGGGGACTAGAAGGACCAGCCAAATCCGGTGATAGCGATCCAACCGATGAGCCGGCCACGGACCCTGGTCTACTGTTCCCGGGAGCATGAATATGATAATTCATACTGAGGCCCATCGGATAAAACATTGAATAGAAGTTTGCGGAAGGGTTGTGTGGGGGATACCCAAAATATGGGGACGGTGGGACAGAGGAAGATGTGGGGTGTGCCAATCCTGGTAGTGCGACTGGAGATGCGAGACCGACAGGGGAAAGTATAACACTAGGTGACAATGATTGTGGAGGGGAATGAAGGGCTAGATGGGAAGGCATTGGCGAGTGGGGTATTGATGATGATGAACTGCCATTTTGTTGTGTTGATGCACTAGAACTGGTACTATTTTCGCCATTGCTGTTCCCGTTCGCGAAGGGAGACGTCGAACTCTGTGGTGGTAAGCTAGAATACAGTCCCACGTAAGTTTGAAGCTGAAGCGTTGTCTGCTGTAACTGGGTTTGTAGCTACAAAGATAGTGGTGGTCAATGAGATGCTTACCATTTAGAAGGAGAGGCTTACCTCGGTTTCCCGACGCCTGGACGACATACATTCCCAGCGAATCATTTCAAGCTCTTTCCCAAGACGCTCAATTTCCGATTTCAGCTTCTCTTCTCTTAGCCGAGCTGCTTCTAACGCACCACGCAATGATGCAATTTGTGTTTGCGCAGATAAAGGAAGGGACGGGGTATTGGTTCCTGAGGATGGCGTAGGCGTCCTGCGAGGGATATGTCGCGAAGAGGGAGAACAGCACGTTCCGTTATTTCCATTTATCGTAGAATTCATACTATTTCCGGCACTGCCAGGACCTGATGACAACGATCCGTTAATTGATGTTGAGGAAGGTCCATTAAGGGTTGGAAATGTGATTAGGGGTGGGTCACTATCCATTGAACTTGACGGAAGTAAGGTGGAAGAAGAGGATGAATCTGGGTTAGGGAACGGATAGGGTGGCGATGAACCTGATACTAAAGGCATCATAGAAACGGGAGAGTGAAGAGGTAGGGGAGATAAACCTCCTCGAGGTTGCGAATGGAAACGAGGAGGCTTACGGTACGCGATTTCTGGGGCGGGGAGCTGTGCTTCTTCCCAATCCCAGGGCGTTGGGTGTTTCATGTGATAGTTGTGAGACGCGTTGGCAGTACTTGGGCCGATGTGGGACGTAGAATAAATCGTATGCGACTCTGAGACCTGCATATGAGTCGGTGTAGAAGGGATGTTGTCGGGAAGGGATAAACTTGGGGAAGTACTCGGTGTTATAGCAGGTTCTGAAGTAGATTCAGAAGCAGAGGATGAAGTTGAAGTAGTACTGCCATGAGAGCTGGTGGATAGTACGGAAATCGTTGAACTCTCTAGATCCTGTGCGTGAGATGAAACGTCGTTTTCCCGCGGATCCGTAGACGTTGCTGCAGCCCGAGCATCCTGCGTGAAGGAGCCACCTGTTGAGGGCTCCACATTCTCAGGGTTTGACACAGGGGGCGGTGACGCTTTCGGAGTGGAAGATTCGGTCGTTGCTTCTGTGTCATTCGTTGTGAATCCTTGGGAAGAGCTAATGGTAGCAGCAGGACATGTCGAGGACGGTCCTCGTCTGGAGCCGGACATTGATGATAAAAAAGGAGGCGGAGAGGTACTGGGCAGTTGTGTCTCGTCAGGTACCCGCCCCGGCGTGCTTGGCTGAGAGCCTTCCCCCTCTGCGGACGGTATAGCCTTTCCCATAGCCTTGAGCTTTTTCCCAGCTTTCAGCAACTCCTTCGCCGGATCCTTCCCTCTCCTCCTCCTCTCCTTTGGCCGCTGGTTTTTCACGTCTTTGACTTCATTGTCATTGTTGTTGTGGCCAGTAGGGGTGGCGATCCGCATGTGCGTACCGCTTGGGCTTGATTTACCTGACATAAGGGAGACGCCTTGACCGTCCTGAGAATCTGATTTCATAAAAGACTTGCAATCAGGCTCTAAACCGTTTCCATCCGCACTACGTCGAAGCGCAAGTAGGTGTCTTGGAAATGGCGCGCCAGAGCGCCAGAGAAAAGCAGAACCAGCAAAAACGAGGGTTACTATTGTAGTAGCAAATAAAATACGGGGATCGCTGCCGTACGCAGCGTGCGAGGTATCGGGGTCGCCGTCGGCCATGGTGAGGAGAAAGAGAGCAGGAAATTGCGAGGCTTGATGGTGGTTTTGGAAGTTGGAGCCAATTACCTTGTTTCATTTCAAACTCCGACATCCCAAAATAGATAAAGTATTACCGACCCCCGCAGGTGCTGACTAAGCCAGTAAGGCACAAAATGACCGAGAAGCACACCGCCAGCCACACAAAAACGCCAGGGCAACGAGCAGATTGAGCGCATTCTACTCCCCTCCTTTTTCTTCTACACGCTCGCAATGCATGGTGCTCCTCCAAGTGTCACAGATGTCGCATCGTTTTTGCGTGGCTTCTCGCCATTCCCCCGGTAAATCCGAAACAGTTCCCTCCCTAGTCTGCTGACCTGCATCGCACTTACATCCTCTTTACATACCCGTGTGATTTATCAACTTTCCTTTTTATTTTTCTCCGTTTGCAATATCAAGCTAAAACTCTGAATGCATACCCCAATGAGGCAGTACCTGATGGGTCCACCCCAGCGCTCATGACCAGGTCAGCAGTGCACTCTGTGGCCCTTAGATAATTCAGTAAGTTCCATGCCTGCAAGCAGCCTCGCCCCTTTTCCGTGCATAGCGCCGCAGGTGGCTCATCAAGGATGCTGTTTATTACGGCATTCCTGACCATGCTGCATAAATCTTCACCTGCAAGACACAGTACCATACAATTAATTTGCAGTATCTCTAGTCTGCCTGCCCTTGTCCGACAGATTTAGCATTTGCTCGTCTCAAAAGTCGGGCTCACATCTCAACTTGGCAGGGTTGGCACCCAACACCCGAGCTAACTCAATCTAATCTCTAAGCGCCATTAGGATTGCTGATCAACGTACCCAATGCCAAGTCTGTGTGGGTGATGCCCTAGATCTCAAGCCCGGACCCTATACTATAGCAGGCTCGACATCCATTCAGGGAGGCGCCTATACTCAAGTAGGCGCCCCCAGACTGTAAGTAGCAAATTATTGCGGGCCTCATAATGGTAGATCGAACAGCTGAGATGCATGCTAGTTACTGGGCAGGTATCTTGAACAGTTGTAACAATTAGATGATGAGTTCGTCCTTCTTTCGCTGACGTTGTGAAATTGGGCTCCTCTTTGTATCAATAACTTGCTCTTTCAAGATGCTCTCCAAGCTTGTCATCTCCGCCGCTGCCACCACAGCCGTCTTCGCTGTCTCAACCCCTGTCCCGACTGATGGCCATGCAGCCAATCGTGATACTGGGTCCATCGTCTGCTGCAACGACGTTTGAGACTGCTCCTCTGCTGGAATGACTAGCCTTTTCCAACCTCTCAATGCGCATACGGAACAGGTTACAGATCGGGTTGGCTTGCAATGCAGCCCTCTTAGCGTAGTTTGCATAGGATCTGGCGCCCAGTGGTAGGTTTGTTGCTTCGTTGTTTGTTCTCTTCAGTACTAAGTTAAGCGTTGAACAGTTCTCTGACAGCTCCGCTAAACCCTTCCGCACCAATAATAACTCCAGTAAGCCTAAATGCTATTCAGATACTATTGGCACTGCTGACTGGTCATAGATGGTCTATGGTTGCTCCGCCATTATCTCCACCAAAATTTCCGTCACTGGTCGGAACGAAATTTGCAGAGTGGCTCAAGTGCACTCGCATATCTTTATCTCTATTTAACGCCCTTCACACCACCGTTGCAACCTCACCTTGTTACCCTTGGCATAATTACAGTGACAATTCGCATTGGCCTAAAACTTTCTTATCCGCGCCACCTCTGTGAACGTGCGTGGTCGTGATTAATCCGGTGAATTTGTGGGTCCGCCCAGGAAAATCTTTGCAACTGGAACTACGTCATTTGGACTGCTCATGCTCAATTGTCAAGCTCTCACCGGTTGATTTGGCAAAACCACCTTCTTTGATCCGTGACACGACCTTGGCTCAAATGTCGCCAATCGCATTCGCAATCACACCGCGCTAACTTCTGAGCTTCTACTCGTGGTTTCGGTTGTTCTGCAATTTTTCGAACCCAATATGAGCTCTGACCAGTGATGTCAGGGCCTCTATTAAGTCGCCTTATTGCCGTATGGGTGACAGATGCTATAGATTACAAGCGGTCTAGGATTGTTAGGAGTATTCTGGGCGTCAATATGGACGCACGGATGACCTGTGGTGTCGCCGATAATATACCTACTTTACGTTTCGTCGGACTGACGTCGGCATGCTTTATTGGTAGTTTATGAATCGGGGTGGGGATCCAATTGACGAGTACAACCCGAGTGACGAGTGAGCTAATTTCCAGCTATAGATTCTCTTTCCCTTCGTATGCTCAGTGCGCTATTTTTCATAGTTTTTGGTCTATAAAATGACGGACGCTGCGGCGCTCAACAGATGCCGTACGACCACGTGGCTGCGATTGCGGCTGTGTGGCTTGCTGCACCTGCGCGGTTGAGCCCTCCACCTTTATTCCCATCTGACAGCTTTGGACCCTATCCTACGCACTTTCTAAACTTGATGTCTCTCGGGAGGCTCACATCGCTTTCTACCCAAACTCTCTCCCTTTTGCTGGAGCGCCAACGGTTTCAAACACTCCCAACTTCGCAAGGCAGCACAGGCACTAATACCCTGCATCTGCCGCAGATAGAGAAAAATCTAAGCTCTTTGAGGATCGGTATTCTTGAGCTCGAAGGAAAATATGGGAGGTCCGAGGCGGTTCAGCTATTACGAGACCAATACGATAGGATGAAGGGAATGTTGGATGGTATTCTATCCGTGCCTAGGTTAGTTGATAATGTTCATGCTATCCTTGTGCTAGGGATCACTCCCTTCCTACTTTGAGATGGACCTGAGATATTAAATTCATAGTCTGCAAACCGAACAAATAGTGGATCTGCAGGATGCAAAATCACCACAACACGAAGACGATTCATCGCTGCGGTCGTTATCACCTCAGAGTCGATCAAGGCAGCTGAGGGGTGAGCACGAAGTACGGTATGCACCTTATACCGACGACCCAGAAGCTGGTTACGACACCGGTATACTATTACAAAGTCAACAGCAGTTGATCGATGGTATGTTCACACTACGGCCTCAATGACCTGAAGGTGTCGCTCAAACCCATGAAAGAGCAAGACGAACACCTTGATCGTCTTTCTCACTCTATACAACGACAGCACCACATTTCACTCCAGATAAATGACGAGCTAGATGTCCACACTGGGTTATTGGAGCAACTCGACACGGACCTGGATAACACTGAGAATCGGCTGACGAGTGCTAGACGGAAATTAGACAAGTTTGCCAAGGGGGCTAAGGAGAATGGTATGTGTCAGCCATTTGCACCCTACTATCGATTTTGTTGACACCTGTCCCTTCTACAGCATCAACCGTTACCATTGCTGTGCTGATTGTGGTGCTTTTAATACTAGTCATCGTGAACAAAACATAGCTATCCTTGAAGCTTGAAGACCCACTCTTCTTTATCCGCCGCGTGTCGCCTTTTCGTGCTCTTAGTATGCCAGGATGTACTTGTGTATACATAACATTTTCATCTCTCTATTTATTGTACATCCAGTATTGGTTGGATTTCGGGTGTTAATAATAGCAAAAATTATTTCAACACAGCAGAGCTCCAAGGAGCTCCCCCATCAATTTCCTAGTCGCATAACTGCTCGACTACGTTATTTACATACTATTGTGTTTACACGATTGACACAGGTACGGTATCCCTTATGCCATAGCGTTAAAGTCCTTGAAGATCCCTCTGCGCAATTCTTTCAGCTCTTCCACCCACGTTGAGAACTGCGCTTTCATATCTGACTCTATGATATGGGTGTCTTCTTTCCACAAGGGCATCATACCATAATACACCTGCAGTTCAAAACAAGGTCACCTGGACGTTATATGGTAGAAGCTGTGAACCTACTTTTCGTGCTAATACTTTGAACTGTTTCTCCAGTTCTTCTCTAATGTCATCAACGACATTATCAATATCATCCAGTAGTTTGTGCGACAAGTCTTTGAATAAGGTATTCTTGTTCTCCTCGATGAATCTGTTAAAGTAGTCCTGTCACACCATCAAGAATTAATGTCATGGCTTGTTAGGATAAGCACAAAGGTCAGAGTATACACCTTTTGTTCGCTTACACTCCCCCGTCCCCTAAATTGCAATGCCGCATCATACGCAGGCACAAGTGGTTTCTGGATGGACGAGACGAGAGAGTGAGATATCTCCCTTTGCCGTGTCTCCAAACGGGCTGATATTTTTCCAGATATGACGGGCAATACAGCCGAAACTTCTGCATACATGACTTTTCCTAGTCGCACAGCCTGCTCAGTCGACGCCGGGGTGCCGCACGAATCTATCACCTCCCGAACGAGAGAGTTAATTTGTACCTTGATATCGGTTTCGACTTTCTTGAAGATATCTCGTTCAAACAAAGCCGCCCACGTCCTAGCCACCCGGTTCGTAAAAGGATCGAGCAGATGCTCATTGATATCAACATGCCAGGAACCATGTCGGCGGTACGCTGTATTAACAGGACATTTAAGGTAGAAGGCGAGACATACACCAGAGAATACCCACTCGCTCTTAAGCGTTGCCATCGCATGCCATCCTGAACTGAACCAACAATTCCTCTGGCCTTATTGACAGCCTGACCAGAAATGAGCTCTATGACTTCAATTATACCTGCATGAGTTGTGTTTACCGCTTTTTCCCCTTCTCTGCATGCTTGACCTAACTTCTCCGAGAAGACTACCTTTACACCTTGAGCAGCCTGATTGGCACTCTCCACTAGCAACTCTATCATCCTCCCACGTAAGGATGATCCCCATTTCTGCTTCAGCGCCAGTCTCGCATTTTCGTCCTGGTGCTCCAGCCCTTCAATATACGCGACGACTGATGTCGCTACTGAGACCAATATTTCGAGGCATCCTGCCACGTAGCGTTTGCGAGATACTTCTGTTAAGTTCCGGCAATGCTCGCGTAGCTGAGGGATCTGTGTATCCTGGACAGTAAGGAATGTGCTAGATTCTTGATTTTCTGGGTGGTCATGTTAACATTGTTCCCATTAGGCTATCGGTGACTCACTATCCAGTTTGAGAAAATCCCATACGGAGATTGTGAAAATGAGGGGCTTGCTTAAACGGGGCTCAACTATGGACTTATAGTCATCGTTGCCTTCTGAACTCATCCTATCAGCCTCGCATTCCATTTCTTGAAAGTTTCCCGACTCGTTAACCGAATTCAAACAGGTGAGTGCCACCGGACTTGCCCTCCCAACTCTAGCTATGGTGATAACACCATCATCAGCGCCTTGTGCCGGTCTTGTGTCTTCGGGCTCTGCCTCCGATGTGCCTTCTTCATCTGAATACTCCATATCTAAGTCAAAATCGTTAAACTCTATCATTATCCTTTTGGTTAGCCTCATGCGTGTATCCTTAACAGAGTGGTCGGTAAATTTAGTGTGAAATCAAGCTTAGTTCTCACTTCTGAACGTTTACGGGCACAAAATGCTGTTAATGACTTTGTAATTTCCGCCAACGTATTCTCATAGGTCTTCAACTCATTCATGATTGCTTCTTGCTCTTCGACAGCCGTGATTAACTCGGTGGCTTGATCTTTGATTATATGGCTCTCAGATAGTATACTTGGGCCCTCATCCAGGCTGCAACCACAGTCAAGTAATGGGGATTAGGAAAGATAGAAAGAATCGTTACTGTGGTCGCTTAAAAGGGCCTTCGGGCTCAGAGGTGCTTTCTCGCTTCATTGGGATTTTGACGTCCTGGACCTCGTGCTTCACATCTAAGACACTTTTCTTAGCTGATCACCTCTGTGAGTACACTGGCATTGCTTGATGTCCTTCAACATACCTTCAACAGCTATAACAGCTCTTTTGAGTCTCTCCTTTGTTTGTACTATGGCTGCATGATAGTCTTTTATCTCATTCTGCATTCGGGTTATCTCTTCTTCTCCATCGAGTCGAAGCGACGATATGGTCTCCCCGAGAGCAATAGAATCACATTTTGTCACTAGAAGGTGTCGCTGAGAGAAAGTCAAAGTTCAGTGCAAAACTCATACCTATGCTTGTCCATTTCTCCGGGGTATATCTAGGGGAAAAGGTCGCAGGGTGCTTGCAACATCGGAAGAAAGCGAAGCACATACAGGCCATCTGAGCAAAAACTTCTAAGAAATGAATGGATAGGATGATTGATTTACTCACCCACTAGAAGATAACTCACCGTCAGATTTATGAATCATGAAGCGATCGATGACTCACTTTTGAATTTGTTCTTGGACAACCCGAGAATATCTGTATATCTCCTTGATTTGATCGTAAGCAAGTGGTGTGACTGATATATGCGTACCAGAAGTTACTTGGGCATCGACAGCACGCTCAATAGGTACGATGTGCCATATGTGGTCACATTTTTTGATATAATTTTCCGACACCACGTATCGTGCCTTATTAGCATCTGCAAGACCAGGAAGATCCACAAGCGTGACACCAGTTGAAAGACACTGGGCAGAACACCAGATTTGCACATTGCGAACCAGCGGCCATGGCCCATCATCTCCAGCAAACCTGAAGACTTCTGTAGCAAAGCCATCATCAGTTTCTTTCACTACGGAAGTGGATTTTCCTAGCAAGCCCTCAACCTCTGAAGACAGCAAATTTTAGGTACATCATGCCTTGCTGCAAAGATATAGACTCACCAGGTCTAGTCAGTAAACCTTCCGCTGTAGATTGAACGAATTCTTCCCACCCCAGGCCTCGATATACTGCGCAAACCTAAGACTTTATTAAGTTTTACATTATTCAATAATATAACTTTCTTTTAGTCTTGCCTTAGCCCAACCAGACTGTGAATCCTCCGATAAACTGTTTGGGGTTATCGTGAAATCACTTCCGTCGCCAGTGCCAGCTGGATGAATCGCCCTATGTGTCTTGCGGTGACGTTTCTGTTGAGCCTCCCTTCTTCGTTCGATTTCATCCTTCACATCTTTGAGTATTGCAGTAACCTCCTCTTCCCACTCAATCTTCGAAAGGAACTGGATCTCGGCTTTGAGGTGATTATGTGGGTGATAGGCAACCTCCGTAATTACAGAAGTACAAGCCCGGTGACCACTTGTTGGCACAACCTCCACTTATTGTTCCCATAAGTAGCGCGTATACATGAGTGCATGGTCATTACCTCCTAGAAGTGCATTGATAAGAGAAGACTTGCCCGCTCCGGTACCTATAAGTATTATGGAGCCCATTAGCAAAGCAGCAGAGCTGAATGAAATACAGGTATGCCAATATACCTCCAAGAAGTGCGACGAGGAGTGTAGGCTCTTCCTCGCAATGGGTAAGGTCATTCACCCATACGCGCTGTCGTTCTTCGTAGTGTGCCCAGGCCGGTTTTTCCAACTCAGTCCGAAGGGTCTGTGCCCATTTTCTAATTCCTACAACAGCAGATTCTGCTGTCCACATTATCCCATCCAAGGTTGTATAACTTCAGTCTAGGTGCGGAAGAAGATATGAAGAAAATTTGCAAATAGTTTGGAAACAGGTTTGGAAACAGGCGTAAACAATTGACAACGCGATAACGGATGATGATCGATGATCTGTGATGTCCAAAACAATCCATTTTATGCATTGCAGATGCGCCATATAGCCTCTTGGCTTCTACGCCCGTCGTCTATCTTCGCAAACTCTTAGTTCTTCCACCACATCCTTATACCGACCAATAGCTGCGATCAAACTACTGCGCGAGCACTGGGGAGTTTGTGCCACTGCCGGACTCCAGACTTATAAAACGCACCCATAAAAATTCTGAAATATTATATATGAAAACACGTACATACCACAATCACTTTACGGGAAATTCTGTTCCTGCAGAACGTTCGCGCTTCCTCAAGCTCCCCTTACCTACTTCGTGATCAGAGTTGAAGACTATTTGCTGGACTACCACACGAATGAGTATTAATTAATGAACCGTGCTGTAAATCCTAATTCATACCGTCAACATATGACGGTGCTAGTTCGCTACGGCGCCTTCATTTAATAATCGCGTTATCACAGGCCTTTATATTCTCTTCGATTTGAACTACTTCTGGGTTGCTTGTGAGTCCAAGGCGTTTAGTATCCTCCCTTTCTTCCAGGGCTTCGCATTTTGTCACTTTGTATAGCCTTGTTTACACGAGCATCTAATGAATTATTCGATTTAATGTCAACACCAATGTGTGTCCATTTCTCGGGGGGTGTATCTATGAAATTCATTTTAAGTAGGAGAATGTGCAAGCATAGGAGAACTTGCAGCACATCTGTCAAAAGACATTGATTTGTGAGCACGTGTGCAAGTTTCTACGAGAATAATCATACCCACTGAGTAGGGCGCTCAGCATTGCAACGAACTTCTCTACATTAAACGAAAACTCACTTTTAAACCTATTCTTGAATAGACCAATAACATCTAGGCATTTTTCATATTGCTTTAGGTACAAAAGACACGACTGACTTACCGGAGGTGACCTGTGTATCAACAGCACGTATACTGGGCAGAATGTGCCATATATGGTCGCACTTCTTGAGGTATTCTTCCGTGACGGCGTATCGCGCGACGTTTGCATCAGCAACACTAAGCAGATCCACAAGGGTAACCCCAGTAGACAGACATTCAGCATGGCACCTAATTCGCATGCTTAGCACCAGGGGCCATGGTGGTTCACGCCCGATAAACCTGTGGATCGACGAGGCAAAATCTTCTTCGTTTTCTTCGGTAACAGAAATGGATTGCTCAGTGAATTCAACTGGATAGTCTCAGCGTGTATGAACTATCCGGATATCGAGAGCACTCACGTGGCCAGCCCGAGAGTGTACTATCTGCTGTGGATTCCACTCACGTTAAGTCGCGATATACCGCGTTAATCTGGGGATTTTCGTCGGTATTGATACATCTTACGAAATAGATGATTTACCCTTCCCCATATTTCTTGTGCTTGCTGTGATAAATTAGCAAGATGCCCTTTGTAGCGCTTCGTGGTGCTTCCAGCCGACTTCGTCTTTGTCTTCGTCTGCTTGCCTGCTTTATCCTTGTAATTGCGCTTCTGTTCAGCAATCCGGCTGCACTCTTCAAGCTCATCCAACACGTCTTGCATCATTGTATCAAGTTCTTCTTTTCATTCGGTTGCGGACAAGAACTGAGCCTCGGCTTTAAAATTGTTCTCAGGATTATAAGAATTCTCTACAACCACAGATGTCCAAGCTTCGTCACTGCTTTTTGGCACCATTTGTGCTAGGAATAATCGTGAACAACTAGTGTCCAAGATCATGAGGGTATTTACCTCCAACCAATGCGTTGATGAGCGAGGATTTTCCGGCGCCTGTGCCTTGAGTAGGCAGTTAGAAGCGCTGTAAGAAATCAATGAACGTAATTTTACCTCCAAGAAGCGCGACTAAGAACGTTGGCACGTCCTTACAATGACTCAAGTTACCCACCCATATGTGTTGTCGTCCCTGATTGTGCTTCCAGATAGGATTTTCTAATTCGGTCCCAAGGATTTGTGTCCATTTCTTAATTTCTTCGACTGCTGAACCTATCGTCCAAATGATTGTATCAGACATCATCTCCGATAAAACTGCTGCAGGGGGGGAGATGAAGTAGAGAAGTTAGTGCCAACAGGGAAGCCTCGTGGTACTCATCGGGCAAATAGGCACAAATACGCAAGCACATCACCACGCGCCCTGAGTCTGCTAAAGTGCAGATTATTTGAGTGCTACTACTCTATGCAATTTATTGTCATCTTACTACCTGTCGCGATAGCAAACGCGACTGGGAGACAACCAGAACTCCTTTCCGCCTGCAACGCTCCACCCCAAAGGTCCCAGATCACACTCAGCACAGGTAAGGAACTTCAAAGGAGGGGCTATGGTTGCTTAGTCACAACCAACAGAAGGGAGGAAGATGCAACGAACCGGAAGGATCAGTATTTGCAACATTCTTCGTAAACCCGATGTTCTCAAATGCCATTGGACTTGGTGTTACTAGCCACCATTGCGCCTCTCCAGGCGGGTCAGGTATTGATGACAATTCAGAGTTGAGTGGGTTGTTGAATTCATTTACCTAACGTCACTCAGGCCATTCGTTCACTATGTCAGTATGACGAGATCACTTGCCTCTATGCTCTTGCTCTCAACCCACTTGCTTGTGCCCTTCTTTAGTATCAAAGAACCGCATCCGTCCCTAGGGCACACGATATCAAACTTGTTAATGAGAGTATTTGTATCTTCAACGACGGTGACATCAGCCCGGCCTCCCGAAAACGCATTCCAAGATCTTGCTGCTGGGCGTTCTTTCCTGCTAGACCCTGCCAGCGCCTCCCACAAGCCTGCAGGAATGACAGGGCTGACTTGAGTCGTTGACACCAGATCCGCGCCCTGGCTCGCCAGAACCTTGCGCATCTCGAACCAGGGTTGAGACCCATGAGCAACTTGACTAGCGCCAATCCACTCAAATCCGGCCTTCTCATAAAAGCTCCGGAGGTTTGAGTGCGTAATCAGTAACACCCTCTCGTGCCCCGCGCCGTTATCGCACAACATGGTGAGGTGGTCAATATATGCTTTCAGGAGCGCCAGACCGACGCCTCGTCTTCGGTAGTTGGCTTTGACACAAACGGAATGTATGCAGACGGAAGCAGACCCTGGTACGTGTTTTGACATAGATTCGTGAGTCAATTGTTCGGCTGGGGACAGGGTTGAGCAGACATAGCCGATCAGCTCGTTAATGTCAGCCAAGTAAGCTCCCAAAAAGTAATCGGGCGCTTGGGATAGCCGATATCTACGAACTCGGTGAGGACAATAAAGCCGGTGCATGAATTTAGTGCATATTACTTGAACGCTTCAAGAGATGCTGCTTCATCGGGTGGATAGCCTTAACACAGGGGTTGGCGAGAACTGTTTGATGATCGTACAATCACCACACCTTCGGCTTCGATTAAAATTGCGGCCTCAAGGTCGATAGGCTTCACTTGAGCAAAAACGAGATTAGGGAGGGACATCGTTGTTCCGAGTGATTGTCGCCACTTGAGATGGATGGTACTGGCTAGCTGGCTGAGGTGTTTGCCTACAGCCTCTTCATCAAACACTAAAATAGCCACCACAAATATCTGCGACGGCAGTCTGCACGTTCCATTCAGCCCAAAGAACAAACCTACCCGATTGTTCCTCATAATGCGTCGAAAGCAATGTCTGAGGGCTATCAAAGGCCCGAAACTGGCCGACACGCTTGGCGTACGACCAGTCTTGGTTAAGGAGTGTTTATCAGCTTCACATCCTCCCGACAGGTCGGTTGGCAGGGATTATGCTGAGCCACAGGCCATCGGCGGTTTTCTTGATCCCCACATAAAAATACGCGCCGACATCCCTTCAACCCTGCTAAGTCCACTCTCGCTGGTCACCATCTCACCACCCGTTGTCAATTAAAAGAATAATAGCTTACATATTGTCATCCATTCATCTCACAGGGGACCCCGGGAAGTGCCCAACAAATCCCGTTGATGACCCTCTTCCATTCTCGCTGTCAATCGTTACGAAGCCTCCTTTTGGGAATACTTCATTTACTGAACCGATCGACCAGCACTAGAACACCTCTCACTTATCTCGCCAGGCATTGCCTTTCCACCCCGGCATCCGCATCCAACACGAGCACATTCACAGCCACCTATCCGAACAAGGAAAAGTAATGCCTTACACGTGTTTCGAACCCTTCAGAGATAATGGAGGAAATCAACGCCCATTGACTCTAGCCCGGTGAAATAGCACCCCGAACGGTAAACATTATGTACAAAATATGCGCGCCCGCAGTCGAGCACAGACATAGGCGAATGCTCGTGCAACAACTAACGTCTTCTCTGACGTGGACCAGATAGCCCACAGTCAACGCCCCAATGTCGTGAACTTTTACCGATCCTTCATCTACAAACGACATTGCTAATATACATACAACACTCCAATAGCAGCCTCAACAGCAACAGCACCCTAGTTCATTGGCAGAACCATATGCAACAGTCATGGATTACATTCGGCACCCAATCAGCACAGACTACACACCCATCCCGCGAGTTCTTTGCCATTCACCGACGTCCCGCAGCCGTGGCCAAGGCCATCAACGCATCATGATCACTCGCACGAGACTTATTCACCCACTACAAGGTTTTACATCCCCACCCACAAGATCGTACATGTTACATCCTTTCATAAGCCGCCGACACCTATATACAATACAAACTAGTTGACAAACGCCACCAGGGCGTTAGCCGATCAAAATGTCTGGGCACTTCGGACAAGGCCTGATGTCGTTGTCTATAAGTGCATAAGTCTACATTGTCTTCCCACTACGGTTCTATGTAGCACGTTCACGCAATCCCGCTTCACATCCCTTTTCGCATGGACGTCATTTGACCCTATGCCTTTCGGCGCCCATAACATCTAGCGTAGCGAGTAGAACCCTCCCTATGACGTTTAGTAAGACGCAAAAGTTACCATGAAAGAACTCGCAATTGAACCGAGGGTTGTCAACAGATACGCCATCTCCATCACACCGCCAGGACCGCGACTGATGCGCGATAAGTAGACGCACGATAAGAATCATGATTAATCAATAGTCGGGTCGTTAACAGCATGAATATACGATATTTACCGGCAATCCTGTCCTGTAATGTCGTACTAATGAAAATACTGACGATAGCAAAAACTGTCTGTCTGGTATACTTAACGAGAAAAAGAGGGGGGTGCACTGAATATGAACATGAAAAAAGGTATAGAGATATATGCAATATGCAAAGAAAACTGTCCGCTGGCGTACTAACAATGCAACGAGAATAATATGGATTGTCGTAAAGAGAAAGCGCCTTGAAATACGCTCAAGAAGCCATTCAGGTTTTTGAGGGTGAGAATACTGCAGGGATCATTACAAATTGGCCATGACGGTGGCTATGATTCTAAAATGGGGGTGGGTGTTGAGTATATGCCAAGTGATGACAGTGAAATGTGCCATGATAGCCAGGAGAGTTTGGGATAAGAAAGAAGCAGAAGCAAAGAAGAGTGTCCAAGTATCACATTCGGATGGGCCCGTGTATATGTCAAAGGGTACTTAGCGACGATTTATGATAGCAGCATCCTTCGAGAAAAAAGGGGCATGATTCGGGGGCTGGATCGAGGAGACGGTCTACCGGGTCTTATTTCCAGATCTGTGCCTTGACAAGTCAAAATGGTGATCAGGCACTCCGGCATAGCGCCACACGGGTGCAGATATGCACAACGGGGAACTCAATACGAGAACACCATAAGCCATGGGTTCAAGATAATCTGCAATAATACAAACCCCGCCCGAGGAGCACAAGGGTCATTCGGTTAGCATCCAAATGCATAACAACGAAGAAAAGGACAAGAGAACGACAAAATGAAGGGAGACAACGTACCGGGAACAAAATGTGACAACCGGCACCGACACTGTCAGATCGTCGTCAATGTCAATGTACAAGTGAAAATCGTTCATAGCAACCAATGACAGAAAGCCTCGTTAGCACCTCAATGCAGCGGGAAACGGGACAAAAGGAAGGGTACGCACGCTAATGGGAAAATAACGGCCCAAGCCGTGCTGTCAATCCTCCACGCGTAAGGCACAAGTTCCGTGCTCAGAACGATAATCATGACGATAACAGCAAATGATACACAAAGGGGGAACCAAAATCTGATATTCCTCGTTTTAATTCCGATGCACAAGCAAGTCCGATGTAACGCACCTCTTCGCAATTTTCGGGATTTCTTTGAATATGTTGGAACGTTCAACTTCCTTGATGGTAGCCGACCACGTGATATTATAAGAAAATAGGTGGGCAAGCATTGCCTGGCTGACTGGAATACTGAGTCCGCCAAAGAAAAAGAAGCTATCACAAACACAGTCAATGATATAATCGGTGTGCGTGCTCATCAGAACTCACAAGAAGGGAATCCACATGATGTTCTCAACAAAACCTCCCAGCTATTTCCAAACAAAGCAACAATTAGCGACTAATACCACCGCAGAGGATGGTGCCCTTACCAGTTGCTTGTGACCGAGGCGATACTCCAGCAAGGTGTAGCCCAGGTTGCCCGAACCGAAAAACACCACAGTCGTTGCCAACCAAATCTCAAAACTCCGTAGGTACATGCCATCAACTGGCAACTGGAATCCAAGCAGGAGGTAGTTGATCAGTGAGATGGTCATCGACGCCGCAATACCATCTAAAAAGGTAGTGAGCGAGGTCATGCGCTGAGGCCACGTGCCAGTTAAACGAGGCAGCACGTACAGTAAGAGAACATGTCTGAATAGCAAGAGACAAGTATCAACTATCCATATTATATGTGATATTATATGTGCGATACTTACAAGCCATCATCGAAATCTTGTAATGCAAAGGCGCCTTCGACCACATGAACTTGTGGATTTGGTGGTTAATGGGTCCTTTCCTCCACCATGTCACGAACGGGTTGAAAAGCAATCTAAACACAAACCATCAGCCTGATAGCCATCAAAACACTTGCTCAACTTACTCGCTACATCCATAAGCATACTTTTGCCATCGATTCAATTCATCATCTACACTGAGTGACACACCCTCCTTGAAGCCTCCATTAGAATAAGTCGCCCATCTGATGATGTACCCCTTCAACATCAATCGCAAGGCCATGTCGAAATCTTCCGATACATTGGACTCGGACCATATTTTCTCTTTACCATCTGCAGGATCCACAAAGGCGGCATCTTGGAGAGCCCTCCAGCGGAGGAAACTGGAACAAAGGAATCAGTCATCGAGTACCGAGTGGATTGAAATGGCTTACGCGTTGTGACCCATGAAAGGTGCAACTTCACCATTTGCACAAGCTGACAGAACATCAGGTTATCGACAGTACCAACATCAAGCAAATCACCTACCCATTGAGATACACCTGTTGACCCTCCTCGTAAAGTACGCAATCCCGTTTTCAAAGTAATGATGAGCGATCTGCAACACATCTATAAAAAAGAAAGGCTGAGCTTTAATGCGCGAAAATCAAACCAAAAGGTTCCCTACCACTCTCGTGTTGGATAATCCCAACGCTCGGGTCCTCTTTCATCTCCCTGGCCGCATCCCTCAAACAATCCTCGGGAACGACAGTGTCACTATCCACAATCAGCACAATCTCTCCAACTCTCATACTCCTTGCATTAGCAGCCCAAGGTCTCCACCTCTTTCCGCTCTCCTCGAACAACTCTTCAACAGCCATACTCAACGCCCTCTCCTCCAAATCATCCCTGTTCCCGCCAGCGCCAGGTACAAAACTCAACAATGGATTGGCGCTAAACGCTGCATTGTTTGCACCTGGAACCGGCGCGTGCGAACTAGCCAATGAAAAATCGGGTCCTGCACTCGCACCATCCGACGTCGTGTTTGGATTGGGACTGGGTGTTGATCGCTCCTGTTCCTCTATGCCGTGGCTGCCACCGTTGACAGCAAGGTCTCCACGATCACGCAGGTTGCCGTTCGAAAAGGCGTTCCTTCCACGTTGTCCATTAATGATGCTTCCTGCGCCGCCAGGAATCTGACTTGAGGTTGAAATCCGACCCGCATTACCACCACCAAATCCGTTTCCAGAACCAGGGACATTGCCTTCCACTAGAAGAGTATCAAGGTGTTTCTCGAGCCTCAGGGACAAGTCCAGACCTGTAAAGAAGTGTGAGTGAATCAAGCAATGCGGAACTCGTATCACACCAGGCAAAGTCACGGTGACGACCCGTCATCCACCCAGCAGACAGCCACCTCTCACGCATAATGAACAAGTGGCATTCGGAACGTGAGAAGTGTGCAGGATGGGATGCCGTGAGCGGAATAGGGTGAAGGTGTGATGTCCAGCAGCCAGTCAATACACATACCGTAATTCATATTGGAAGCTTTCTTAAACCTTCCGGCTCGTTTGAATCCATTGGGGCCATCTTCCTGCTTTGGTCTCGCAACCCATCCAATATTGTGATTTGCATAGTACGAAATTCGTTCGTCTCTTTCCGCGGGTGAGATGAGCTAGACGACAGTCAGTATGGACGACGCTCAATGCACGCGTGAATGAAACGGACGCACCCTTAAACCATCATCATTGATAAAGATACTCGACGTTCCGCCTTGCCTGGCGTACGTCTGCATTGCCTTTTTGATAGATTCAATTGAGGGTGCCCTACGTAAAACGATCAGCCCTAGGTCACGAGGGAGTGAAGGACTATACGCACAGCGTGGCGTGCAGGCTCTCCTTGTATACTGGCATTTGGATGGTGATATGAGGCAGGGCCTCGTCAACGACCTTGTTAGCTGCTGGTCTGGTAGCACTGTAGTACTTTGAGTTTTCGTAGAAATGCGCTATTGGGCCGAGACTAAGCTGCGGTGAGAAACTGTGAATGAAGGGAAGAGTGGGTGCTTACGCCATAGTCACATTTTGGATGATCTGCAAAGCAAAGAACTAGAACACATGTCAGTCACCACGTTGCTTTTGGGTGGTGTCAAGAACTCACAAGAGAGACACAGAACAGGAATGGAAGAGTTACAATGAGTACAAAATGAAGGAAATTGCCATCGAGCGACCATTCTTCAAGAATAGTTCCTAAAAATAGGCAAGATCAGGTGCATATGCGCAGGCTTCTAGCTTTGGACATACTCAGTGCGTTTCCAATGAAGACTATCAAGGATCGTTAGCTTGGGCAAGCGACACACAGCGTCGGGAACACCTACAAAAAGCCAGACCAGCTGCCAAGCCATTATAAATGGGCGCGTAGAACAAGGCCTTCCTCGGCTTCCTGCTACCAAGGGCAATCCCCTCCTCAATCGTCGACTGAGAGTCGGAACCTTCCTTTGCAGCTTTCTCGTTCTCGAACCCTCTATCCAAATCTCCCGTGGTGATCGCACTGTCTCTTTTGCCACCGTACCAGGTCCTCTTCTTTGCCTTCTTTTCCGAATCAGAGAAGGTGGCATCCGGGTCGTTGACCCCTGGAGGAGGATCATTTCCTCTGGTCGTGGACTTTCGAATCTCGCTAAATTGAGCTGAAGCCCCAGTTCCAAGTACATGAGCATGACTGTCAAGACTTGCGGCACTATCACTCATAACGCTGGTCGTGCCAGCAGTTGATGAGGGTGGAATACCTGGTCTAGAGCGCCATAGGAGACGGATGAGGCGTTCTTCGATGTCTCGACAGGTGGGTATTATGTTGTCGAGCGAGTCTGACCAGATGACCATCACCCGTTCGTCTCGCTGCGACAGGGGTGAGAAAAACCCTAAATGCCAAGATAAGCACTTACGATAAATGCAGCACATTGCTCCTTGTCCGCGTTGGGCAAAAGAAGCATTGTGTCCATCACTTGGATCCTGGTGTTGGCGTCGACATAGATACTCTTGTCCTCCGGACCGCTAACAATAATAAAATCCGGTGCGGGAGCAGATAGCCCACGTGTGAATTAGGCGCGATCGAGGATCGGACAATTGAATTGACGGATAAGGAGACGGAAGCGGATTAGAGATAATTGACGCGCGGGAATTCAGAAGCGAACAACGTGAGCAATACTCGAGGAAAAGCGAGAAAACAGCGAAGGGAGCGCGAAAAGAAGATAATGGATGTCAACAGACAAGGTTTGCAAGGACATGCGCCCGGACGCATGTGCGAGATATCGCTATGAAGTGCCACAGGGATGACGGCATTGTGCAATCGCGAGGCACACATCACAATTTCTGGCATGTCAATGCGCAGGGATGGACGCACGTATGATAACGGGATGACGGGGATGGGCCGTTGTTTGTGGGGCTGGACTTACATTTCGGCGAGAGCGGCATGGACTGCAGCACTGCGAACCTTGACGGCGACGACTGGGTTGAGGACAGAGACGGCGGCTTCGAAGGGCTCGAGGGCGACATTCTCGTAGGGGAAGACGCGGAACTCTGGCGAGTCGTTTATGCGGAGAGCAACGCCAGAGGAGATGTTTTCCTCGTTTGGACGGAACCAGGCGTCGCCTTGGGTCTGGCGAAAGAGCCAGTGGAGGAGGGCGTCATTGCGGTCGTAGTCCATGGGAGAGGGGCGGGAGGGAAGGAGGGTGGAGGACGGAGGAAAAGAGTGGACGAGACGGAGAAGGAGAAGCGGGCAGGAAAGAAATAACGAGCGGAATTTTGGAGGGGCGAGGTGCTTTGGGGGGGAGGCAGACCGGGCAGGGCAGGTTTATCAAATGACGGAGAAGGAATAATTGGCTGGCGGGATGGCTGGGGGCCTTGTTGACGTCAGGGTAGCGATAGATCTTGGATTTGGCAGAGATAGAATGCCGTAAAATAAAAAAAGGAAAAGGAGGCAGCCTCGTTTTCATTTCAGCCTTGGACGACGACCAGCCTGCCATCAGCCTCGTCTCTTCGCCAGCCATGTCCAGTGTCGACGCCGACGACCAGTCCCTGGCCCCCCCGCGTCCGCTATTTCATGCCACCAGGGAGCGCAACTCCTGGAACTCCCAGGACTCCAATTTCACCACCAACGCTTCCGATTACTCTGACCCCCAGTCCTCTGCGACTCCCACCACCCCCACTGCAACCCCCTTCCCCCGTTCTTCTGGTTTAAGAGCGTCCTCCCAGAACACCCCCGCCGCCAGCACATCCGCCGCCCCTCCAAACGGCGGCAGAGCCTACACCGCGCACCAGCACCGACGCAGGGCTTCCTTCATGCTTCCCCCAGACTCAGAGGCTTCCCAGCCCCCGTCCGAGTCTGGGCACCAGTCGTACACCGATCCAGCCAACCCCTCGCCGCGTCCCCCTCCCTCTTCCTTCACCTTCCCCTTCCAGGCCTATCCAGGAAACCCCGATCCAGGCACCTCCATCCCGGGATCCTTCAACCGTCATTCTCGTCGCTCGTCCTGGGATTCCGTCCAGCGAGCCTTCCAACCACAGTTCCAACCGAATGCCTTGGCCCACACCGGCAGTCTGACCGATCTCTCGAGACCCTACGCTCCCTTCATGGCCAGCAGCAACACCAATGGCTCCTCCACCCCTCCCTCTTCGTCCACAAACTCTCTCTACAGGGGCAGCGCTGCTTCAGCAGCCGCAATGCTGTCGCCCATCAATGCCACTCCGCTTCCTCGCAGCGCAAGCCAGCACTCGTTCAGAGCGCCATTCCTGTCGCCTGCCTCCCGTCCAGGCTCGACCATGTGGTCTCCGCCTCCATTGCCATCTCCTGGGCTGCCCGGCTCAGTCCCGGCGTCTCCAGCCGCTTCAACGGCCTACTTGGCTCTCCAAAAACCAACCAAGCCGCCTCTGCCATCCACTCGCCTCCCAGCCAAGCTGGAAAAGGCAGACAAGCCGTGGCTAACCTCAAAAGACCGCAGAGCAGGCCTATCCTGGTGGATGACCCTAGGCTGCTTTTTCCTCGGAGTAGCCGCAAGCGCGATCCTGTGTTGGCGCGCAATCACAGGGGTAGTCAAACTAGAGGACTCGCAGTTATGTCTAGTCATGAACGAACAGTTTTCTGGAAGCGGCATCGACGAAAACAACTGGGTACATGACGTCGACCTGAGCGGTTTCGAGTAAGTCCTGTTCTCTCTCGCTATCAATTGACAAATATCTCACCATGCCCCGTCCTCATGGTCCTTATCCTTATCTCGTCCACTCAACGTCCCTGGGCTCCTCTGCACCCTTGAATCAAAAAACCTCACCGCCCATCATCTTTATCTCACAATCTCATGATCAATTCCAATCAGAAACGGAGAATTCCAAATGACAACTTCCTCCTCGGATAATGCGTTCATCCGGAATGGCCAACTGTACATCTTCCCTACGCTGACTTCGGATTCCGTCGAGAACGTAATTGATGGTGGCAGTTATACTTTGGAAGGTTGTACTTCGACGGTCACCGCTCCACCACCCACAACTAGCAATAGCACCAGCACTGGTGGTGGCGGAACTGGAACTGGAACCGGAACTGGAGGCGGTGGAGGCACCGGCACCGGAACTGGTACTGGTACTGGTACTGGAACTGGAGCTGGTACTGGTACTGGTACTGGTACCGGCGGTGGGGGTGGTGGTACCGGCACTGGTACCGGCACTGGTACTGGGGGCGGAGGTGGTGGCACTGGCACTGGCACCGGCACCGGCACCGGAACTGGCACTGGCACTGGTACAGGTGCTGGTGGAGGAGGAGGAGCCACTACCGGTGGCGGGGGCGGAGGTGACGGAGGAGGTGCTGGTGACCGCCTCCAGAAACGTCAATCTGGCGGACGATGTACAGTCACGTCTGATGGCAACGCAGGACGAGTTATCAACCCTGTGATGAGCGCCCGACTCTCAACAAGAGGCAAGCAAAGCATCAAATATGGCAAAGTCGAAGTCCGAGCCAAGTTGCCTCGAGGGTGAGCAGTTTCATATCGAACCGGGTAATGCGCTTATGTCACCGTAACAGAGATTGGCTGTGGCCCAAGATCTTCATGCTACCAGTTGAGGAGAGATACGGACCCGGTCTGATGTCCGGACAAATCGACGTACGTTCTCCCTCTTTTCTTCACCCACATGCTCATCTTATCCTTCAGATCGTCTCCGGACGAGGCAACCGCCCACCCTACTCCACCACAATCGGCAACACTCATGCCATAACCTCCCGCTTCCTCTACTCCCCCATGCGTGCCTCCCCCTACACTCCCGTCTTCCCCTTCTCTGCCGCCACGCCCATGAGCGCAGCCTACGCCTTAGTAGGTGAGATCTACGGCTGGTTTGGCATGAAGCAAAAGGGCTTTGACGAAGGCTTCCATACGTTCGGTATGGAGTGGACAGGGGAGTGGGCAAGGATATACGTTGACAATCGACTGGGGTCTGTTGTCAATCTGAAGTTTAACCAGAAGAACGTGGGGGATGATGGATATTTCTGGCATGCGGCTCAGTAAGTGGCGAGTTTTCTCCTTCTGGATGTAGTTTTTTGTGCTTGCTGGGGTGCTTGGATGACGAGATGCTGACTTGTCGTTTTCCGCCATTTTTCCTTATGATGTAGTTTCCCGGAGACGGCGCAGAATGGATCGATGCGCGTTGCGGTTGAAAATCCTTGGAAAGACGGTACCCTGGCTGCTCCTTTCGATCAAGGTTCGTTTTCTTCAATGTCGATCACAAATCTAACACTAACACACACTCCCACCTCAGAATTCTACCTTGTTCTCTCCCTAGCTGCCGGCGGAACATCAGGCTGGTTCCCAGATGGCCAAGGCGGTAAGCCTTGGTTCGACGCTTCAGGGAGTAAGTATCAACATACATAGTCTCCTCACATGCCGAATAACAACTTACGACTTGGATGTATAGCCGCAATGAGAGATTTCGCAAGAGCGCAAGGCACATGGTTCTCAACCTGGCCTTCAAGTCCAGAAGACCGCGCAATGAGAGTGTAAGTCCTTCATATCGCTGCATTCCAATCGATCTGACGTCGCTCGTCGATCTCTTCAGTGATTATGTCAAGATGTGGAAGATGTGTTGATAGCGCTCTTGGGCATGAGTTC